>CAWUFW010006400.1:922500-1159585 GCA_963921515.1 Calotriton arnoldi | reverse complement strand
CAACAATTTAACTATACTGTCGCTGCAACCTTGTTCTGTATCTGAGGCGATGAGCAAGTCATCGACATACTGAAGCAATACATTACCTGTAGGGAGCGACAAGGAATCCAGCTGACCTTTCAATGCATGACTATAGATACTCGGACTCTCTGTATAGCCTTGAGGAGCGCGACAGAATCTAAAGCTCCTTCCATTAAAACCAAACAGATACCTGCTGTCAGGATGAATGGGAATACTGAAGAATGCGTTTTTTAAATCAATGACAGAAAAGTATGTAGCAGAAGAAGGAATCATTGTCAACAGGGTGGTAATGTCAGGAACCACCGGAAACTGGGGAATCACTATTTTATTAACCTCACGCAAGTCAATCACAAAGCGATAAACATCTTCATGGTCATCAGAGGAACTGGAGGGTGCCCTTTTAAGAATCGGAAGAATAGGGCTATTGCAAATATTAGCAGTCGTCTCCTCAACCACACTTTTCTCAATCAAATCCTGTACGATCCGCAACAAGGCCCGCTCTCCTGCCTGCAGTATTTTATATTGAGGGACACGAGGTAAAATGGCACCATCCTTAACACGTATCGAAACAGGAGATATCTGCAACAATACCACGTCTGTGTCGCCTGTTGCCCACAGAGTGGGTGGTACGTCTTTAAACTCAGCAGGAAGGGGCGCACCTTTGGACAGACACTGCTTAGCGCACACCACATCCGGACCTATTGTCATATAGACACCTTCTGGAGAATAATAAATTGTGGCATGCAACTTTTTCAATAAATCCAGACCCATCAAATTCTCACCACAATTAGATGTCAACAAAAATGGCGAATCCATAGTGAAAGGACCTATGGTCAACGCAAGAGGTTTTGAAATGGGGCTCACAACCGGTACACCAGAGAAACCTACCAAAACATTATTATGGCCAGACAGAGCCGCCCCAGGGACCAAAGAGCGAGAAATAGAACTGTTTGTTGCCCCTGTATCCACCAAGAACTCCCTAGTTGAACCATGTACATCTGCACTAACGTACGGACCACGTTGATCTACAGGTATCTGAACTGGTCCCTCACTCTGTCCCTGGCTGTCCTAGCTGTAAGACATCCCTGTCACCTGTTCCGTGTCGTAATCATCATTATAATACTGTCTGCCCCGGGGGTCATCAAAGTAATTATTATCAGAACGACCCTGTGAGGCTGCAGCATACTGAATCCTGTCTGCTCCTCCAGCTCCACGACCCCGTCCAAGAGAACCTCGTCCTCTAGGGACCACCACCTTCTGCAACAACACGAGACACTCGCTACGCCAGTGTCCCTCCTCTTTGCAATACGCACACTGATTCGGCCCTACAGGCATAGTATTCCTGCTAGTACGTGGAAGCTGCCGGGCCAAACCACCACGTCCTCTAACATTCCCCCTAGAAGCCTGCAGCAACATCACCTTTGTCTTCAAATCCTTGTGCTTCTTCTCCATCCTCTCCTTATCCTAATTTTCCCTGTGCTCATAATACTGTGCCATATTCAAAATAACAGATGGGGAAGATGTGGACCAGGTGCTCTTGGTAGCCTGCAATTGGGTCGCAATCTCAGGAAGCAAATTGGAAACAAATCTGTTAACAAACAATCGAACACCACCTTCGATTGACAAATCCTGTCCACTATAATCTAGAAACACACCTTCAAACCGAGTGAAAAAAATCAGACACACTCATCTTTCTTCTGACGACAAGCCGATAACTTGTCCCAATCAACCTTCCTCGGGGGAATAAGAGAATGCATACACGTAATGATACGGCCGGGCAAAGCAAGTGTCTCTGGTCTAGGCTTATCACCGGGCTTCCGTTCCTGATCCCATACCTTAATTTGGTCCCAGGTACCACCCAATTCCACAACGTGATCCTGTGTGTGTAGTTGTCTCCAAATAACAACCGGAACTAGTAAGCCAAAGAACATTTCAATATCAGCGAGTGTCATCACTATCGAAGAGGCAGCTTCAGTCAATTCCTTATAATAAGTAGTTGGATTCTTCCTAGGATCAGGTAACTGAGTCTTAAGAGACAAGACCTCGCTCCTTTTCCATGGAGTATAAACCCATTGCTCTTGGAAACGGGCCGCTGCCCCTGGCCTAGTAACAACATTGTGCTGATCTCTTAGCTCTGGTATTTCAGGATGATAGATGGGATGAACCTCCTGCATTGGAAACTGAGATACCGGGGTGGGGCTCTTCTCGAGCAGTCTACCCCGATAAGCAACCAACTTCGCAACATTACCAAAAACTTGACCAGGCGTCAGTAACATATACATGATCCTTAATATCATATAGAATCTGCGGTGCTGCATCGCTGAAGCACTGCTCCCAAAGACCGATCAAAGTGGTGGACATGTGCTTAAGGGCATGCTGTTGTACAAAAGGCTCATAATCTTTCATCACATTCCACACATCTTCCACACTGTAAATGGGATTCCGAGCCCACTGGGCAGCCTGATTAGCTACTACCATTTTCTCCTCATCTCCCACATCAGATCGGACTAACGTCCGCCCCATACGTTCCTTAAATTTCGTCTAGTCTCTATCCTCAAATCCATGTACTGGTGTCAACACTACTCAGTAATGTCGGGGGATGGAAGAACACAGTGGGGGTAGCAACAGAAGGAGCAGGCACCAACGTCGCTGCCGGCTGCGTCGCAGGTGTAAGAGCTGGCGAAAGAGACACGGAAGCAATAGGTGTCGCAGGAGTACTAACTGTCACAGTTGCCACAGACGCAAAGACAAAGAAAGGACAGGAGGTGCCATGGCCAAGGCAGTCCGATCAACAGTCATAGAAGCAGCAACAGCAGAGACAGAAGAACCGTATAGCTGGGCCTGCGAGGGGAGAACGGGATATATCCTCTGCGGGGCATATGGGGGTGGGGGTCGAGTATCTAACAGTTCTTCCACAAAAATATCATTTTCTTCTCGGGCTACATCAATATTCAATCGAAACATCCTATCTGCACGTTCGATCCCTATCTCTTGCTTCTCTCTATCATGTGCTACAGCTTTCTGAGTTAATGTTTGCATTCTAATCTTTCGTGCCTCCTTCTCCGCTTTCATTCGCCTCCGTTTAGCTTCCTTTTGCCACGTTCGAAGAGAATCAAACATAGACTGCCTACTTCTTTTCGCAAACAACTTCTCCTGTAAAAACCCAATTGTTTGTTCATCAAAAGTGCCCGTCAACAGCCACTGCAACTCGGCATTGTCCCTTGTATATTTGTGCCATAGCGTACTAAACATAATAGGGCCAAGGCCATGCTTCACATACATATCAAAATTTGGAGTGCCTTCTGGAGGCGCTGGTTGACTCTCTTCCAATCGGGCATCGCCAGAGCAACAACGACAACAAGAAACCAAGAACCTACTAAATCCAGGCATTTTCAAGAGTGGGCCAAATTCGTTATGTTGCCTGGCAAAGCGTTCGCAAACACTTTGTACCAAAATCGGTCCGCAGACCGTATCAAATACAAACCAAAATGGTACCATATCCACAAAGAAACCAAAACAAACTCACCTGATAAATGCAGGCCAAACAAATTTATTCTCCACTGCCGACTCTTCGGACCAAATGGTCAGATCCAAGGGTTTCGCCGTTCAGGACCCCAGTCGGGATGACCGCTGGCCGAGGCACCGTCTGGCAGGATAGAAGGGGCAGCTGCGAGTTCAGGAACTCTCTCGTGCAGGGATCCCTGGTCCGTCCGTCCAACCTGACGGCGGCCTCGACCTCCCCGCCCGGGAAGGCCTCGACCTCCCCACCCAGGAAGGGCCACTCGCCCAATGGGGTCCCTGTTCGGGCACCGACTGAAGGAAGTGGCCCGTTTAGGGTCACCCGGGTCACTCACGACCACCTCTCAGCCTTTCATACCAAATGAAGAGTCGGTCAGACAGTAGAGAATACAAACCAAATATATACGTTTATTCAGATACACTCGAGTGGAGCCCCGTCTGCCGAGTCGCTTAGGGGTGTTGCAGAGAGGACTGACTTCAGCAAGCATAGCGATACATTATGTACATTTCAGAACCAAGGAAGACACACCCAGACTGGAAATTTCCAGATGGAGGCAGCTACACAAAGGGGGTACAGAAGGATAAGTTTCGTTCCTGAGACCGGGCACACATATCTCTATAACAAGGTTGTTCTGTTCGTGCCTACCGCTAGACTAGTGGGAGAAGGACTCTATCTAGTGGAAAAGGTATGCGCTAATAAGGACAGTGTATTCATTAGCAGAGCAAGACCTAACCTTGGAGAAATGAAACTTTCCACAGCCTGCTTCTCGAGGAGGAAATACGCAGTTAATGGCAAGATTCAAAATGGCGGTTAAACATAAAATGGTGCAGCGAATGCTAACTTACATAGAACAATGCACGAACAAAATAGCAAAAACATATTCATTTCATCAGTATCCCACAGGACTGGTCAGTGTGAACTGTTATGTTATGTTAAAGAAATTTATCAAGCGCACATTCAGCAGACGGTTTCTTGGCGCTGGAGTGAGAGTTAGGCAGCAGCAGAGGAAAGAGCCTAGTTGTCATATGCCTGGGAAAACAACCAGGTCTTCGACTGTTTTCTGAATAATGCGCCGGAGGTGACCAACCTCAGCTCCACAGGAAGCGAGTTCCAGAACTGAGGGGCTAAGACTGCAAATCGAGAGCCACCATGTTTCTTGCGTTTAAAGGTGGGAGTGACTAACAGATTCAAATAAGAAAATCGTAGGTTTCGAGTGGGAGCATAGCGTAGAATCTTAGAAGAAATAAAGGCTGGACTGTTGCCATGAAGAGCTTTAAAAATAGTGCATCCCAACTTAAATAAACAACGCACAGCCACTGGGAGCCAATGAAGGCTTTTCATCAGTGGTCTGACGTGATGCCATCTAGGTTGGCAAAAGATCAGTCTAGCAGCCTGATTCTGGACTAGCTGGAGGCGTCTGAGTTGATAAGCCGGGATGCCTACATAAAATGAATTGGCATAGTCCAGTCGGGAAATGACCAAGGCCAAGATCACTAAGATCAGGGCTTCCCGAGACAGAAATCTGCTGATCTTCTTAATTCTACTGCAGTTGAAAAACCCCGCAGAAACCACTGAGCTGATCTGAGCCTTTAAAGACAGGTCATTGCTTATCACTATACCTAAACTTTTGGCGGAGCTAGCTGGAAGGGGAGCATTGCCCAGGATAGCAGGCCAAAAGTTAGAGTTCCATGGATTTGCAAGCCCGCCGGTAAGGATCAGCTCAGTTTTATCCGGGTTGAGCTTCAATTGTTTTTCGTTCATCCATTCACTTATGAAAATCATGGTGTCTTGAAAATGAGACACAGAGGATGGAGAGAGATTAATGTCGAAGAGCAATTGAAGATCATCAGCATAATTATATGTCCCAACTTTTCTTTCTCGAAGGAGGAGATTAAGGGAAGGAGGTACAAATTAAAAAGAAGCGGGGAAAGAGAGGAGCCCTGGGGGACCCCACAGGTCAATTCCTTTTTCTTAGAAGAGAAGTTGGCAAGGCGTACCGATTGAGACCGGTTACTGAGGAAGGAGGAAAGCCACTTCAGAGCCAGGCCCTGGATCCCGGCATTGCTGACACGGTCAATAAGGATGTTATGATCGACCGTGTCAAACGCTGCCGACAAATCCAGGAGAACCAGGGCCTGGGTGAGACCTCTATCCGCCCCCCCTCTAAGATCATCCATAACTGTCAAGATGACTGACTCTGTAGAGTGGGCGGGTCGAAACCCAGCCTGGTGAGAGTCCAAAACATGGGACTGTTCGACAAAGAGCTGAATTGAGTCGAAACGTATGCCTCTAAAACCTTACCAAGATAGGGTAATAAGGAGATCGGGGCGGTAGTTACTAAGAATGGAAGGATCCGCGCCTGGCTTCTTTAAAATGGGGATAATTTCCGCACTTTTAAAGAGGTCAGGAACAATACCAGACTTAAGTGAATTGTTAAGGAGAGAAAGTGGGGGATCCAGGCATTTAGCAAAAACTTCCTGAAGGACGTGAGGGGGACAGCAATCCGTTGGGGAACCAGAGCCAACTTTTTAAGTAAGCCTAGAAAGGTCTCCTGAGAAATGGGGGGAATCAAGATCAACTGAGATGGGGATCTATAAATGTTGAAAACGTCTATGAAGGAGACGGAGGTCGGAATACTAGCCTTAATGGCAGTGATTTTCTCCATAAAATATGAGTTGAGGGAATCACAGAGGGCCTGTGAGGGGGTTGGTTTCAGTGTAATTCTGTCTGGTTTAGAAAGCTCATTTACTATAGAAAAAATGTCTTTAGACTTGTTTGCTGAACTTAAAACCTTCTTAGAGAAATAGTCTGCCTTAGTTTGAAGAATAGAATTTTTATATTCTTTCATCAGGTTAGTATAGGTGGTCCTATCTTTTACAAGATAATGAAGTCTCCATCTACGTTCTGCTTGTCTCAACGCCAGCTTCTTAGTCTTTAGATCATTAGAGAACCACCGCTGTGCGTCGTGGGGTCTCAGAATCTTAGTTGGCTTAAGAGGGGCGACACAGTCGCATGCGGACTCAAGCCATACCTTGAGGTTCACTGCCTGTGTTTGAACCGATTCCGATACCGACGGGGCCGTAGCGGTTAAAAGTGAACAGAGGTGATCAGTATTAGCACTTCTCCAGTTTCTGGACATGCAGTTCTTTATCAATTGAGTTTTTGTGGACCGAACATCAGAGAGGGTAAAAGAAATAAAATGATGATCCGACCAAGTACAAGGGAAAATCCGGGGAGTCGAGATCGCCAGGTTAGCCGTCCAGACTTGGTCTAGCGTGTGCCCCTTTATGTGAGTAGCTTCGCGCACATGTTGGGTGCAATTCATTCCGGACAGAAGATCTGTCAGCTCTATTGAGCTGGCACTCTCCTGGTCGTCATGGGGCCAATAATTAAAGTCACCAATAATAAGGAGTCGGGCATGATTTGCTATCACTTTCTTTATAAGGTTGGCCATTACCTTTGCTTGGATTTTGTAGACTACATTGAGGAGCGAGAAGGGCCTCCAGTTCTTGAGGTCTTCCCTCTCTCCCTTCTGCTTGTACAAAAGTGTTATCATGCCTTCATGCAGGGATTGGGGCATACTGCCCTTGCCCACCATTTCCTCGTAGAGGTCCAGCAAGTCCGGCCCAATCGGTTCCCACAGTACGACATAAAGCTCCAGTGGGAGACCGTCATTTCCAGGTGTCTTGCATCTCTTGGAGGTCATAGTGGCCAATTGCAGCTCTTCCTGGCCTTATCTCTCTTGCAGGCCCAGTGTCTTTGAGATGCCCTCCAGGAAACTGTCTGCCTTGGATCTCTCTGATGACTTCGGTGAGTAAAGCTCACTGTAAAAGTCAGTTACGGCTCTCATGACGTGCTCTCTCACTTTGGAGGTTGCCCTCCAAGTCCCGAAGCTCTACCAGCGGTGTGTGGGCCGAGTGAAGTTTCTTGAAGAAGAACAAGTTGCATTTCTCTTCCTTCTCGAGGTTCTCAGTTCATGTCCGGAAGATGATGTTCTTGGATTCTTCCCTGAAGTGCTCTGTGAGCCCTTTTCGGATTTCCTCCAGTTTGTCATCCACGTCCCATCCCCTGAGCTCAAGTTCATACAGTTGCTGCAGCTTGCTCTGCAGCCTCCTGAAAGCACTCTTCTTTTCCAGTGCAGCAGCTCTGCTTGCATTCTGGAAGAAGCTCTGGAAGCTGTCCTTCACCCATTCCCACCACTCGCTGGCAGAGTGAAAGAAATCGCTCATGTCCCTCCACTCTACATACGCGACTCTGAGGTTCTCCACTAACTCCTCTTTTTCCAGCAACAAGCAGTTCAGCTTCCATGATCCTGGGCCAGCGGAGAACTTCGCTGAAAGTTCCCCCTCGAAACGGACTGCTCTGTGGTCAGAGAAGTGGGCAGAGACCATGGAGCTTCGCCCAGGCTTTACTGTTGGGGAGGTGAATAGGAAGTCGATCCATGAACGCACAGATCCATCTGGCCTACTCCAGGAAAAATTTCATGTGGATGCTGCTTAATGAAAATTTCACCTTTTTCTAGTTCTAGAGAGGTGTATATATACCATACGCTCTGCACAGAGTGACCTCCTCAACTCCTGGGTAAAACGAAGGCTTAGGAACCATGGCAAATTGTCTCTACTATGGGGCACTCTTGTAGGCAATATCTGTGTTAAAGGAGTCAATGTTAGTGCAGGGCGGTTTATACTGGCATGCGTCTATATACATGGTAAGCCTATTCAATAACGTACTTTTGCACAGGTGTGGCTGTAGCTGCAAACTGCACGTCACTTTTGCATCAAAAGAGTGAGTCAAGCAAACTGTCCCGAGTTTCTTCACATGAGTTTGAAGGGAATTCTCATCCTGATGAAAGTTTTTAAAAACTAGGCCAATAAGTGCATTTTACAGACCAATGTTCACACAAATTGGCTAAAAAGTAATAGATTATAAAAGGCACTCATCAAATATTCCATACTTTTATTATCAAGCAAGACTCCCCTAGTGTGTTGGCTTTTCACAAGAAAACTTTGAACAATGTTGGAAAAACAGTGTCCTTCCCAGTACAATTTTCCTGAATGACTTAAAAGCCATGTGTACTAATGAGGGTATGCTATTTCGCATGTATAATTTTTTTCACAATGTATATAGCAGTTTTCTTCACTTCTATATTCTAGTTTCTTTCATTTTTTAGCCTGTATTCATCCATGAACATTCTTTGAGTGTTATGAAAGAGAATATATTTGAAAGGGCACGGTAGAAATGTAAAGTTACCCAGATCTCACAATCTCAAGCCATAAACAGCTGAGCGGCACAAAAATTACAAATCCATACAGCAGTGCTGCAGCTCAGGTTACATACACCGTTACAGGTTCAGACTATGGACAGGCTCCATCAATGTCTCAGGCTCTAGCCTCAGACTGCAGGAGTGAATCTATTGTAAAAACTTTATCAATAAGGATAATGAATTGTCTCCTCAAAAATGAAATGATAGCTGTAGCGCCAAGTACCCTCTACCACGAGGAAATAACTACAAGTCTAGGTTTCCTGAACACAGCAGGAATTGTCACTCAAATATCAGTTTTAATTACTTTTGGGGAAAGAAATTCGTCCCTATGTATTAGCTTGCCTGTATTTTTCTATCAAACTCATGATTTTCATTTTAGAAAAAATAACTCTATGCTCTCAAGTGAACGCTTATTATTTTTGCCCTAAAACGCAAAATTTTAATTTTTAGTAAATGCATATTTGGTCCTACTCATCAGCTTCTCGTGCTTATTATCTGTTACTCATCAGTATTAGTTACTCATCAGTATTAGCTTTACAAATGGGCATATTTTCTTACATTCCCCCATATAACCATTGCATGTCCCGGTCCAGAACTGGGAACTTTAAGACTTTGGACACAAGTGTCAGGGATTTTGGTTATATTCAACCACCAGAGTTTTTTATCCAACTAATATTTATGCACAGTATAATAAGCGGGATCCTGCAATCCCTGTATAAAAACCCGTCTTTAATTTCCTTATTAAAGGCGACTTCTGACACATCAAGTCGCCTGTGATAAATAAATTACATAGCTGCTTAACTGTAATAACTTATTACAATTGAGTTCTGACATCATAATGCCTGCTGCCAGAGTCCGCACCCAAGTGAAAGGCAGGACACGGGGGATAATTCAAGCTGCAGTTTAAAATAATCAAACATGGCTTTTCCTTTTCATGCTCTGTTTTTCTATCTGAACAGTGATCAAATAGAAAGAAGATATTTATTGCAACATGTTTATTTTTTGCTTGCGTTAGGTAATTATAGGAAAGATAGACTCTCTCTGTATGTTTCTAAACATTAAGCACTACAGTGCTTTTATTTAAATCTAACTTGCATTAAAGTGATTCTAGTATCTTTTTGCAACAAATATCTAACTGCTTTTTCGTTATGCTTAATTTTTCACTAGAAATTCTACTTTTATTCTTCATGTTTGCGAACATGCTAACTCTTTCATATGAAAGAGCAACACACCAAGCTTTGAATTGGTTTGTGGGGAAGGTGATGGTGTGACCATCTACTATAATGAATAAAGAACCCCTGCCGTACATTATAAGGGTATTGCAAGTCACCTTGGAGTTCCATGTCCTTATAAAGGAACTTGGCCTTCGGCCTTGTTCCACTATATGATCAAGCGACCCCTTTGATGACTTGAAATATCCTTGTAATGTACGACAGGGTACTCTATCCCATATATATCAGTCTATTGTTGTATTTGATAAACACTCCATAGCGGTTAGATTGTGTGTCCTTGATATGTAAACATGAAAATCTCAGTTTCTTAGGAAGCTGCGTTTTTACGCAGATTAGCGATGTTGATCGTTTTATTAACCGATGGCCTTAGTCAGCTAAGGCATCATCGATAGGTAAATGGAATTACTTTTGTGTAGCACCCTTTATCCTGCTTGCTTTGTTGCCCATACTTTAAAGTGATGTTGCAACACACAGTTGTGCATTCTGTCTAAAATGTGAACAGTCAGTGGAGTGGAGGATAAAAGATGGAATACCATGAAATGGGCATGGGAGGAATGAGGCAGATAAGAAGTGTGGTGGAACATGAATAAGGGAGAATCGGACAGGAGAACCAAACATCATGACAATGTCCAGAGGGTGAAAGACAGACATGAGGTAGGAAGGTGACACAGCTAGAGATAAAGAGATAATGTTGCATGGACCAATAAAAGGGTGAGTTAAGTTTCCAGCATGGACATAGAGCCTAGCAAAAAAGGTTTGCACACCAACATGGCGAGTCGTGCAAGTCTGATTTAAATTCCTCCTCCAAATCCCACTCTTGAATAATTAGTGTAATACTTTGCATAGCAGTGGCAGGGGAGGACAGGACACACATAAAGAGACAAATGAATAGACAGTGAATCAAACACCAAATCAGGGTCAAGGGGGGGAAGGGACACAGACAGGTAAGCAGTGGACCTAGCACCATGACAACTAAGGGGAGAGACATGTCCTGGATATGCCTGAGAAGGGTGTGTTGGTCTGACCACCATGAAACGATAGGTGGAAGGAGAGATGGAAAGGTGCTGGAAAGAGTTGTACTAGGATGAGGGAGCAGGCAAAAGAGAAAGGGGACCAAGCACTATGAACCATTTTCAGCTCAGTAATCTTGTCAGTCATCCTGGAAGGCATTGGTGGCCAAGTTTCTATGGAAACCCCAAAAATTGTTAGGAAGAACGGAGGGGAAATGGACCCTTTGTGACTGAACAGTTCTGGTCACACTTAGATATTCATAAAAAGAAGGCCTCCCCAGACTGAGAATCCACATCCCTGAATGACTTGCTGAGATAGTGCTGGCATATGGTTTTTAATCTCTTTGAAGTGGACTGAGCTAAACTGATTGGCAGTGGGTGAAGTTGAGGGAATTAGAGGAGCACCCTAGCATTAAGAGTGTCCACTGGCATTTTGAATTTTGGAGCAGAAAGCACAGTGGGAGATTGTTGGTGCCATTAGCCCCTTGAACTACGTCACAAAATGGGGTGTGAGATACATTGGGACTTTTTACAGATTGATTTATGGTTATCCATTAGTGTTTTGCTACTTTTTAATAACTCATACCCGACACACCAGCAATTCAGAAATCGCTTAGAACATGAAAGAAAAGTACATCTCCCTACCTACTTAAAGGTAACTGCTAACTAAATTGCAGGTTATTGCATGTCCCCCTGACTTTACACTCTGTGCCCATGAGTGACCCACGAGTGACATGGGCCACAGGAATATTTATATGGGTCTCTGTTTGGGAATCTGCCTGCTGGAAGTGTTTTTTCGTCAGGGTTCTATATACAGAGAATTTGTAAAGGTTCTGGACATAGCAAAAGGTGCTTACCACAGGGACCACGAACCAGTTAACATGAATTCTGACATTTTAGCCCTAAAGACCTCTGAGTTAGGACCCGAAGGATCCTTTGAAGCTAGAAGGAGTTCCACTGTCTGAGAAGAATTCCCTGCTGGCCTGTGAGTCGCTGGGAATGATAGAGCAGGTGTGCATGATTGTGAGTTTCACCAAACCATTTTGTCGACACCACCCAGCACCGTGAAACTCAATAAAAGTTTCTTAAGGAGTTATACATTTGAAATCTTTTTGCTACAATGTTCCTATCAAAGGGGCAGTGTGCATGAGTCAAGAAAACTGGCTTTGCCTTGCTCCTTTTTGCCTATTGGAAGCATTTTTGTAGCAGCTCCTTTCCTTTCCATAACCAATCTCAATTTGCTGCTTTGGGTTGTATAATTTCGCTCATATGATTTTCAGCGTTGTTTATCATATACTGTTTGACACATTGACAATCTTTTTCCATCTTGTGAAGTAATTTGCTTTTTTAACTAAACTTTGTTTGACCTCCTTAACAGTAGGGTTATTTGGTTCTGTTGCTACACTTAATAACAAGCACTTTTGTTTCTGAGAAATGTATTGTTGCTCTGACCTAGCTATTAGGTTTCAGACAAGGAACCCCATGGGAAACCTGTTTACGTCATTGACATATAGAAAAGCCCAAAAAGCTCATTTCTCTCAATTGCATTTTTAGGTTTTCGAAACAGCTAAACTAGGTTACGTGTCTACCTACCATATTTTCGTGTCTACAATTCGGGTGTGAGCGCCTTCTTGCAACCTGATCTGTTGCTGACTTGAGGCAAGTCATATCGTCGGATTCAGTGCACCGCCACTAGGTGGCACTAAATAACAAGGAAAGGCCCAAAACACTCACCCCTCCTCCCCCTCCATTCACCAATTACAAGCATTGGCAAAGCCGATAGGTATGGCTTTAACGTGCTAATGCAAGAAAACCGCAAAATGTTGTTTGCATTTGTTGCATCCACAAATGTCGTTTAGCATATTAAAGGCAATTTACTGGATTTGCCAATGCATGGAAAAAAGTAGCAAAAAAGACTCCATTATGTGGAATTGCTTATAGGGGATAAAGAAATATTTTGACAAAAGTGTGATGATTGAGTTTACTTTTAAGCTGTAAATAGGTCCGTCGCCCATTTAAACGGAAGCACTCCATTAGAGGTGGAAGGATACATTTAGCAGCCACTAGCATGCTACAAGAGTGACATACTCCTCTTTGGGGAGTCAAAGCCCAATCTCTATGTATTTTAAGCAATTTGTAACACATGGTTATTTGGCAGCGGGGCGGTCAAGCCAGATCTAAAAAGATACACCGCAGTGACAAGAGTGCAGAACATTCTTGCACAATTCCTTCTTCCAACGTGCCTTTTGCTTAGTTTATGACACTTTGCTGTGAACTAAATGTTGATGTGACAGTAACCTTCCATCTGTGGAAAACCTTATATAAAATAATACAGGGGCTCTACCAATATAAAAAAGGCATGGAAGGCAATGCTAGCACTTACCAGCAGAATGAATTTAAATCATACTGGACAAAAGTAGTTGGGGAAAAAATACCTCCCACTTGCTACCACTCCAGCCTGTCTTTCACCTCGTCTTTGTGCTTTCTCAAGCAGTTTTAACTGTAATTTATTTTGTATGCAGTAAGAATTTTACTTCACTGTCGTTTTTCTGGTGTGTTGTAATCTGCCCAGATTTTATCTTCGTCTGTGGTAATGTAGTGTTGTGGTGTTATACTTATAGAGCATCTTTCAGAGAAAAGGTGGATGGACGGACGAGTAAGTGTGCTAGTATGCCACCTAAAGAGAGTTTAAATTGTAAAAGTATGTAGGCAGGGGCCAAAAGTTTTTGGGGAGTGAACTGCTGGCACTGCAGAAAGCTTGGTTTACTGAAGACAAAGACTGCCTAGTCTGGATTCCACCACATGTCCCTTTCTATCTCTTTATCTCAGTGTTAAAGTTTCTCTTACTTCTTGCTTTTTCTTTATATCACTGTCTTCCTATCTTTCACTTCCTCCTGTATTCCTTTTCTACCTTCCTCTCGCTTGCTCTGGTTCAAAGTCTGGTGTTGTAAAATAAGTCATTGTCCCCAAAAATGATGGCTGGGGACCACCACCTGGAACAAATTAAGCAGCATTTTTCGTTTTTTGACTTTTGGCTTTAAGAAATGATTACATTTATGCTTGGACTGCTCAAGAGGCACACATTGTAAGATAATTTCATATCGTTTGGTACTGATTAAAAGTGAATTTAATCTGCCACACCAAAATCCATTGTAAGTAAGTAAATTTATTTGCATAGTTAATTAAAATCATTGCAATACAAACATCGAGATTTAAAAACTTGCTCTGCATGCATTGGTAAAAACCGATATATCATAAATCTTAGTTTTTTGTTTAAAATCATAAAAATGTATACTTTTTAGCGACCTTATGTGCAAAATAGATACAATTTCATAAATCACAATTTTTCAAAAATCATAAAAGTGTATACTTATTAGCGACCCTAAGTTGAAATAGATACAGTTTTGTGTTATAATACTATCTAAAAGGCAGTTAAGAATCAAGTTTTGGCATTTTCCTCTCCACCACCTTCATAAACTTCACAAGTCTACAGTTCAGCTGTGGATCCTGAGGTGCAAAACAGGCAAGGACTGCTTGTCTTCGTGAGCGTATCCCCCGCTGATTAAAATGGAATTTTAGCAGGTGTTTTCGTTCTTCCAACAGTTTATCACAGGAGCAAAGCAAATGCAGCATATCCTCCGAGCGCTGAACCACATAACCGGCAGAGGAAACCCGCCTTATCCTTAAGCCAGTGTGGAAAATGTCGGATACAGGGTAACAAGCCCAACCTATACTTTAAAAAATTCATTTTGATAGTTTTAACATAACCCAAATCAAGGTAGCTCTGTGGTGCTTGTTTGGAGTACGAGTTCAGAGTCATCCAGCCATGTGACCTCTTCGCGAGGGATGCCTTGTCTTCAACCCACGAAAGATGTTTGACGGTTTTCCTAACCAGTTTTTTAAGCGTTATATGATTTGTGGGGGTATCCCAGAGCTGATTTAAGCCAATATTTGCCAAGCTGCTTTTGAGATACTTGGCAGCTGGAGACGCTGAGTGTTGCTCTAACTCCATCCATAGATAATTATTTAGAGTTCCTGGTTTGGATTTTCGCACTTTGTCCCAGGTAGTTATATACGCCCCCTGTCTCATCACACCAAAATCCATTGCCAACATCTGACAGCGTTGAAGCTCATGTAGCTACTTGCAGTATTGAGGGATTCACAATCCATATATTACAGACACAGTGGAAGAACACATTTTTAACCATTCCTTTTTCCCATTTTTATCTCTTCATACTCTGGGTCAAAATCTAATAATAAAAAATAAGTCCCTGTTGCCACAAATTATGCGCTACTACCAAAGGTGGTCGTGGTGAACCAGAAGAAATTACTTTCATGTCTTCTAACCGATCACTTGCATAAAAACTGACAGTTGTGGAGCATTTGGTTCTGCGTAACCTGAGTATGTTAGTCCAGCAATAATTGCTATATCACAGCAGGCGTCTGACCACAATGAATCATGGGGGCATATTTACAAAAATTTTTGGAGCGCGGTGCTACACCAAACTTGGCAACGCCGCTCACCGACATTTTTTAAATGCAGGGATGTGCCATATTCACAAGAATACAGCGCACCCCTGTGTTTCCCCTATCGCTGGCACACAAAAAACTGCTTAGCGCCAGTGCAGGCACCCTGCCGCCATGTTGCAAGGGTGCCTGCGCTGCAGGGGTGATTGTTTATGTGCAGGAAGGGACACCTTCCTGCACATAAACAATCGATAGTGCCGATTTGCTCTTTCAATGTGCGCTGCAAAAAACGAGGAGAAATTTATCATTTCTCCTCTTATCACCATTCTAAGACCAGGTATTCCCTGGCGTTAGTTTTTGGCGCTGCCTCAGCCTTGTATATCTGGGGCAGCGTCAAAAAGCAAGGGTTGTTGCGGTGGAACGCCCACTGCAACACCCATTGCACGCTCATTTGCCCTAGAGGACTTCGGCAGAAAGGGGCATATTCACAAGGTGTCAAAAAAAGTGATGCTCCGGTGGCGATAGGGGCTTGGACATATGCCCCATGGAGTGCTGGTATGTATCTATGTATGTAGACATGCATAGCGTGAACCTAGTTTCGAAGCAATGAGCGCTGTAAAGTAAACAAGCAGGGAGAAGGGAGGTGGCTTGGAAAAAGCCATGCAAGAGGAGATGTAGGATGGGGAAGATGATCTTAGGATACAGTTGGGCTCATTGCGAGGGTTCCAGCACTATCACTAAGGGCTGGTTGTGATGATCCAGCGGATACCCATACAATTGTATAACTAAGGCTCTGGTCAATAGCAGGGGACTGGGCACGATGACTTATGGAGTCTGAATATATTTGCTTAGAGTAGTTCCCCCACCACATTGGCACAATGATCCAGAGCGCCTTAGATGTGTACAGTTATACGCTCTAGCATATTCAAAATGATGATCCAGTGGGTTCTGGTACCCAACAGTAGCTGACTTGTGTCTCACAGCGGACTCTTGATATAATGACCAGTAGAGTCCTGATATAATTGCATGTGATGGGTCCTGCACCTGAGTTGTCAGATGGACATGAGGATCCAGTGGGTCCTGGTCCACTTATAACATAAGGTTCATGCACTCCAGCTGAGGATGGACATGATGATCCAATGGGTTCTAGCACAATACACTAGCAACACTACAGCAGACGTTGGAGTTGACAGCCAATGCTCTCACTTGCAGCCCCCCCCCCCCCCAATGAGGAGCCCATCTTTCTCTCCCAGATCCAAACACAGGCTCATATGTACAGCGGCCTCTTGTTCGGAACCAGAATTTATTTTCTTTGTTTGACCAACGTCGTTCCAGGGATACATGGATAGGATCCTGGGGGTGAGAGGTGGGTTCCGTTGGCCATATATTGGGCACATAAAGGCGGTTGTCTTGTTGCACAATCCCCAGTGCTAAGGTAAGCTTGTAAATCATTAATACACTCTCTTACCTTATCAAGACCGCATCTGGACATCCCAGTGTCAATGAGGGCATTGGTGTCCTCAGGCAGGCTCGCTATCAGTGAGTCATCGTCTTATCACACTCATCATGCGCGCCCATGTCACTGTGTGAGATCACCTGGGAATGAAAAGGCTACTTGTGACACAGCACCTCACAGTGAAGAGTCCACTTTTTGGACTCTGGAAGTCCTTAGATTGGCTCCAGCACTGCACAGAAATCTGCTGGGTTCAACCGTAAACTGGAGTGGGTTATGTGCCAGCGACTGGATACCCCCTGGGGTGATTAGCGCGCTATACAAATACTGATTGATTGATTGATGTACAACCTGCGGTTGACAAGGCAAACTTAGGTCGATAAAATAAGTACCAGGTAGTTTATTAAAAAAAACTTTATTAAAGAGTAGAGCAGCACTGAGATGATGTCATAGGCTTGGTGACACCCCAGTCCAAGTGCTGATGGCACATGCTGTGAGTTTGTAAGTTGTTACCACTGAATTCTGACAAATTGTGACAGAATCATAGTTTAGTCATTTAGCAACCTGAGTAATTCCCGGAAATATATTTGTATCCGCTTTTGACTGCACTCAACTGTAGTTAAAACCCCTTCCTTTGACAATCATTTGGCGCTGTTCAATTTTGGAATTTCTATGATGACAATGTTTCGTACTGAAATGCAGTTCAAGCACTCAAGCAAGTATTTGTTCAGGGGTTGGCATTTAAATAGGCACTCATAATCGAGGCCCTGGAGTGGAATATAATAGCAGAATAACATAAAAAAATTAACGACATAAAATAACATTTCATAATGCAGGAAAATCTACCAACAATGCCCAGTACCATATCCAGTCTTCACTCTGCCCGTCAGGAACCAGCCTTGTCCACTCTGGTACGCTTGTCACTGGGTGGGTTTGCTCTTGTTCCTCCAGGGGTCTCACAGATCATGAGAAAAGCCCCCTCAGTGCATCCAGGATAGGGTGACCAAATTTTGAGACCCAAAAACCGGACAGCCCAGAAATCAAAGTAGGACTAAAGCCTTTAGTCTTACTTCTATATCTGGCCTGTCCCGGTTTTTGCATAGCATTGTGTGTGTGTATATATATATATATATATATATATATATATATATATATACACATGCATACATACACACACACACACATATACAGGCATACATTTACAATGCTACATTTACTTAACATTATCTATGGCAGAACCTCCACCCTATGCCCCCTGCTCTTCGCCCCACCCTTTCTCCTTCTGTGCTGCCTAACAGAAACTGAATAAATTGCTTACATTTTCATTCTTCTCAAGAGCATGTGTAAGGAAAGCATGCCTTCCAATTCTCCTTAAAAGTACAATGAGTTGACCTTTGTCCCAAAAACCGGAACATTTATTCAAAATGAAGAAATGTATCCGGACACCGGGACAGTCCACCGAAAACTGGGACTGTCCGGTGAAAACCGGAACATCTGGTCACCCTAATCCAGGAGGCGCAGAGGTTACGTAGGCCGATGCCTTGGTGACAGTGTCTATTGATGCCAGGTTCCCCATATCTCTCATTATTGTACCATCTGCCCTCCGGGTATAAGGCCCAGGTTCCCGGGCCGTAAGATAGGCCCCAGCAGCCTCTTCGGTGCAGGAGGGGTATCAGTCCTTCAGAGGGCCGCTAGCTCATGAGGGTCCCCCCATTCAGCCCAAGTCCAATGAACATCTGTGAGATATGGTAGACTCAGTGGCCCCTCCTCATATTCTGCAGGGGGAGCCCATCACTTTGCGTTATGCTACTGCCAGCGATTTGCTGCTCTCCCTGTACTCTGACAAGGATGCCTGGCTCTAGTCTTCATTCCATCTGATGCTTTTTTCTTTCACCACCTTACACTTTCAGTCTCTTTATCACATTCTTTCAGGTTCTTTTTAATCTTCCTTTGTCACTGCTTTCCTGTCTTTCTCTTCCACCTTTCTTCTCTCTTTTCTGCCTTTCTCTTTCTTGCTTTGGGTCAAAATCTGAAGATGAAATATAAGTCCCGGTCCCACCAAAAAAAAGCACTGGTGCCCACTACCTGCAACCAATGGCATAAATTAACCACTGCTTGACAGCAAGAGCAGGGCCTCACTCAGGAACCCTCAAGTCTCTGTGCTCCCAAAGGTCACACGCAACAAGGGAAGTGAGGGCAGAATTTCCTAGAACTAATTCCTTCACCTCACTCGAACCAGTAACTTCCCTTCCCTTCACCAGCCCACCCTCAACTAATTCACCCTCCTTCTTTTTTTTAGTTCCTTCCCCTGCAAGCAATTGTTTCAGTTATTGTGGGAGGGAAAAAAGTAATAGGGAAGATGCATGCGATGGCATTGTGGTGAGGGGAGAGATTGGAATGCAGTCTTCAGCTTCTGTTGGCTCTGTCAGACCATGGCACTACTATCACTGTTTACCCTTATATCTAGCTCGCTGTCACTAGTTTATCTTGTCATTAACCTCACCATCCCAATTACCCTTTTAACTCTGTTCTCGACTTCTCATCCATTAGCGACGTCAAGATATGGTTCAGAGTGTAGTGTGCAGCACATTTCAAACAACTAGCATGTCCCTGGGACATGCACAGCGAATGGTGGTAGCAGTATACTGTTTTTGAATCCTTAGCATAGGCCTTTTTGTTTCCTTTTTCCGGAACTGAGAACTCATGTGTCATGTCCAGATACTATGCCGACATCCATGTGTGTGTGTGTGTGTTGAGTCCATATTGTGCGTAAGGTGTCTGCTAGCAGGACTCGATGTTAGTTATGAGTGTATGTATGGGATCCATTTTGGATTGACCCTCAGTTTTAATGCCCTAAGTGCAACATGTATGCTCAGTGACTAAAATAATGATGGGCTGGGATGCGGCCCTGAGTAATTACAAGTGGCTCGGGTTAATTCAAGCATTCCACCCATCACTTTTTTGTATACTTCAGTGCAACACTCTAAGTGCGACGGGTATACCCAGACATAGGTTATGTGCTCACTGTAACAATGGAACCAAGCTACACCCCACTGAAAAGCCTCTACCAGGGTGACACCAGTCCTGGGTTGCTTGTGTTGTGGTTCAGGGAGGACCTGGCTTAGCAGTTCGGGCTGGACTGTTCCTATTGAATTAGAGTCAATACTGATTTGCATGTGGCTGGGTCCAAACTTTGGTGGCATGGTGAGCAAAATAACAATGGACTGGGATGCGACCCAAGTAGTTGCCAGGGGCTGACATTAATTCAAGCACTCCACCCATCACTTATTCGTATACTTTAGTACAACACCCTAAGTGCAACGGGTATGCCCTGACAGGGGTCCCATGCTCCCAGTTCCACAGGAGCCAATCTACATCCGACTGAACAGCCCCAATCAGGACGAAAGCTGTCTTGAGTTGCCTGTGTTCCAGTTCAGGGAGGACTTAGCCTGGCAGTTTGGGCTGGACTGTTCCTATTGGAGCAAGGTCTAGACTGATTTACACCAGGCAGGGTCCAAAGTGAAGTGGCATGGTGTGCAAAATAACGATGGACTGGGATATGGCCCGAGTAATTACCAGTGACTAAGACTAGTTCAGGCATTCCACCCTTCACTTTTTTCTGTTCTCAGGGTCACCAGAACTATGCAATTCTGTGGCAGCGTTGTTTTCCCGCATAATTACGGATTTTCTGCATTTGCCTCATAATGCATCATCTGTTGCATAATTTGCAGATTTTAACAGCAATATTTGTTTCTGGCTCATATGGATACAATTTTACTAATAATGCAGGAACACGTGTTACTGTGCAGTGGAAGACCTTTCACAAACATTGACTGGTCACCTCGCAGTTGCTTATTGATGTGTCTAGACGTTAAACAGCTATTACTGAGGTGAACCCTTTACACAAATACTGTTAACATGAGTAAATATAACAAAATAATGAATTAATACTATCACAAAATGTGCCGCATTACACCACATAATTTGCCTTTTCTTGCTGCTTAATATAGTCAACCATGCCAAATAATTTGGTCCTCCGCTGAATAATAATTCCAGTGGCCCTGAGTACAATTTACTTTTAACATGGCACAAGATGAAGGTGTTGATACAGCCTCCCTAGACAGTGGAAGTGTATTGCCTGTGCTCCTGAGTTAGCAGGTGAAGCCCCAGTAGAGGAATGGACATTAAGCTGCCCTTAGAAACTGGAAACTGTAAATAAATGGGACACAAACCTTTCCACTTGGTTCCAGTTCCAAGCTGCTCCACTGACCAAGGACATGGGTACTCCGCAGAGTACTCAAAGAACTGCAGTGATCTGAGGCTAGTATCCACTTAGCGCCAGTCTCTCATAGACGAGGGGACATAACCTTAAATTGCATATTTTGCAACAAAGATTCTCCTGAGCGCCTGCTTCTGAATGAAGATGGAAAACCTGTGCTGACTCTGCTTTTTCTGTGCCCATGGACTGCATCTCAGCAGCCAGACAAAAGGTAACGGATTCCCTATTGCATTGGTGCCATGTATCCTTCGCTGAACTCATCAACGGCCAGCACAGAGAGAAGTAGGCGGGGTCACTGAGACTAGATCTGGTGACTGCGGGGACGACTATGCTTGGACGGTCCAAGTGCGCACCAACAATTAGATTATGCAAGCGTCTGAAACATTGACTGTGAACTGGCTAAACAGAACTGCTTGGTGGGATTTTCAGTAATACCTGATACTCATATATTAGAACTGCCACTAACCTACGAGTCGCTGACTGCAGGAAAGCTGCTCCACTTTACCCATAGTAAGCCTGGACGTCTGCCTAATTGTTTTGTTTTGTTGGATAATGAATCTCTTAGACCAGTGGTTCCCAAACTTTTTTGACCCGCGGCTCCCTTGACCTACTGGCGGTTGGCTGTGGATCGCCATTATGTTAATGTTTTTGGGGGGCTGTGGTTCTCCACTGGGCTGTTATGCACAGCCTGGGTGGAGATCATGCACAGGCTCACAGTCCCCGTCTGAGAACGGACCAGGGCGCTCATACCAGCCACTATGCAGCTGTCATGGTGACAGCAGAGTCATGATTGGCTTAGGGGAGCCTGGGTGCTTCATGCTTCCAGGAGCGAGGAAGAGCAGAGGACGACGAGAAGTGTGCGGTGTGAACAGGTAAGCGATCTTTATTTTTATTTTTCATCCTCCGCCAACCCCGTTCCACAGCAGCTGCCACTGGCAGTAGGTGTACAAACTTTCCCTTCCTCACTAAAAAGGTGCTGCATGGCAGTAGCAAAACACATTTTCCTCTCCCACAAAAAGCATCTACAGTGCATGGTTCACTTCACTGCAGAAGAGATCTTGCACAGCAACAGCAGTGCAAGCATCCACTGATCACAAAAAATGTTCAGCTCAAGCATCTGTGTCATGAAGGCAGTGGCGGCTCGCATAGGGCGTGCTGCGGGGCGGTGGGGCGGGGGAGGGGCAGGGTGGGGGGGTAGTAAATTCGGACATACGACGGATCGGAGGAACGTAATAATTAAGTTCCGCCGTTCCATCGTATGTCCGAGTTTACTACCCCCCCACCCTGCCCGTCCCCCGCCCCGCCCACCGCCCCGCAGCACGCCCTATGCGAGCCGCCACTGCATGAAGGTTACATACAGATGTATGAGGCAGGTTCTTAGAGTACTTAGATGAGCATGTGTGTGGATGAGTGAGTGAACGTGTGAATGCTCCATCTACTTTCATCTGGTGTCTTTCACACTTCCTTCTTTCTGCCCTCCACACTATCCTCCTTCCTTCCGCTTTCCTTTTTTCCTCACTCCACCGTACCTTCCTTCCTCTTTTTCTTTACCTCTCTTCACCATACCCTCTTTCTTTTCTTGTCGATTTCCTCTCTCCACCATGCCTTCTTTCCCCTTTTCCTTCTTTCCTCTCTCCACTATATTTCCTTCCATTCTTGCCTTTTTCCTTCCACCCTTTATTTTTCCCTTCTTTCCCTTCCTTTCTTTTTTACAATTCCTTACTTGTCTTCTTTTCCTCTCCCCCGAACGCACCTACTCATTCTACTTGCCTCTCTCCCTTTGTCCCTATTTCTCCATATTCATCCTTTTGCTGGTACTGCTCTTGGCCCCTATTGGCCTCCCACCATGAGTGCTAACATGTTCTGTATTCCTGTGCAGTGTTTTTTATTAGCTTTTATCAGCAGCCATGCAGGCGGTGGTGGGCCATAAAAACTAGTCAACATTTTGGGGTGATTGAGATTAGCAGCACATCAGGCCCAGTGGCAACCCCAACTTTAGTTCATAGACTAGTGGAGTTCACAATACCACAGGGATGCATGCACGCCAATCCTGTGGGTGTCTCACTACAGGGGTAGCAGTTCATTTATGGAGGTTACGAAATAGGTATATTGACTAAGGTACGCCCCTCGTCTGGAATACCAGTACCACATTTTACAGTTACATTTGCCTAGGTACCTCAGCCCCGATCTATGGTCACACCATCAGTCAATAGTACTGAGCCCCAACTATTCTGGTGATAGAGATGCACACAACTGCACATTTTGAAATGAATCTTTGACAGGATGGAATCTTTGTCATACCTTTACAGAGACATTCAATACTCACTGTGTGGAAGGGGAAAGAGGGAGAGACCAGTGCCACACAGGATCATTTCAGAACAACATCTCTCTCTCTCTCTCCCGCCTTCTCCCTCTTATCCCTTCTCCTTTATCCCCTTCTTGTCTTGTCTCATTACTGTATTTCTCTCATCTCAGTCATTCTTCTATTCTTTCATCTTCATTTATATTTTCACTCTTTTTTTATCATCCTCTCTTCACAATCTTTTTTCTTGCACCCCCCTCTCAACTTCTACAATGTCTCCATACTATTTTACACCTACTTTCTCATTCTCTCATTTTCCTCTTTTTCACCCTCTTTTTTTTTTTTTACCTCAAACACATCTTCTCTTACATACTCCTACTTCTTACTGTTATTATCCTCTTCATCTTCTAGGGCAAGTGCAAGGATTTTTGCCATACTTTAAGAAGGTACCATCACCTCTAGTAATGGTGATACACGAGATATTTGCATTGCTACCATGATATCACCTGAAGGAGGACCTCTAGGCACTCACCTATTATCCCCTGCGCCCAAAAACTGTCCCTCCACTCTTCTCTTTCTTACACATCATCCTCTCTGTTCCCACACCTCCTCTCCAACGACATTGATTCACCCCCTCCTTACATAGGCTGCCACACTCTCACCTTTCTCATCCCTTTCTGGGTCTCGAATATTCTCCCCTTACCCTTATATCTATTTTTTTCTGACACACCCCATCTTTCTCCATTTTCTGACACCCCTGATCTTCCTTCCTCCACTTCACGGCATACGCATGACTGACTCTCTACCTCACTATCCTCACCTTCAGATCTTTCTCAAAACGTTCTTAAAATTAATTTTCCACATCTTCTTTCACTGGTTTTTACCCTTTCTATGGTTCTCCTATAACCACATGTTCTCTTATCAACTTGCTGTCTGTCTCACACACACTCTTACAATGACTTTCTCACACCAGCCCCTCACTAAAACTTTGCCTACACACACCCTCTCTTAAATCCAACGTTCCCTCATTAATCCTTCTCATACACCTCTTCCTCCTGACTCTCTGAGGCCATAACCTCCCTCAAACTCTTCCTTCTCTCTTTCATGCATCCTCTACTTCTTTTTCGCATCTCCTATTTCTCATATGAATTATCGTTCCCTCGGTTTATCAGACACACTCAGTTTCTTATGCGGTCTAGCACTACGGCATGTTTTAAATGATAAATTTACAAACTTACACAGGAGAAAAATCTGTGCTCCACAGTTATGTAAAACTGACCTAGTGGCCTTGCTTTTGATGTCAGTTGAGCAAACCAAGCACATGGCTGAAGATTAAGTCAATGCAGTGATGATATAAAGGTGAAAATGACTATTTACTTGTAAAAAAAAGAAGCAAAAAAAGATTCATGGCATCTTGAAATTGCTAGACTTGTGTGTATTCTTTAATTTTTAGGTATTAAAGGGTTTAACTTATGCAGTTGGGGTCATATGGGGGCAGTGTTATCTGCAGCAGCCCAGTCGCCTCTTAAGTAATTAATTACCCCCCAGTCAGGCAAATACCTTCTAACCTCTTCATAAACATTTTGAATGGACGTGCACCACCCAGTACCAGCCTTGTTATTGCACCTTCTTAAATTGTTGAGCGTTACCAATGTGATTGAAGGCTTTGTCATGATAAAACGTGGGTAACTGCCAAAGGCAGTGGCCAAAGCAAGCAAGGGAGGGAAACATAGCACATTCCCTTTAAAAAGAAGGATCTCACAGGGTGGTGACATCACTTCCTGTGATGTCATGTGACATCACTGCGCTTTACTTATGCTAATCAGTCCCCACACTTTGTTTTTTAGGACTTGTGCCCTGCTTGGTGTAAAACCCAAATTTCCCTTTAAAACTTTATCCAAATTCTCACGGTTTTTCACATTTCCTAATAATAAGCACATGCAGTATGGAAAGAGAAATCACATTCACCTTCTTTTAGGCACTGCATGGTGAGGTGATCCAACATGGTCGAAAGGTGACGTTATGGCATGGTACACATCTAAATACGTGTAACAGCCTCTGCTTTGCTAATTCATTCAAAATGCCAAGCCCCTCATAGAACGGTAAAGCATAAAAGAGCATAGGTTCCATTGGTGCAGCAGGTGCAGTGACGCCGGGGCCCAGAGGCCTGAGGGGCGGGCCACTGAACACTGAATATTGCTATATTCTATAATTCAAACAGCAGCAGCCAGTGGGCACATTTACTTCCTTGCACTTCGTCCCGTGGCAACCTGGCTACGCTACTGGCAGCGTAGTACCTTCCTGTTGTAATCCGTTGACTCTGTGCCCAGATAAGTGGCTCAAAGGCTTTGGCATTGCATTGCTTTGGGGTGTGTACCGCTTCCTATCCTACATTCACAAGCTTTCCTGTTTGTTCGCGCCAATGTTTGTTGCCTCCGCGCTGGCCTCGCCTGGGACTACGCGCTCTGGGTTCTTTCGTCATGTTTGGTTTTTGATCCAGCTGGCACGCATCCGGGCATTTCGTCTGAGCTGATTGCGAGCATCTGCTGGCGCGCGCAGGAGCGTAGCCTGTGCTGCCCCGAGCCGCCCAGCGCGAGCCCGGCTCTGTTTATTCCGTGGTTTCCGCCCGGCAGACAAGACACAGGTAAGAAACCGGAGCCCGCTGATAATCTTGCTGTACAGTAGGATTTACAGTGCACCTTTGGGTATGTTTATCTCGGCTCTACCGCGTGCATGCTAAAGTCTATGAAGTATATATAATAAATAGATTTCTGTGTGAGATCATAGTTGACAGGAATGAATGGGAACCGAGCTCCACTACTTTATTTTTTACTGTTAAGTAGTTCCACTGCTTTTAAACCGCATTTTGAGTTCACTTTCGGTGCTGTGCTTTTGTAGGTTTAAACATTCTACTTTTTAAATATTTAACCTGATAATCTGCTTGAAGCTGAGCATTTCACTTTTTGCTCAGCTTGAAGGTGGGAAAGAATGTACATACAGTGTGGCTGCCCAGTATGCATCCAGAACAGAAGGATCCAGGCCAGATTTTCAACATATCCACAGAAGAAACATTTACGTATTACTACTACTTTAAATGGATCTCATTCACATAGTCAGTGGTTGTTCTGAAACTCTGGCATGGGTCTGACTGTTCCACGCCTACTGGATAGGCCGGATGATCTTGGGCGCGCTTTTTGTTCACTCGTGTGGGGAAAGCTTGCCTTGTTGAATGTAAAAAGTTATTGAGGTTCCACTGCTGTATTTTTCACCCTCCACTCTCTGGTCAGTTCCGGTGCTGGGTTCCTTTAATTTCTGTACTTGGTTCTAATGACTGATTACCGCAGTGGGCACAGTCAGAATTTGTCAGGGACCTGTTCAGCCACAACACAATAGAAGGAACATGCTGCCTACCACCTACAGAGGGTGGAACGAAAGAGGATTGAAGATTCTCATAGGAAAATATTTCTAAAAATATGAACATTATGCTGCAATAGAAGTGTCCATCATAGAGCCTCAAACGTAGGATTAATGTCAGATTTTCAGGACATTGCTAAATGATAAATTAACATGCAAAATATACAAATGGAAATCATTAATGTAGTCAGTGATAATGCAAAATTCTGGTATACATATGAATGTCCCTTGCCCTGGATCTTCATTGGCCACCCCTGCCCAATGGAATAGGTCCATTCAGAGTTGGCACTTATAGCTAATTTGTGTAAGATCATAAACAACCCACCTCTGGCTTTTAAGATTTTATGGAGATAGTGGGAACAGCTGCCAGTGGTTCCTTTAGTTATGTTTCCGGGCTCCAAGTTGTGGAATTATGCAAATCGTTGCTTTTTAACATATACTTGGGACCGCCGGATAATGGCTAAGATGCGGCCATAGAAAGAATATTTAATTTAGTGCAACTTGATTGTGAATTCTAAAGGATATATGGACTTTACGGTACCTGTTATCGCCAGACATACCAAATTATCAACAGACATACCAAATTATGTGCGTGTAAATTATTTTTACGTTCGTTCTTTATTTAGACGTACCTTACTAGTACATCTGTTATTACATGTTTATCTTATTTTGTTCTTTACATCGTTATACCTCATAATCTTCTTTACTTTGCAATTCCCCTTAACACACCTGGTGTTATCTTTCAGCCATACCAACTGTAATGTAAGCTGAACTTATATAGCGCACTGTCACCCCACGGGTATCCTGGCGCTGTGATTACCATACATTCCCCTGTGCGCAGATCCACCCATGCCAGATGAAAGTAGTTAGAGCTGCAGCTAAGTTACTCTAGCCCCTGGGAAAAAGCCAAGTTTTCAGCTTTTTTCTGAAATCCACATGACTCTCAGTCTGTCTGAGATCAGTCAGGAGTTCATTCCACAGCCGCGAAGCTGCAGAACTGAATGCTCTGCCGCCAATCCTGTTTTTTTAAAATCTGGTAGTTCTCACCAATTTTGCTGTTGCTGAACGGAGATTTCTAGATGGAATATACCAGTGGATTTGCTCTGAAGTGGTCTCGGTCCCATTCCATGTACTGCCTTAAAGACAATGCAGAGTGATTTGAATTGTATTCTCTGCAGAATCGGTAACCAATGGAGATCCTTCAGAGATAGGGACACAGAGGACCTCCGCTGTCTTTTTAAAGCTAACTTGGCAGCTATTATTTGAATTCTCTGAAGTTTCTTTATCAGAGAACTCGGTGCTCCAAGTAATAGAGCATATCTAATCTGCTCAGAATGACACTCCTCACCACCTGTGCTCTGGCGGTAGCTGGCAGTAATGGAAGTATTTTACGAAGAGCTCTGAGCAGAGATAAACAAGTGCTGACTGTTTTATTTACTTGGGCGTCTAGTTGTAAACTGTTATCAAACAACACCCCCAGATTACGCACTGATTTAGATGGAATTAGCGGTTCATCTGTAGGAGTGGGCCAGAAGTCGGCTGGGAGTGGACGAGGTATTTTATTCGCTGTACAGTACACAATTTCCGTTGTATCTCCATTAAATTGTAAGGAGTTGTCCCTGAGCCAATTAGCAGTTCTCTGCATACACTCATGAAATCTATCCAATGATACCGCTTGATTCCCTTCCATTGAGAAGACAAGTTGCGTATCATCTGCGTAATTCACTAATTCTATTCCATAAGATTTAATAATGGGAATAAGTGGGCGCAGGTATATATTGAATAAGATCGGGCTTATTGCAGATCCCTGGGGGACCCCATGCTGGATAGAACTATTTTTAGAGACGAAGGGTGACATAGTCACTGCCTGCTGTCTACCCAACAGGTATGACTGAAACCAGTTCAGTGCCGTGCCCATGACTCCGGCATCCATAAGTCTCTTTAACAGAATCTTATGATTAACCGTGTTGAATGCGGCTGACATATCCAGTAACACCAGTATTACCGATTGACTGGTGTCAGCTCGCACTCTCAGTTCATCTATGACTGTCACTAGGGCAGTTTCCGTTCCATGTGCCGGGCGAAACCCGAATTGAGCCTCATCTAGTAGAGGATTGTCTTCTAGATACTTTGAAAGGGTTTGACTAACTAACCGCTCCAAAATGTTTACCAGATAGGTCAACAAGGAGATAGGCCTATAGTTAGACGGACATAAGGGATCAAGTGTAGCTTTCTTCAGTAGGGGTGTCACCATTGCCTGCTTCCAACAAGCTGGGACCATTCCACTACTTAAGCTTTGGCAACAAATTTGGCGGAGCTGAGGAAAGAGCTCTTGATTAAATTCTCTCCACATCCTGTGCGGAAGAGTGTCCATAGGTGATCCAGAGGAGACACTTACAGCTAGTTTATGAAACATTTCCTCTGTAGGAATCTGGAATTGGTCCAGAGTTGCCTGTTTATCTTTGTCTACTCCCTTTTCCTGTTTCCCCATCGTTATTATTTCAGAGGAACCATTTACATTGTCCATCCTAGTCTCCTTGTTTGTTTCTAAACTATCAATGATTTTCTCAATCTTCTCTTCAAAGTACACAGCAAGGCCAACACATAGATCTTGTGTGGCTATGGTTTTATTTTTCACACACTCCGGTTTAGAGAGGCCATTTACTATATTGAATAAAGTTCTAGCACTATTAGGCACCTGTAGGATAGTTTTTGCATAATACGCGGCTTTTGCCTTAGCAATTGTTTCTTTGTATATACCCAGTGCTATTTTCATGGCTATTTTGTCCGCCTCCTTATAAAATTTCCTCCACTTCCTTTCTGCTTGTTTGCAAATTTTCCTTTGCATCTTTAATTCCTCATTGTACCATGGGGCTGATATTTTATCCCTATTTTTTAACATTTTTACTGGTGCCAGTTGGTCAAGAGTATAGTTTATCTGACAACAAAAATTAAGATAATTTTCTTCCACCGATTTGTTGGCATCAAATGAGTTCTTTTCAGTAAATAGCGGGGAGTGTTTAATTGTCAGCAGTTTAGCCCATTCCCTTCCCTGTCGATTGTTACCAGAATGAGTATTTTTATTGCTCACTCTGGGGGGCATTAGCAGAAATTGGATCAAAAAGTGATCAGTCCAACATAGAGGCATTATCTCTACCACCTCTACCTCCTTGTACCTAAACAATTTTATAAACCAGGTGTGCAACATTATCAGTGTTGACAGTTTTTTTGCAAAAGTTCACAAGCTTGCTGAAGTTAGTGTAGTTTTTTTTTTTTTTAATATAGACTAAAAAGATCCAGCAAACGGATTTCTGTGTTGGAAGTTTTTCCTTTAGGTGAGATTATATTTTTTTTTATTTGAGATGTCATCAGTGATGTCATCAATGATACTAATGAACATGTCATGACTGATGCAATATGTGAGGACATAAGCAGTGCATGGCAGGGCACAAGTTATATTTAGATCGCTGAATCATAACTGGGGAATTTCAGTGGTTTTACAGGTTAAAATGTTACGTTATATCTGACATTGTTACCTAAATATAACAGTTGTTTAACCTTTGTTTTTTCAGTATATATATATATATATATATATATATATATACACACACTGAAAAAACATATATATATATATATATATATATATATATATATGTGTGTGTGTGTGTGTGTGTTTGTGTATGTGCACATGCATGAATTTATGTAGATATATTTAATATTTTAATTTATTTATTTGATAATCATACAGGGCAGGGAAGGTGACCAGTAAATTTTACATAGCATCTGATGCAAAAACAAACACTATAATCAAAATAATATTTATTAGGTAACTTTAGCTTTAAAAAATCCATTTTACTCTGCCTAAGACTTAAGTAACCTCGCCCTTCCCTCAGGTCGATGATTTCATTTACTCCTATTTCCAGGGTCATAGCTTGGTCTGTAAGATTGGGTGGGTGTGAGCTTCAGATTTTCAACGATCATGCTGACATATAATGCTAAAATCCATTATACGACAAGCAGGACGCATGAAAGAGGCTAAATGGGCAGTGGAAAGGGAGACGAATGAGGATTGCTAGGGGTACTAAGTGAGAGAAAACGTAACATTTTGTAAAATAACCAACATTTTTTAAGACATTCAAAACAAAGAGGGAGAGAGAGAGAGTGTGTGTGTGTGTGTCTATGTGTGCGTGCGTGCGTGTGTGTGTGTGTGTGTATAAAAAGTGCTGGTGAAATCCAACAGACACCTCATCATACCCGACTGAATGCACCTGTACCCGGCTATGAACCAGAAGATACATTTATTACAAACACCCCCCTCCTCCCCCTGAAGCTAGGCCCCTGCCTGTTTCATCACCACAGGGACATGGCCTGGGCCAAGGAGATGTTACGTGAGAGGAACGACTGGAGTGAGCAGTGGCAGTAAAGAAAAGGCAGAGTAAGATGTGAGACATTAATTGTATTGTAAGCTACAAGCCAAATGAAAGAAAATTAGCTCAACCAGGCCTCGCTGTATGAAAAGGGCTTTCAATAAATAATGTGACATAACCATAGGTTAACAAATAACAAGAGGACAGGACAAATACTCTTAATTTGGAGTAAGAACATTTAAGTCCACAGGGGTGGTCTGTTTATGTAGGAGATCTTAGTGGTTGCTGTAATAACATTGACCAAATTACCACAATTTAGAAAAACAGCTGGGCTCGTATTATGAATGCGCGCTCAAGTTCCGAGCTGAGCACTACTCAGGAACAGTGAGCAGTGGTTGGGGGTCTCCGTTTCCCGCTGTCTGCAGTTCATGCACTAACTCAGAGACATTCCTAGTTAAATGTGTAAGCTTTAGTCAGCGCAACCGCATAAAAATATGCACTCAGCCCGGATTGGAGCCAGAGTGTCTGTTCACGGTATTGCTACAAATGAAGAAAATGTGGAGACTTTGGCTGATTTAATTCTGATCAAAATGATTGACAGGTTTGTGACAGAAACTTAGGCAGGCAACACAATTAGAACAAGCATTTGCAATGCAATAGGTCTCGCATTTACGCGACTTTGAGCTATTGGCACTGTAAATGGCAATGCCTTTTATTTATATGTTTTGAAAAGCTGCAAGCGGTGCATAAACACGCACATTATTTACTTATAGTCCTTGCTTACGAAAAGCACGGCTGGCAGTAAAAGAGGCGTAGTTACTGCCAGCATTGCTTCTCGTAAGCAACGACTGTAAGTACAAAGTGCGTGTTTACGCACCACTTGCAGGTTTTTAAAATACATAAATAAAAGGCATTGCTATTTACATTGCCAATAGCTGAAACGCTCGCAAATGCAAGACCTATTGCATTGCAAATGCTTGTCTTCATGAGGGGTTGAGTCAAGTGTTTGAAACAGGACACATATTGCAATCTATATATATTGAGAGCATAATATTCTATTGAGGTTATGGGTGGGATGTCTGAAATTATGTGACAGAGGAAGACCAAGTTGTACAGCAGGTTGACTAAATTATAGGGCACGGAAAGGCAAATTATGAGAACATCTTCCCAAGAAAAACAGCTCCATGGAACGGCAGTTACATTTAATACTTATGTGGTACCTGTCTTACGAGGAAGTACTTTAGGATTAAAGACACTGGATCTAAAAGCTATGCAACATGTTTGTAGTTGTTTTACAGTCTGAGTGCACTGTTGAAATAACCGATGCTTTGATGCGAACGAGAATTAGTGTTAACAGCGAGGAAAAGAAACCAGGACAGAGAAGGAATCATTCTGTCCACCTTGTAAGATTTACATTTAAGAATTTCAGGTTTTTTTCCTAGTGGAGACAAAAGCCCTGCTTAGATGCATCAGACGTAGATGTTTATATTGTCTGGGCAACATGGTCACATTTTTAAATGCCTGGTCTCATCATTAAATCGTTGAAGGTGTCGGTTAAGTTTCTAAAGTGCCTGGCGCAGTTTTGCATCCGGAGGGCGGCACTTTTAGTAACTTCTGATCTGCTTGAGCTAGAATTTTTGTTTTTGGTTAAAGTCTACAAATTATAAAGCAGATGATGGATTGCGGGGCAAGTGCGGCGCAGTTATATTTATAAAGAAAAAATTCCCCACTTTTTAATGAAGTGTTTGAATAAAACCTTGCTGCCTTGGTGTGAACCATTTTAAGAAGGCAACGCTCTGTCCCTCCCCCCAGTTTCTCTACAGCTCTCAGTACTGCCGGGGGTGGGGTGTCGGGCTTGAATCGTGGGTCCAGGCACTACACCCCAGTAGTTCCCACATCAGATACATATGTGCATCTGTAGAACAGCGCAGGCCATGCATTACTGTTGCACTTACGGTTAGAACAACACCAGTTGTTGGCGACGCAGTCTCTGTACAGTGCTCTGCTGCCGTCGGTCAGAGCTGCAGGAGACGCTCTTCTTGGGGAGAGGGGAATGCTGGGGGGACAGGGAGGGGGGCAGTGACAGCCTCTACATGGGCCTTAGGACAGCCCATCTTGTCAAGCAGTCCAAGCTGCACCCTCGCGGCGCGAAGCAGAGAGCGAGGAGCTACAGAATGGGAGGGCCCGTGGCCCCTACCATGACCTTTGACCCGTCCAGGTATAGATTTACATACATTCGGTGCTCCGTCACGTGCCCCATCCATACAATAGGAGGACGTGGCTCTTTGGATGGGGCAACGGTCCTCACTGTAGTAGGAGGGGCAGAGCCAGCTGATTATTAGGGGGTCGTCATGGGGCCAGCAGAAAAATGGGGGCTTTTCACTCAAAGCTCAAAGGCCGGCAGTGCTGGGGCGAGGTCACTGCTACGCTCAGGCAGCCTATATGAATACTTGGCAACGTTTGTATGGCCTGGCGCCTGTGAAGCGCCGGGTGGGATGAGGTAGAGTCAGTCACAGCTTGGGCATGTCTGCAGCCAGAAAGAAAGCAGCGCTTCGTTTATTAGGCCTCAAATCATACACGAGTGCTTTAGGAACAGGAGGAGGAGTCAGTACTCACCAGTGAATGCTGAGCACAGAGGGGATCTCTACCTCATGTCCCAGCGCGGCCACAGTCCTGCCGCAGGCATGTGTGCCCGTGAGCTGGCTCTGTTGCTGTGGCTCGCGAGTGGTGTGCAGACAAGCCCGCGAGTGGTGCGCGCGCGACAAGGCCGCGAAATCCCTGCGAGGAGCGTGCGCCATCACAAAGCAGCGTCCCGCGAGTGGCCGAAAGACACGCCGTACGTGTGCACATCTCCTGTCCGGGAGTGCACATTTTGTCCTTAAACGGCGAAAGAGACGCCGAAAGCGTGCACATATCCTGTCCCCCTTCAGCCAAGAAACCAACAACAAGCTCGCGACATTGTGCAAAGGCTCTGAAGCCCGCGAGCCGCCGACGCCTGACCTCACGGAGGGAGCATCGGAAAAGGTAAGGAGTACGCCTTGTGTATCAACCTTCACCAAAGGCCATGTACTACTGAGTCCCGACCGCGTCAATATGCGGGCCCTTTACAGAGCAGACGTGTACACGGAACCAAGAAAGGGTGGAGGGTCGCAGAAACCACACGCCGAAAGCGTGCACATCTCCTGTCCCCCTTCAGCCAAGAAACCAACAAGCTTGCGACATTGTGCAAAGGCTCTGAAGCCCGCGAGCCGTGCGAGACGCCGTGCGTGTGCACATGTGCTGTCCGGCGCCGGGCACAGCTCTGAAGCCCGCGAGCAAAAGAGACGCCGTGCGCATGCACATGGGCTGTCCGGGCGAAAGTGCACATCTCGGGAGCAAGCTAATAGACACGCCGTGAGCGTGCACATCTCCTGTCCCGCATCCAAACTTAAGTCGGCAACAATAGATCTCGCATAGCGAGCAGCGCTTTGCGCTGCGTCGCTAGGCGAGACCTAACTGTGCTTCCTTTTCCTTCAAGTCCTCGTGTATTCTTGACTGTCTCTTGAGTTTTTAATCAATGTCTACAAGAAAAAGTGGCAAACAGAGAAGGAGACGGAGAATGGGGAAGAGGGAGGTAGCTGCAAATGGAGTTGGAGAGTAATCAGTGGCTGCCGAAGAGGCAACACAATATCGGTGGACAAAATAAATTTAATCGAAACAATCACAGACAGTGGTGGCAACATTTTCATATAGTGCATTTTATCGTAGCTGTGCCATTTTGAAGCACTGCAAGTAGTACGTTGTCCTACACTTTAACTCAACAGGATTGTAGTCTGGAATATCGAGGATGGAATATAGAGAGTCCACAATATCATAACCAAAATATAGGAAACCAAAATATTGAGGAGATAAGTGCCTATAGGTAATTATAGATTTACTATTCTTTACTCCACACCTCCCTATTTTCACTGGAAAAACTAAGGTTATACTGACGTTATAGTTAGGAATTGTAATAATATGTTACTTGACGTTAAAAAAACCTTAGAAAATTACTTAAAAGAACAAAGCTTAAAGGGACGTTACAGTTAGGTGAAAATGTCAGTTAAAACATACCATTTTAAATTAATAAAACCACTGAAATTCACCAGATATAGTTATCTCAAGTAACTATAACTCGTCATCAATGATGTAATTTCAGATGTTGCATTGATGTTATCAGTGGTGTCATAGAACATGTCATGAGTGATGTAATATGTGAGGCAATTAGCAAAGCATGGTGACGGTGCAAGTTATAGTTACTTTAGGGCACGAGTGCTGGCTGGGGAGCTGGCTAGGGCTATGGGGGCTGGGGTCCCCGGGGTCCTACTGTGACTCGGAATGGAGGGCTGTACTATAAGCTGCCACCCCAGGCCCAAGCCTATCAAGGAGGTTTATAAAAAAAAAGGCGGGAGACTACTTTTAATCGGTGCTGCAGTTCCGCTGCATCAATTAAAAAGAAAAATACCAATTATGACCAACTAGTCAAAAATGTTGTTTTTGAACTTATTGTCGATCCAAAGTCACTGCAAAATTCCCTAATAACGATACGTTACTATCATTTTATTTTTCCTCTTGAGTAGTGGGGCGACGCTTCTTTGCCTTAGCGAGACCCACGTGTCTCTGTGCTCCAGTTATGCTCAGGGCAACGCCATACTCATCCTTAAGGGACTTCCTTGCCATACACGCCACGAGGTATGCGATACAGATGGGAGATATGTATTGTTGCCAGCACCTTTGACACACATCCAGTCATTCTAGCCTCTGTCTACGACCCTAACATGGACTGTCTGGAATTTTATGCAGAAGTCTGGCGGTTAATCGCTACCATGGGTCCTGGTGCCATTCTTTGGGGCGGGGACTTCATTGTCATTCTTGATCACGCTGCAGGCTGCTCCAGCACCTCTAGAAGGCCAAACTCCAATGCCGCAGCACAGCTTCACATGCTCATGTGCGATAATTAGCTATCGGACGTTTGGCGACTAAAACATGCTGACAGCATGGAGGGCACTTGCATCACATTAACCTATGGCACGTGATCCAGAATCGACTACTGATTACTCACATGCAATGTCCTCGCCTGGGCCACGAATGTCACTCATTTGCCTCGCACCCTATCCGACCATGCCCCTGTTCTACTGGAGGTACCCCCCCCCCCGCTGGCCACTTCTAAAGCTTTTACTTGGCGGCTAGCCCCCAATGCCCTCCGCGACTGTCTTTAGAGACAAATTCCAGACGGCGATCATTGATTACTATGCCCACAACTAGGGTTCAGTAGCCTCCCCATACACACTGTGGTAAACCTTTAAAGTAGTAATTCGCTGCACCTGCATAGCAAAACAATCAGGGATACTCATGGCAATACACATGCAATTAGCCGCACTGGAAAGGGAGATCTGCACTTTTGAACTCGAGTTCTTCACATGCATGATATGCGCACTCTTTCTGCCCTCAGAGAGAAACTATCAGCTTATGAAGAGGAAGCTCATCGGAAAACCTGCTACCGCCACAAGAAGCAGCAGCAAGGCGTTACAGCGAGGGCGATCGCTCCAGCAAGATGCTGGCTATCCTGCTCCGTTAGCCATGGGCCAATGCCTATGTTGTGGAGCTTGTTGATAACCAGCAAGTGAGTCATACACAACCTGATGACTTACTTCAGACCCTGACATCGTTCTACTCTCAGCTGTACCACGCCTCTGTCAAACATGACGCAACAGCTCTGACAGCCTATCTTGACATGATCCAGCTGTTATGACTCGACCATGCCCACCGTCTGTATCTTGATGCCCCGTTCACTGTAGAAGAGATAACTCAGGTGATACAGAGCCTCTCTGGAGACCAAGCACCAGGTTTGGACAGACTCACCACGTCATTCTATAAGGAATATGCTACACTCCTAGCCCTCATCTCCTGGTGGTGTATGAGGACTATCTAACACCAGGCCAATTACCGCAGTCGCTATGGGAACCGGCCGTTGTTACGATAATGAAACCTGATAAACCCACCAACCATTGTGATTCGTACCGACCACTTTCAAAGATAAACTTTGACAAAAAGATATTTGCTAAGCTACTAGCCAATCGGATCCTTCCTTTATTACCTGACATTGTTCGACTGGACCAGGCAGGATTCTTACCAGGCCGCTTAACCATACACAATCTCTGAACGAAGTTTGTCTTCATGCACGCCATAGATCCCCAATTGGAAGCAGGCACTGGATTGCTAGACACAACTAAAGCATTTGATTCCCTAGAGTGGCCATACTTGTGTTGTCTACTCCCCTGATTGGCCTCCTCTATGCTTCTCCAATGGCATGCCCCTGCCCCTTTCTCAGTCACTCGAGGAACAGGCAGGGTTTCCCACCAGCAGTGACTGCTGCCAATCTGACTTGCAAGGGCAGCAGGGGCAGCGTGGGGAATTAAAAAAAATAAATAGTTTAAACACTTACCTTTCGCTGCAGGCCCACAATCTTCTGCTCCCTCGCTGTGCCGCGCCTCGCTGCTCCTGGCACTACAATCCCCAGGAGCACAAGCTCCCAGCCTCCCCACGCAATCCCAGTGCTTCTCTCATGCAATTACTCTCAGCATGAGAGAAGCGCTGAGACTGGGCGGAGCAGGCCAGTTTCATTCTCCAGCAGGAACTGGGAGCCTGTGCCCCTGAGCACTACTGATATCTCTGAGGAACAGCCTGGAGATATCAAAGTGCACTTGTCAATTTGGCCCGTCTTCGACGGATGGCCAAATCAACATGCGCATTTTAAGTGCCTACCACCACTCCCCCCCTGTTGCTGACGCTGATACATGGCCCCGCCCCACCAATGACTTGTGGACTGGAAGTGGAAAGAAATGACAACAAAATAGTTTTATTGTCATTTTATTTTTCTTATGTCTGCTGGCATTTCACCAGTGGGGCGACACTCCTCTGCCATAGCGGAGGAGCTGCCCCTGTTGCCCACTATCCCCTATTCTATTTGTAATAGCAATGGAGCCCCTAGCCGCTCAGGTTGCCCACAATACCCTATCCTATTTGCAACAGCAATGGAGCCCCTGGCCTCTCGTCTGCGACAACATCACGCCCATAGGGGTCTCCACTAAACAGCCAGGTAGATACTAGTGTCTATGTACGCAGACATCACGCTCTATGTACGCGAATCACAAACAAACCTGTCCCCATTATATGAGAGGTATTTAGATTTGGCGGATACTCTGGCATTAACATCAACTGGCCAAAATCCCCACTGTTCCCTCTCACTTCAAATACACAACGATTTGAGTCTGAATACCCCCTACAGCAAGCCACTGAACCAGTCCGATACTTGGAAATTTGGCTCAGCAAGGATACCGATAAACTGTGTAGGGTGAACTATGGCAGGGTTGGAGGAGCGTATCCCGACCTGGCCTCGACTACCACTCTCCATGGCGGGGAGGCTCGCCATTGCCAAAATGGTCATCCTACCTAAGATGCTCTATTTATCAATCTACCAATTCCACACCCCGCACAATTTCTGAACTGATTCCACTCAAATTTAATCTCTCTGGTCTGGACAGGCCAGCAGCCTAGTATTGCGTGGGAGATGCCTCCACTATCCTTTCAACAGGGAGGTCTAAACGCGCCTGACATGCACCTATATGTGTACTGTGTACAAGCCCAATACATATACTTTTGACTATCTCCCACACTGTTCCAGCCACACACGGTGTTGAAGGCAGACCAGACGGCTTCCTGCCCCCTCGCCACTGTGCTTTATCAGCCTTCCTGCCCCCTCGCGCACGGGGATCGACACGGTGGCCTGTGTCCGATGGGTGTAAGACGGCCTGCGGCGATGCGCCCAGCTGTCATGTCTATACGTTCCCACCATACCACTCGCACGCAACCCCATGATCCCTCCGCTGATGGATGGGGACCGTTACCCAAATGGTCAGTTTCTACCCCCACTTGAAGCCGGCGTGCGCCCCCACCCCACTGCGCTTGATGCCCTCCTCTATCACCAACTCCTAGCTACATGCCAAACGCAGCCTGAAATGTTCCCTGCACAACCCCCTACACTGCATGCTCTGGACTACCTTTTAACAAATCCCTCCCTCCGCAAGTTGGTCACTAGTCTGTACGCAACAATGCAAGTAAAGGCGCCGCAGCCCGCACGGCATGGGAACTTGTCACAAACTCTCCCATCTCTGAGGTGCAATGGACATGCTGCAGCAGCCAATTTGCTGCCCTGTCGCCCACTTACAGACTTCGGCTCATCCACTTTAAGTTCCTACATCTTCTATATCGTACACCTGTGCAACTGCACTACATGGGCCAAGTCGAGGAGGCACACTGCCCTGCAGTCCACGTTTCTCCACCTTGCTTGGAACTGCCCACATGTAGCTAGCTACTCAACTGATGTTCACAGAGAACTGACCTAAATTACTGGTCACTCGCCATCGCAGACCCCATTGGTATGGCTCTTGGGCTACGTCAAAGATATCCCCCTTGGAGTTCGCTGCCTCACTGCTATGCTCCTACTCCTGGCTAAAAGACGGGTGGCCATCCACTGGGGCAGATGGCCTGCACATAAAGAGGTGGACTGGTTGCATGATGCTGCATACTGCCAGAAGCAGCTCTCCAACTACTGGGAGCTCATGCCGATACAGTCCTGTCCAAAAGACATCTGGTGACCCCATGCTATCTATTTGGGACAGAAAGATACAACTGAAACTTTAGCAACTGCAGTGCCTTCGCCGGACACAGAGACAACCTCCCCGCCGGATGATGGGCCCCATCTGCGTGATTGATTACCACCCTTATATTCACTAGCCGGAGGAACGTGTTGTGAGACCCTTGATATCTGTACTCCTGTTTCATTTGGCTGCCCCCACCCCTTATGGCGAACTCCTGACCTTATCTGCTGTATGAGAAAACATGATTCGATGTGTAATGCTTGTAAACTGTCCCCCTCCCACCCTCTTCCTGTGGACCTTACCTTTATGGAACCACAACAGTTGAAAGCACGTTTTGTTATCAACTGTTGTGATGTCATAGCAAGGAGGTATGACTTTCTGAAATAAACTGTAGAGGCTCTATATCAGAGCCATACATAACACTAATATTGGTAGCTTGGGGTGATTTTCAATGATTATAAGTAGCTCTTAATGAAGAAAAGGTTGGAGAACCCCCGTCTAAGGACGGGGAATACATTTGGCTCCGACCCACCACAGTCTTGCTGAAGGGCAAGAAGTGGCTCAATCTGGCAAAGAAAGTCCGGTTAGCTCACAGCTGTTCCTCCGCCCAGTTCACAAATGTGCATGGGGCAGCAGAACAGCGAATAGCTGTTTTAGGGGCCAGCTTATTAGCCCCTGTTACTTATTTAGGGCATATATTAGTGATTAAGCCCCTTTTCTAATAGAAAGTGTTTTTCAGGTTGCCTGTTACTTTATTCACCTTTAACCAACTTGCATAAATTTCCCCTTAAATATATAGCCACCTAAATTTGATCATCAACTCGTGGAGTTTAAAAAAACTCTACAAGATCCCGTGGAGTTCCACGAGTGGGTGGAATTCAGCATGTCGTGCAGTTCTAACTGATGTTTGGCACCAGGAGCTTGTTCCGCTTTTCTACTCGAGTGGCAGCTTTTTTAACGCGAACGGTCGCGACCTTCTGCTTGCGTTGAGAAATTCTCGCCGGGTGGCGTTCTAGCATCCGAAAATCATGCTGGGGGACGTAAAGTCTCACTCGCGCTCGCCAACTTATCGTTGCTGATCCACATGCGAGAAAAAACTCTGCCATGCGGTGGTTGGCGGAGTTTTGCCGGAACTCCGCATTAAAAGCAAGCATAATGCAGAGTAGGCAAAACTCCACAAACTCTGCCTGTGGAGCGAGATCACCCACCCTTAGTAATGGTGCTCATTTCATTGACCTTGGAAAAATGAAAGGCAGAGTGGAGCCACCAGGACCCCTGGGTGCAGTAGGCCACCTAGCCACCAGATCAGATCATGTATGCAATGTCTATGGACCTGAGTTCAGATGTTTGGGCCCCAAAAAGTAGTTTTTTTGAGGGACATGGTGTATTTTGTACAAGGCCACAGATCAAGAATGGTGTTTTATACAACTAACAGGGATATAGTGGGAAGGTTATAGCTATAGCCTTGCCCTGTTTACAACACCCACTTGACTTGTCACAGGCTAGGACATGCTGAAATGATGCAAAGGTATATTGCATGCAGGGCGTGGTTGCTGATATTACCCTGTGCACCTTATACAGACGACGTGGCATAAGTCGATACTAAGTGTATAGTATTAACATGTGCTCTACAGACAAAGTTTGTTGCAGGCTTTGCCCTATGCATACTGTGTACATGTATTCTACTGAGTGGTCTTAGCTGCAGACCATGCGCAGTGTGCAGTACAAGCAGTACATGGCCATAACCATTTAAGTCATATATTTTAAAGATATCTGACCAGGTGTCTGTATGTAGGTCCACTGTATTGCAAAAATGACACTCAATATGAAAGACGTTTTGCCTCAGCCCACCAAACTTAAGGACAGATTTATCAACACTTTGCACAAGTGCAAACTCACATAAACTCCTAAAACTTGCAAAACTCACTCACAAAAATTGATGGAAACTGGTCCAAAGTGTTGATAAAGTATTTTCTTTCCAGCACAAAACTTGGTCTGTGTTTAAAAGTAACGCAAATAGCTTTTTGCACTGCTTTTTGTTACTTGCTCTACTTTCCACTCACCCACCTACGTTTTTTGATGCAATGCTCTGTCTACTAAGATGAGGGCTTTATGCCAAAAAATAACGCATATTTGAGTCATGAACTAACAAGGAAAAATACTTTTTTTTCTCCTAACGTTTCTCACATTGCATGTATGATGCATTGTACGGCACACATCCAGTGTGAGAAAATATTTAAACTTAGTCTAAGCATAGTATTTTGTACTGGAAAGGAACCTTTCCAGTACAAAAAACCCATGCTGGAGATCATGCACACACTTTTGCACTATTTTGCAAAGGTTTGTTTGTGGCGCTAGGAAGGCTTTTTGCGCGCTCTGTAGCGGGAGAAGAGAGCAGTACCATAATATTTTAGTAGATAAGGCTCTATTACACTCTCTCCAGCACAAACCAGTGCTGGAAATCTGATTGATGCACTGCTTAGCACTGTTTATAATAAATGTGCCCCTTAGTTTCAGAGGCTTTCCACAAAATCTCTCAAGTTTCCTTTAGGCAGGTCCTGCTTATAATTACAAAGATGCCAACAGCAAATCCTTGGCAGAGTACAGAGCATCTTAACTAGCAGGCAAAGGCTTGTAAAAACTTGGTCATGGGCCTAGGCACAGAAACCACAATGAAGTCCTCCTGAAAAGAAGGGCAAGTAAACTAAACACAGTCTCCCAGGGTTCAGATTAGGACACGATCATAACACATTCTTTCTTAAATCAAAAACATTCTATTGAAGTTAGGTAGTTTACTGTTTTAGGAAACGGGAGGGGAAGACAAGGGAAAGGTAGAGGGAGAGAAAGAGTGAGTTTGTGTGTGTCTCAATCAAGGATTACCAAGAAAACTCCCAGAATTCATTGGGCTGTTAGTTGATAACCCAAGATTGGAAAATAGTGTCATCCAGAACGCTCACATTTCCCAGGTCTTTATGTGAGTAGCTTGCTTATCAGGTGCATGATTTTTTCTTTGTTTTATGGTACTTGTGGTAGTATTTATTTTATTATGCGATCAATAGGACTACAAATCACAGAATGCAAAGGAAAAATCTGGACTGGAAGAGTTTCTCAGGCATGGAAAAAACGGTGTTACACTGAGCCCTCCTTCCCTGCAGCGCAGAGGGCAAGCTTTCCCATTTCGAAAGGTGCCAACTCAGCCCCTCTACATCACAAGGGTGTGCGTTGTTGTGGCTTAAAAATAACTACCAGCTTCGGGAATCTTTTGTTGTTTTCCTCAAGCTGAAAGTAAAAAGTAAACATGCATTGGCAAAGCCAATAAATCTTAGGTTAACAAGGCCAAGCTATTGGATTTGCCAATGTTTTTTGAAAGAGTGTGGGGAGGCGAGCATAGAAAAAAGCAGGGGGGAGAGCAAGAAAACAGAAGTACTCCCATAGAGTGCTGGATTCTAAATATAGAAGACGCACCTGATATCCGCAACGGAAGGATGTAACTCATCCAATCAGAACCTTGAATCAAGAGTTGACAACTCTGATAGACAACGTCATTCAGTCAGCTGAAGTTGACCCAAAGACAACTTTAAATATGGTATTTAAGGGAGACAATAGGTCTGCCTACTAACAACGAAAGTAGTCTGCAGGTGAGTCCTAAAAATACTCCTCGGTGTTCTATCCAGCAAGCTGCAAAAACCGAAGCAAATAGAAAACACTTTTCGAAGGAGGAAATGAAATGCATTTATATTGCAAATACCAACTGCTTATTTAGGATAAAAAAATGCTTGGTAAGATTGAAGTAAATGAACTTTTGTGAACTCCTGAATCACTGAATAAACACTAAATGCCATGTTTCTAAATAACGGTTTTCAAAATGAAATGTCAAGCCAACAAGAAATGCTTTTCAAAGGAGGAACAACATTTATTTAAATTGTATAAATGAAACTTGTTGCCAACTCTCTGCATACACTGAATATAATACTTCAAGACTTGCATTTTAATTTTACTAATCAATGCATTCAGTCAGTTGCAGTATTTGGTTTCTTCAATTACATCAACACACTGGATAGCCATATTTTGCAAAACGAAGGCCCAGGACTGGATACATGTAGTGCAGTGTACCTCGAGTGATTTTGCAACTTTTATTGTAGCAGTTGTTAGTCCTAGAGAAAGAGGGGTTATGTACGACAGTGCAGCAAGGCAGCTCCAAAACTTTGTTCTTAAAGGAAGAGAAATAAACAGTGTCTTAAAGACCTGGGAAAGTAAAAACAAAATATTTTTTTAGTTGCCACTCGTTTATGTAGGAGCTGCCCTTTGTATTTATGTATGTGGATAACTATGCAGCTCAAACCTAGTCAGAGGCAATGGAGCACCCAGATGTTTTGGGGTCTGGTTTTAGGTGGCATTAATAAATTGTGGTTTTCTGATGCGACACTGCAGAACTTCCTAACTGGTCTGGGTACAACGTAGCCCAACAAGGCAATCAACAGGTTTGGTTCAATGTGTACGTCTATAATTTGACTGAGCTCTGCAAAGATCGACTCCCAATAGGTTGGTATACCAGGACATATCTAGAAGACATAAATGAAGTTCGATCCGAGTACCAGTACCTCATCTCTCCTGGTACTCTGGTCGAGAGGGGTGTTTTCGTTTTTCTGCTTGGCACCAATTGAAGTGCTTGATGATGAGTGGACTTGCCCTGTTTCTTCCATTCATTTGAAATATAAAATATACATGGGTACTTAACTAAGGAATGGAGGAGATGTTGTTAATTCTATAACACTTTGATGGAACATTTCAGGAAGATTCATATCCGGATTGATGATTGAAATAGATGGAACTAACAGGTTGTTGTTGTAAGAGTGGATTATCCAATAGAATTCTCCACTTTTGTTGTGCTCTGAAGAAGTCTATTTGTATATGGACGAAACGCATAGGCTAGTTTTGCTGTGTACATATGAAGCAACTTTAAGAAAAAGATTATAAAGAGAAATTTTTTACCGATTTCTGAACTCTGTGAAAACATATATTAATCTTTGTAATTGTTGCAAATATGGTGCACCTCTGGTTTTCAGATTTATCAATTCTCCCTAGTTTAGGGTGGCACTTTTAGCAGAGGATGCTTACAGTAAGGGCACACAGTGGAATATATATTTTGAACCACAGACAGATATCTTGGGAGATAACAGTTTAGGTGCAGCAATCTTCTTGGTCCTCTGTCATTTCTCTTTTTATATTGACACCAGCTGTGGATTTGTTACGTTGGCTGCAAGGCTTTCCTTCCAGCATCGCTCTGAGGCGAGCAGGGTATAGCATACTATATTCTATTTGCAGCGCTTGCAACTTCCTTTTGATGGAAAGGAAACCTCTCCTGATCTCCTGCAATGTGAAGTCAGGAAACTGTGACATTTCTGTGCCAGAAAAATGCAAAGACTTTTGTTCTTGTGTCTTCTGCAGAGCCGTGTCTTGACCTCTATAGTTTAAAAGTCTAGCAATTATCCAGCGTGGCCTAGGACTGGCCTGAGCATCATAAGAGATGTGGTCACTCCACATTGAACATTTCTGACAAGGTGTATTGCCCTAGTAAGACCATGAGCAATTTCTCTATGAACTGTTCCATGTTTCCCGTGCTTGCTGTTTTGGGAATTCCTGTGATACGGATGTTGTTGCACTGTGAACATGCTTCTAGATCTCCATTTTTAGATTGCATAGCAACAAGGGTATTTTCCATTTTGACTGAGCTTCTCTTCCTTTGACATTCTCGTCTTCAAATTTCTGACACCTCCTCCCTACCATGTCTAGGCGCGTTGCATGTTTATCTAGCCGCTCCGTCATTCTGTCCTTTCTATAGGTCAGACTGTCTATTTTTCCATCTACTTTGTAGGCTATTCTTCATTTCTTGTAGGATAGTCCTAATATTGTCCGTTTCATCATTCATTTGTGACATAAATTCAGCTCTGATCCACTTTGTACCTCCCGGCTTCGTGGTGATTTCCTGAGGTCAAATGTTAATTTAGGATGTGCTTTGTCCACTTTATCCATCTGTGCTGTTATGTCGCTACTCTGCGCGGTCTGTGTCGATGACACGAGTTTTTTATCACCTTGATTATAGCTAAGCTGCAAATTTGTAACACTAGTGCGAATTTAGGTAGTGGAACTGTGTAGTTTCCCTAACTAGGCCAAATTACTGGTGTATTGCTGTAGAGTATGTTGCTGCTATGTTTTCTGAGTTATGTCAGGTTTTCTTTATTGCCAGGAGCAGCAGATCTGATGGCATACCCATCACTGTCAGTGGGTCTAGGAGTCACAGGTTATACAGTCAGTAATGAGGGCACACGGCAGTGCGATCCAGTATTGATACATGCTGTATATGTAGTTTGTCCGCAGTAGCATTTGAGTTTGCAATGTTCATGAGTCGTGCTCTTTGGCGTGCAATTTGTTTGAGGTTTGGCCTCCCATTATGTATTCACTGCGTCCACAAGATTCATGCACATGTGGGCCGACATGGCACCCCCCCCGCTGCTTATCATGTTGCCTCCTGGATTTATCAGTCAATTCATTCTAATATGTGCCTTTGCTAGGCAGTGCTATCTACACTTGTGTTATGTCTGTGCTGGAACCCTGGGATGGCGCGGACAAGCAGCAGCTGCAGCCACGTCCTGGCCTCAGCCGCCTATTGTGACTTAAGTCTAGATCCACCCGCCACGTTCTCCACCCTCACAAATCTGGAAGCTCGTAGCCTGCATTGTGATTTGGTTCGCCCCTAGCACCTCAGTCTTTGCACTCCTCAGGTGAGTCAACGCAGCTCCTCTCTGCATCATCCACTATAGACCCTTGGGCACTATGTTGTGTGCTCCTCATCCTTCCCACTCTTCCGAGGAAAACGGCAATCACAGATGCTCCTGGACCCAAACAAGCAGTGATCTTAATTCCTAATAATTTCCTACATTGGTTCCAAGCGGGCTGGCACACCTCCAAACCGGGAATCTTGTTTAATTTTAGAGGCAGCCGAAGGAGCCACTTGGTTAATGGACCATCTCTGGTCCAGGCAAGCTCCACCCTGGGGTGCCTTTTGTGTTGGCATTATAGATCATTCAACAGTTCCTGAAAATGGTGTGGAAATGATATGGGAAGCCAGTAGAGTTCAAGCAGGGTGGTGGTAATTTTGTCAATTTCTGTCAGCTCCGATAGCTTCACACTTAGGTTGGATGGTACCTCAGAGTTGGTTCGATGCAAACAAGGGGTCCACCTCTTGATCGTCTCAATTCTGAATGCTCTTATAGCACAGAATGTTGATCTGATCAAGCGAGGGAAGGAAAGGATAGGGACAGCGGGGAGGGAGACCTGTGGAGAGAACACACCATTAGAACGGGCTAGACTTTCAGACGTGTAACAAGTATATAAATATATTATCTACTATTCTCTACCATTACTCAGTACTATCATTCCCTGTAACCTGCGCACATGTGCGCGCGCGCACTGTGCATTTCACCAGCTCGCACAGACTCTTGCAAAGCACGCATGTAGTTGATTAACGTGCGCTAGCCACGGCCTTTAAATTTGAGCGCCGTGAAAGGTGTGGTCTTTTCTTAACTTTGAAGTGCAGTGGTATTACGGCACAGGCCCGACTTTCAGGTTACTCTTGCCATGGGCCTGTGGAATGCCTGGGGGGGGGTGGGGGGGGCTAATTCTTCCAGCAATAGGCAGAGTGGAGATGCAGGGGCTCTAAGAAGGGGTGAAAAAACAACAAAGCCTCGTTAACACGCGAATGGCCTTTTAAAGACTTGTGAAGTACTCGGTGCGACTGGCAGCTCAAGAACTGTGTGTGCCCGGGAAGCTGTCTCAGCCCGGGCTGGCACACACGACAGGGGGGGGGCTGGGGGGCTGAAGCCCTTTGAGCCCTATGGGCGTTGCGCACCTGTTCACAATGTAGGATGGGGCTGCTTTTCACTTTTCACTTAAAGTTTTGAAAGTGTGCTGTACAAATGGCTCTCTGGTCAATGCTGCTAAAAATAAAATAATTAAATTGTTATGTTTTCCCAAAGGACTGGGAGCTGGTTCCATGTACTAACCAGCACGAAGACGTTGGTGAATAGTGCTGTTATTCGAAAGCTCATGACTGATTTTTTTTATGTGTTCTTTGTTTCACATAACACAGGATGGATTAATGCCGTTGCTGTGTGTGTGTTCAATCAGGGCCAGCTTTAGGACGTTAGTGCAATCGCACCTGGCACTGACCTTGTGAGGTGTGTGGGGTGGGGTCACTTTGTTTTTACAATAACTTTTGAGTTTGAAAGCAGGTGCTGCTAGTTTCCTTGGGTGGCCATCAGTCTTGAGGCAACATTAAAAATGTCAAGATAATGACAGTGATTAATGCTCCTGCTGGAACCCTCAATGGGTTCATGTGCCTGCTGCAAAGAACGTGTGACTGACATGTACCATGATCACAGAACTGACTGTGAGTGAACAATGAGTGAGTGAACAATGAGTAGACCTATAAAAAAATAAATGTATGCCAGAGATAAGCTTTGGAGATGTGAAGGGTACTGTTGGAGGATGGTAGTAAGGGAATTCATGGAGAAGGTGGTCAGTTGGGGGCTGACAAAACGATTGTCACACTGGGCGCCAGCAGCACTAAAGCCTACCTGTTTTTCAGCCTCATCCAGTAGTCCTGGCGTTATATAACCCACCACCATTTGCAGCAGAAGGAATAGCTCTTACCATAGTTTTCAGGGTAGCATGCATATTTTCCCATACTCTTTCATTCTTTTAATGGGAAACCATGTTGTGATACATTACGTCATTACAGACTAGAAGGTCTGCTTGCTGCTAAGCACATGGCATTTTGCAACATCACAAGTACAAGGTATTACCAGGGCCACTGGAATTATGCTTTATATTTGCATAATTATGGATTTGCCACATAATCCATCATCTGAAACAGAAATCTGTAGATTTAAACCAAATAAAAATAGTTTCTAGCTTAAACAAATCAAAAGATCAAAAGTTAATAAAAAAAGTTGAGACATATGTTTGCGTGCATGGAAGGCCCTTCGCAAAGGTTGGCTGGGCATCTTTCAGTTGCTTACGTCTGTATTTGGTTTCTATACCGGTCCTAAGGAGGTGAAATATTTGCGCAGACAAGATTACCATGTATAAAAAAATTATAAAAGAATGAAGTAACACTATGAAAGCATGTGCTGTATTATCCCACATAATTTGCCTATTCTTGTTCCATAATTTAGCCAACACTGCTGCATAATTTGGTGCTTTCCTCTGCTGCAGAATTCCAGGGGCCCTGGGTATTTTTGTTCAGCTTTTGTACAGTACACATTGTGCCATTACTATATTTCCATTGAATGTATGGACACTGACAAACGTTCTCTCACACATTTTCACTCACCTTCTACAGTCTTGCACCACATACACACACCTTCAGGGCATATACTGTCTGTGTCTGGGAATGCACCCTGCATTCAGACAACTCACTCCTCATTCTCGCCCTTCACTCTCCCGCTCACCCTGCACTCAGTGATCACAATGCACTCACACTGATCACCATGCACTCACACCATTCACCCGCTCACCCTGCACTCACAGTGATCACTCTGCACTCACAATACACTTGTGCTGTTCACCCTGTACCTCACCCTGCAGTCACAGGAGCACACTACTCACCCTGCACTCATGTGATACTTCACTCACCTGTGCCCCTCACTGCTCAATCTGCAATCTCACTCAAACAAGCCCATCACTAAGCATGCATTCATTCGTCCCACTCTGCACTTACATCCGCACCCAAATTCATATGGTCACCTCACTCACCCTGCAGTCACTCCTCTTGCCCTACCTACTCTTACACTGTCGCAACACTCACCGTGCATTCACATGGGCACGTCTGCCACCCACACAGCGCAGAGGGTTAATGTGCCTGCTACAAAGAAAGTGTACCATGCAGATCACAGAACTGAGTGTGAGTAAACTAGGAGCAGCATTATTAAAAAATGAAATGTTTGTCAGAAAGGTGCTATAGAGAGATGAGGTGCATTGTTGGTGAGTGGTAGTGAGGGAATTCATGGAGGAGGAGGAAATGGGGGAGGGGTGCCAAAAAAGACTGTTGCACAGTGTGCGACCAGTGCAGGGCCAGCCCTGGCTGGGAGTGTTAGCCCCCGAAGTTCAGGACTAGTTGCTCCCCTGATCACAGCGTCCGTCATGGGCTGCATTTAACATAAATTCTTTCAAAAGGCAAACCATCAGCGCCACATCTAGAAAAGAAATGCAGCAAGTTTTATACAGTGCGAACTCAACCCAAAAGTATTGGAGCGATTTAAATGATTTATTTATTTATTTTTGTATGCATGGGGTGATTAATTGATTTGCTGAGAATCACAGGATGTTAATCTGACCCGAGACTCAAAACCCATCTCCTAAGTTAGCAGCTCGAGCATTAAGCCACAACCTTTACCACAAGAGCGGAAGCATTTTCAATATTATATACAACTTTGCTAAACACGGCTTCGGCAGGTAGATTATTGCCCCAAGACTGTATTCCTCATTCGCCGTTTCCCTCACGGCTAGAGAGGCACAGAAATCACATTGTTCAGCAATATGCCGAATGCCATCACAGATTACTGCACACACACACCAATGTACCAGTAGCAGGATGCCGTTTTCGTCATGGCTTGCGGATTAGTGCAATACACGTGCAAGAGCTTGGGCCGTTACTATCACGGCTGAGCGAGCTGCACGATAACAGGTGAAACTTGAAACCAGTTCACTAAAAATGAGTAAAAACAAGACTTTGGTGGTACGGTATTTAACCCGAACCACAAGACTTCAAGAAATGGCAACAAAACTCCGGAGTACCCTTACCACACCGCACAAGACCAAGAAACGTCCGTCTTCATCCAGGACACAGAAAGAATAATCGGCATCGGACCTCTGCCCGAGCTCCTCTAAAATCCCGCCCGCCTCCCAAAACACGTCATCACGTGTACCGGAGGCAGTGCCAAGCCTAATGGGAAATGTAGTTTAGTGATCATAAACGGGCTGAATCAGGATCGTACCTGGCAATGTTCAACAAAGAGCCTCCGTAACAATTTCTTCATGCTCATGATGAGGCATGCTGTGGCATGTAGTTTATCTTTCGGAGGAGCAGTGTGGTGTCTGGGAAGCTATACGAAACAATAAAGGGGAGGTAGAGCAGATAGAGGGACTCGTCCTCCAAAACATAGTACTTAAAACCAAAGACATTTATCCCATTGAGTTTCCTTTTCCCCCGCTTTTTAACCATACCGGATAGAGGTGCGAATAAATAGCATTTTTACCTACTAGCCAGGTATTTTTAATTCCTCCTAGAAACCCCCCCACTCCTATTTTTTCATCTGGATTAGTCTAAACACTATCAGTGCTCCCATGTACTCGTAGGTCGCAGCACGCCCTATCCTGCAGCAGAACGGGAAGTACCCAATGATGAAGCATGCCACCAAGGGGAAACCCTGGTGGGTGAAGGCTATTTAAAGAAATGTTTCTACCTCCCAGGACATCTGTAGGGTAAGAAAGACGTTTCTAAGGACATTATGACCCTCTTTGGTTTTTAGTGTCTGGTAAGATGCCTTGGGTGCGGGAGGTGCTGACAATAGCAAAAACTGACCGACAGGAAAACTGAGATTCAACAGAAGACTCCGTTATCTTCTGTTCTTATGGAGCCAACTAAGTGTGATGAATGTATAAATTGTTATTTGTCATATAATGCTTGTTGTTACAGCCTTGTGGATTTGCAGTGCTCTGAACAGCAAGGGATCTTATAACCAAAATCTTGGTGCTTATTTCATTGCTTGTAGAAGGATGAAATGGTGTGTTGGCTTCACCAAGATCGAATCGGCGATCTGTAGATTAGGCACAGCTTCTGAAATTGAGGCAATAATCAAAAATATATATGGAGATGCATAGAGTTTAATCTGCTGTTTGTTACCTGTGTTGAATGTGGGGAGGTGCCATGATGTATGAAAGGCAAGGCCTTGAGCGAGTCATGATGCCCCTCCAACACCAATGGCAATAAATAGCATATTATGCTATGCATATCTCAAATACGGTTTCTGCCATGGTATTTTTCATGTGCACTAGTTTTAACAAAATGTATACAACCAAAGCAAGGATGCAAAGGGTAAATGTGTGTAGTAAGGGGAAATCACATTGAAGAGCCCTCCTGACAATTAAGAACGTTTTTTATGTTTGCAAATTAATTGTTACATTCAATCAGCTTGGCAATAAGCAGTGTTTTTCTCATGTTAATGTTACTGTTATAATACATATGAATTTCAACTTTGCTCTGTAGTAATAAACGTGACTATGTGTCAGTTAGTACAGTTGCTGTAAATAATCTGTAGGAAGCTGGCTCTGTATATACTATACCAAAGTGAGGTATAGTGTGCACAGAGTCCAGTGGAACCCCAAAGGTAGGCAGAGGTAAAGTTAGATAGAACCTTACTCTCTATTTGTGGTAGTGTGGTCGAGCAGTAAGGCAGTATCAGAGGACAGTGTTAAGCATTTGTTCTACACACTCAGTCAGCAAATGAATTCACACACTCAAAGACTGAACTTCAGACCAACTGTTTTTGTATTAAATATTCTTTTAGTTATTTTATTTCTAGAACCAAGCAAGCCTGGCACAGGTAAGCAATAAATACTTTAAAGTAGTAAATGCTGATTGTAAAACAGTTCAATTGTAATTGTAAATGTACTATGGTTTGACTTACAGTATTGTTTTCGAGAAATGCAATCACTTGTAAATAAAGTACTTAAACTTGAATGGGATTTTCAGTAAAATAGCAGGTAAGTTACTTTTGGATTACTTTTCTTACTCAGTGCTGTATGCCTGGATGCAGCACTGGGACATTTCCTGTAAACATGTGAGTAAAAGCGTTTTTGTTAAATCGTACAATTTTAAAGAATTTCTTTAGGTTTCAAAACTCCACACTTAGAAACTTTTTCAGGAAAAAGTGTCAATGTTATCCTATGGAGGAAAATATGGTTATCGGTTTGTAGGTAAGTATTCGGTAGTGGGAGTTGAGGTTCTGGGGGTAGACTCAGGGGTCCCCCAGGGTCAGTGATGCACTCTTGTTACACCCTCTGTCGCACTAGGGCGGCCGGGTGCAGAGTGTTGAGGCCCAATGTTATCCAATAGGGGATAGGGGGCCTCCGGTTGGTGGCTGCTGGCAAGCAGGCCACTGGGTTGTGGGAGCAAAGCTCCTGGGCTTTAGCTCAGGGCAAATGGGGAAACAAATTAGCACCAAAGGTGCACCCTCAGCGGCACTAGGGCGGCCGGGTGCAGGGTGGTGTTTCGAGGTCAGATGCCCTGTTGTTTCCAATGGAGAACCACCGGTTTGCAAAAGCACTGCAGGCAGGGAGACGAAGGACTTCTGGGTGCGACCACCACTTCGAGAGGTAAGTTGGGAAGTTAGGGGTTGGTTAGGCACCGTCGGTTTGGGCACACAAGGCTGTGGGGCGTCGGGTGCAGGGGTGCCTTTTGGGGTCGGATCTTCTTACCAGCTCCTGGTCGCGGTTAGAGGGGCCTTCTGGATTTAGGCTGCAGGCGTTGGCTGGAGGCTTGAGGCAGGTCAGGGTTCACCGGATCTCGGTTCAGGATCGCTGGGGTGACCTCCTCGTGGTGTTTGCCCACTTGAGCTCGGGCCGTGGACGGCGGGTGCAGAGTGGGGCGGATCTGCGGTGTCCGGCCGGAGGCAGAGGTTGCATTTGAACAAATCCGGTGTTCACGGGAGAAGCAGTCTTTGGAAGTGAAGGCAGGCAGGTCCTCCGGGGTTTTTGAAGTTGCTGGCAGCAGGACACACCGGGATTTCGCAGGAGCAGGTTCGAGGGGGAGACAGGCCGGTAGGGCTGGGGCCAAGTCAGTGGGTGTCTTCCTCTAGTTAGCTGCTGCACGGCTGTTCGATCCTTCTTCTTCTTTTCTTCTTGTTTCTTGTCTGGATCTGAGGAAGCAAGGTTCAGGGGTGCCCCTAAATACTAGATTTAGGGGTGTTACAGGTAGGTAAAAGGCAGGGACCAAAGGGTCCCTTCCCTGGGGTGGGTACACCCCCTATTATGCCACCCTCCAGTGGGAGGATGCATGTGCCTGTCCCTTTTTGGCTGAGCCCCCCCATCTTCAAGATGGCGTGGACTGAGAGTTGTGCTTCACCTCGCCTCCCCCACCTGAGGGGTGGAGTTGGCAGAGGTGGGCACACATCTCTTCCTCACTTGTTTTTCCCGCCGGTTCTCCCGCCCAAAGTGGGGGTCAGAACCAGTGGGGACCAGTTGCTGAAAGCAGCAAGTGGCCTGGGGAAGCTCACAAAGGCGGCAAGCCTTTGAAGCTTCCCCTTCGTGAACCCTGCCCATCCTGGGGGAGGAGGCTTGGTACCTCGTCCCAGGATGTGCATTGTTTCAGGCCCCAGAGAGCAGCAGGCTTTCGACCCAGGGGTCCAGAAACATGTCTGGTGGTGGCAGCTGAAAGCAGCCACTCAGCCAGGACACTAGAGGTGGGTTAGTTTTCAGGGGGCATCTCTAACATGCCCTCTGTGTGCATTTTTCATTAAATCCCACACTGGCATCAGTGTGGGTTTAATGTGCTGAGAAGTTTGATACCAAACTTCTCAGTTTTCAGTGTAGCCATTATGGTGCTGTGGAGTTTGTAATGACAAACTCTTAATGGCAGCACTGCACTTACAATGTCTAAGAATGGACTTAGACACTGTGGGGTACAGGGCTCATGCACCTGTACCCTCACCACTGGTATAGTGCACCCAGCTAGAGGGGTGACTGATCTATGCCAGGGCAGTGGGTTGTAGGCATGGCACACAGGGATGTGTGCCATGTCGACTCTTCGCTTTGTTCTGCACCAAAACATGCAGCCTGCAAAGGGAGTGTGTGAGTGTAGTGGTACAGGACCTCTAAGGGTGGCACAATAAGTGCTGCAGCCTTTAGGGGCCTTCTCTGGTCACAGTGCCCTGGGTATCTGTGGTACCATTTACCAGGGGCTGACCTGTGGCCAGAGATGCCAATTGGGTTTAGGCTTCAATGCAGTTTTAGGGAAAGAACATAGGCCCTGGGTACCTGATTAGCAGGAGCCCAGGGCACACTCAGTCAAAGTACATCAGCAATTCAGCAAAGAGTGGGGGCAACCATGCAGAAAGAGGGCACTTTCTCACACAACCCCCCCCAAACGAAAGAGGATGAGACTAACCTTTCCCTAGAGAGTCTTCATTTTCTAAGTGATAAAACGTGGAAAGTCCATCTGCATTGGCATGGGCAGTCCCAGGTCTGTGTTCCACTACAAAGTCCATTCCCTAGGGAGATGGACCACCTCAACAGTTTAGGACTTTCACCTTTCATCTGCATTAGCCATCTGAGAGGTCTGTGATCAGTTTGAACTAGGAAGTGAGTACCAAACAAGTATGGCCTCAGCTTCTTCAGGGACCAAACCACAGCAAAGGCCTCCCTCTCAATGGCACTCCAATGCTGCTCCCTGGGGAGAAGCCTTCTGCTTATAAAAGCAACAGGTTGGTCTTGGCCTTCATCATTGGTCTGGGATAGGACCGCTCCTATCCCTAGCTCAGAGGCATCAGTCTGCACAATGAACTGCTTGGCATAGTCTGGAGCTTTGAAAATTGGTGCTGAGCACATAGCCTCTTTCAGGGTGTCAAAAGCCTTTTGACAACTAACTGTCCAGTTTACCTTCTTGGGCATCTTCTTGGAGGTGAGTTCTGTGAGGGGAGCCACAATGGACCCATATCCCTTCACAACCCTCCTGTAGTACCCAGTCAAGCCAAGCAATGCCCTGACTTGGGTTTGGGTTGTTGGAGCTGCCCAGTCCAGGATGGCCTGGATCTTGGGCTGTAAGGGTTGTACCTGGCCTCCACCAACAAGGTGGCCCAAGTACACCACAGTTCCCTGCCCTATCTGGCATTTGGATGCCTTGATAGTTAGGCCTGCAGTTTGCAGGGCATTTAAAACCTTCCCAAGGTGGATCAGGTGAGCCTACCAGGTGGAGCTAAAGACAGCAATATCATCTAGATAAGCTGCACTAAAGGACTCCAATCCAGCAAGGACTTGGTTCACCAACCTCTGGAAGGTGGCAGGGGCATTCTTTAAACCAAAGGGCATAACAGTAAACTGATAAATAATGCCCAGCAGGTGTGGAGAATGCTGTCTTTTCTTTTGCTCCTGGGGCCATGCCAATTTGCCAGTACCCTGCAGTTAAGTCAAAGATACTTAAAAATTTGGCTGCACCCAATTTGTCTATCAACTCATCTGCTCTTGGGATAGGGTGAGCATCTGTCTTGGTGACAGAGTTGAGCCCTCTATAGTCCACACAGAACCTCATTTCTCTCTTTCCACCCTGTGGATGAGGTTTGGGGACTAGAACCACTGGGCTGGCCCAGGGGCTCTAAGAGGGGTCAATAACCCCTAACTCCAGCATCTTGCTGACCTCAGCTCTGATGCTTTCTTTGACTTGGTCAAACTGTCGATAGATTTTGTTTTTGACAGGTGAACTGTCACCAGTGTCCACATCATGGGTACACCAGTTTGTCTGACCAGGGGTCAAGGAAAAGAGCTTAGCATACTGCTGCAAGACTTGCTTGCAATCAGTCTGCTGTTGGGCAGAGAGGGTGTCTGAAAAGACAACTCCATCCACTGACCCATCTTTTGGGCTGTATGAGAGGAGGTCAGGGAGAGGTTCACTCTCTGTCTCCTGATCCTCATCAGTCACCATCAGCATGGTGATGTCAGCCCTGTCATGGTAGAGCTTAAGGCAGTTCACATGGATAACCCTTTTGGGTGTCCTGCTTGTGCCCAGGTCAACCAAGTAGGTGACATCACTCTTTTTCTCTAGGATAGGGTAAGGGGCACTCCATATGTCCTGGAGAGCCCTTGGTGCCACTGGCTCCAACACCCATACCTTTTGCCCAGGTTGAAATTCAACCAGTGCAGCTTTTTGGTCATGCCAGTGTTTCTGAAGCTCCTGGCTGGCCTCAAGATTTTTGGATGCCTTTTCCATGTACTCAGCCATTCTGGACCTTAGGCCAAGCACATAGTCCACAATATCTTGTTTGGGTTCTTGGAGAGGCTTCTCCCAAACCTCTTTTACAAGACAGAGTGGTCCCCTCACAGAATGGCCAAACAGAAGTTCAAAGGGGGAAAACCCTACTCCCTTCTGTGGCACTTCCCTGTAAGCGAAAAGCAGGCAGGGTAAGAGGACATCCCATCTCCTTTTGGGTTTTTCAGGGAGCCCCATAATCATGCAATCAATCAATCAATCAATCAGGGAATTGTAAGCGCGCTACTCACCCGTGAGGGTCTCAAGGCGCTGGGGGGGGAGGGGAGGTCTGCAGATCTGTTTAGCCGAAGAGCCAGGTCTTGAGGGTTTTCCTGAAGGTGTTCAGGGAGGGGGCGCATCTGATGTCTGCCGGTAGCTCGTTCCAGGTCTTGGCTGCAATGTGAGAGAAGGATCTTCTGCCTGCTCTGGCTCTGTGGATGCGTGGGGTTTCGGCCAGTGCGAGGTTGGAAGATCAGAGGTTTCTTTTGGGTACGTGGATGTTGATTCTGTTGTTGAGGTATTTGGGTCCGTTGTTGTGTAGGCATTTGTAGGCGTGAGTGAGGATTTTGAAAGTGACTCTTTTCTCCACGGGGAGCCAGTGGAGATTTCGTAGGTGTTGGCTGATGTGTTCGTGTTGGGGGATGCCGAGGACGAGTCTGGCGGGGGTGTTCTGTATTGTCTGGAGTTTGCGGAGTAGGGACTTGTTGATGCCGGCATAGAGTGCATTTCCATAGTCCAGTCTGCTGGTGATGAGTGCATGGGTACTGGGGTAAAGAAAAGCTATTCACAAGATGTATAATGTATACTTAGAATGTAACATCAGGCCTAATGTTCATACAAGCACAATGTTTCACATATATTGTTTTTGCACATATCATTAAAGACACTTTCTTCTCGTTAGAATGATATATTTCTTTATTTATCTTTTTACATCAATTACTGTTTTTTTTTAATAAAGAGTTTTTTTTGTATAAAGTTTTTGTTGAATTTAAATATTTAGTGCCACAATATGTTATTTTCAATTTCTTCAACATATATGTATAAAAGTGCAAAAAAAGAAGACTTCTTCACAACAATATAAAACAAAACAGTGCTATACAGATAAAAAGTTAAAAACTAAGCTTGTTAGACAGTTTAGAGGCTGGCGGTCGATAAGGGACACGACGCGCGTTTCGGCGTTTAAGCCTTCATCAAGAAAGAAAACCGTCTCATATTTCTCTAAAAATAAAAACATATAATAGACAACATAAGCAACAAAAACATATATTTGCGGCCATGACATTATGATACTGATACATTGGTGAATGACATGCTACTATTATAATACATTTTGTGCCGTTGTCTGTCAGAGGGCTCTAAAGGTCATATCATTCAAATTGCGCATGCTTGTCACCATGACATATTCACCGACGGTGTTAACACTCTGTAACCAGAGTGTGACCTTATAGCCCTTTGAGTGAAGAGAGGACAAAAAAATGGAAAGAAGTTTATTATATCACCTTTGTGTGGTGAAAGAAAATAGAAAAAGTTGTGCCATAGTCATTCAAGAAGTAAAACCAATTAATCCCTGAATGCATGAACAAATCAGAATAATGTACCTATAATCCTAGTTTGGATTGAAGATTTATATATCAGAAACATCCAAGATTTATATTTCCTAGTTGGGAGTAGTCTCTTGTAACTTCTGTAACTCCAAACTGCTGGAACAGAACAAAGGAAGTTGTATATATGCTTATAGTTGGAGAATAATTGTTAGTATAGACTCTATATCGTCACTTTCTTAACGAATATATGGTGATTTTATCTAAATTACCTCAAACAGAGGAAAACCCTCGCTTGGTCTTTTCTGAGTATAATTTTTAAGTAGATATCCTATGGGTCTCTCATTGGCTATTCATTCTACATACCAGAAGAAGATATATATATTTTTATTTAATCTTATGCTTCCTATTTATGTTGATTACATAGTTCCCAATACTCACTCGATATTCAATAAGTGCCGTGTGTACTGAGAGTTAAAGTACTCTCGTGATATCCAATGTATATACCAAAAACAGTTGGTGGATATTACTGTAGGGAAGATAAAGGGAGACAGGGAATACTTATTCAGTCACATGTCCCTAAACTGATATTATCTTTCTAGTGCATCAGTATTGTACATGCCATACTCACTTTAACAATAGTTGTAGTACGGGAAGGAGTTATAAGATATTGCACCAGATGAAGAGATTTCTTTGTCTGGGTTGATCTCTGGAGGTATAAATACAAAAAGGTTTCACTTAACCTAGTGTGTGTGTCATAGTCTACATCAATAGTTTTCCTATATATCAGGCTTTATTGTATAGTCGAGCATGGCTTAGATTATGATATTAAGGGTGCATCTTGATTGTAACTCAAGGCGGCAGACTTACTTTTCATAAGGATGGATGGTATTAGTAGTGGTCTAAGGTTAGTAATAGCGCGAGTTCCGCAATTTCTTACGCATATCTAAAACCTTAAAAATCTCTACTCATACATTGTATGTTAAATAATACTGAAGCCACGAGTTACACTTATTGCATGGTTAATCGTGGCTTGAGTTGTTTTTTATTTTTTATTTAAGGGTGCATCTAGATTGTAACAGTGTCAGACATGCTTGGTCTTTATAAATGCGGTCGATATGGGCGGTAGTCTAGAATTGGTTGTGTCGCTGTTTACGCGGTTGCTCGCTCATATTCAAAACCTTAAGATTTTTTCCTCTCCCCTGCATTGCCTATCGCATGGTACCAATGCTGCGAGTTACGTTGTTTCTTCCTTATATCAGAGATCTAAAGAACTCTCCCCATGCATTACCTTTAAACCGCCAAGGGGTGTTCCTTGATACAAAATGATAACCTTATGTTGGTCCCTATAAGCTAACTCTCGTATGGGCAATGGAGTCGCTGTCTCACTTACCCTTTAGTTGGCTGCAATGGTCCGTCTATTCACTCGTCTTCTTAGTAGGTGACTGAAGCGAGTATACGGTAGACGGGATCCTTATATTCCCAGTTGGTAATTTCGAGTCGGCGTCTGACGTCATGTTTATGTCGTCAGTCTCACAGATTGCCGAGTAGCGATTGGGTGTAATTCCAAACATAGAGAGGGAACTTTCCTGATGTATATTACTCTGTTGTTAAAAACAGAGAAGGGACTCAACTAGTGAGGCTAAAATGGCATCCATCTTAAGGCGGGCGATGTGTGCCTACGTTATATTGTATTCACGTGGTTTATTCTGTCTCATCAGGCACATTTATTAAACTTTGTGCAAATATTGTATTAACTAGTGAAAAAGTCACGTGGATATAGCTCCTTAATTCCTGTAGTTTACTCTATTATTAAAGACAAAGGAGGAACTTAACTAATGTAGCCTCCATCTAGTGACGAGCAATATGTGACTGTATAGTATTATACCTCGTATTTTATTCTGTCTCGTCATACATATTTTTCACACATTGTAAAGGCGTTGTATCTATATGTGGGAGAAACACGTAAATACAGACCCTTCTTTTGGATGGTTCTAGTTGGATAAGATATTGTCTTTTGTTATTTATACAGTGCAATCTATATTGCCATGTAAGATCATTAGATGGTGTCTTAACAGATTGATGGTTATCACCTTCAGTCATTTTCATGTTGTCATTCAATGTAGACTGTAAACAAGGTCTTACTGAATTTATAGAAGGAGGCGTCACGTTACTGATTGTATTCAATAACTTGTACCCATGGGAGGTCTTGATTGAGTCTCCTCTTGTATGTATCGAGAGTGAAAATCCAGAATACCTCGCGTTTCTTCCTTATGGATTCACTACTCTGATGGTTTCCTGGAGAAATAGTTTCCAAGATAAACCATCTAATATCATCCTCAGTATGATCTGCACTGATATAGTGTTCCACCATGGATGCTGACATTTTTTTGGTGCGAATCGCAGAGCGATATTCGCCCAAACGTATTTTAAAGCTGCGTGATGTTTCGCCAATGTACCCTAGTCCACACGGGCAGAGTAAAAGATATGACATTTTTCGTTTTACAGTTAGTCATATGTTTAACTTTTACAACTTGGTCATTTAGTTCTATTCTTTCTTGTTCTATTGCCAGGGGACATATTACACAGGTGCCACATTTGAAGTTACCTATTACCGGTAATGCCCCAACAATACTTCTCTGTATTGGCTGTTTAGTTTGGGGTAACCGTGATCTCACAATTAGGTCTTTCAAATTTCTGTTCTTACGATAAGCAAACAGTGGTTTCGGGATTCTCTCTTTGGGTTCATTATTGGCATTTAAAATGTGCCAAGTTGAGCAAATGATCTGTTTTATTTGCATGTTTAGCATGGAGTGCCTTGTGACAAATATGAGTTCTGAGGTTTTTTGTTTATCCTTGTCGGTTAAAAGATGTTGTCTGTCATAAAACCTTGCTCTTTTGTAAGAGTCCTTCACTAATTTACGCGGGTATCCTCGCGTTAAGAATTTTTCCTTCATTTCCACTGCTCTCCTGTCAAAATCCGTGATGGTAGTACAATTTCTGCGTAAACGCAGAAACTGTCCGAATAAAATACTATTTTTCTGGAAGTTAGGGTGAAAACTATCGTAGTGAAGGAGTGTGTTTACGCGCTGTCGGTTTAGTGAACAGATCAACAGCTAGTTGACCTTCAACATGTTTAAGGATGATATCCAAAAACTCTATTTGGTTGTTATTTACAGTTGAAGTGAAACGTAAGTTCTGATCACATAAGTTCAACCAGGTCAGAAACTCATAAAGTTTGTCTTCAATATCTGACCAAATGAAAAAAATGTCGTCAATGAAGCGCGACCACTTCCAGATGGATTCGAAAAAAGGCGCCACTTCATTATAGATATATGTGTTTTCAAATTTGGCCATGTAGATGTTAGCCACTGTCGGTGCACAAGACGCACCCATGCTTACTCCCCTTATCTGTTGGAATAATTGCCCATTAAATTCGAAGATGTTATCCTCAAGGACTATTTTAAGACATTTTAGAATAAAATCCTATTGCAGTCTATGTTCATGGTGTCAATGAACCATTCGACTGCTGACATGGCTCCCTGTATGGGAATGTTGCTATAAAGACTTTCTATGTCTAATGTAACCAACCATTGTTGCTGTGGATTAAAAGGAAGTTCCTCTACAAGGTTGATTATAAGTCGAGTATCTTTGACATATGCTGGAGTTTTGTCAATGTATGGGCGTAAAATAGCATCCAGATATTTAGACAATGGGTCCATGACGGAGCCTATCGTCGAGACAATGGGTCTATAGGGAGGGTCCACCTCATTCTTGTGTACTTCGGGCACACCATATAGGCAAGCTATCTTTGGGCTTTGTACATTGAGATAGGTATGCTCTTTTTCGCAAATGTCTCCATCTTTCAGTGCTTTGGTAGTGATACGTTGGATTTTAGTTTTTATAGTTTCTGTAGGGTTTCTACTGATTTTAGAATAGAAGTTGGTATCTTTCAGCATTTCCTCTATTTTAGATACATAACTGGTCGTGTTTATGATTGCAATTCCACCCCCTTTATCACAACTTTTGATGGTAATTTCCCGGTCATTTTTCAGGTTTAATAAGGCCTGATGTTCCTCGGGCTGAATGCTATAGGGAGTTCTTTGTACATATTTTGTGGCCGCAATCAATTTCTGATACACCACCTGTTCAAAGACGATGGCCTCAGGTGGAACTTGTTCTGCCGTAGGTGTAAAATTTGACTTGGGCATTAAGCCAGATCTATTCACTTGTATCATTGAGGGGTTTGATTTTCAAAAAATAATTTAAGTCTTATTTTACGAAAGAAGGCCATTAAGTCATTGAACAGCTCAAACTTATTTAAGCCTGAATGGGGTACAAAAGTAAGACCTCTGCATAATAGAGAGTGAGTTGCTGGTGTTAGTTCAGAAGTACTTAGATTAAATATGGGTATTTCTTTTACTGTCTCCAATATTGTGCGTTCCGCGTTACCAGGAATTGGTTTTGGTTCATCTGTTGATTTTCCCGGTAGCGGGATTGGTATTGCGGTCGCCAGTTGCTTCTGCGTTGCTGGCGTCTCCCTAAAAAAGGCTGGGGTGCTTGATAGGGTCTACGTGTGTAGCGGTTATTCCTATTCTCAAACTGATTAGATGTACTATCATTATCTGAGTCAGAGGTCTCTTAAAAAGTCGTAACTTTTCTATTGTATCCTCTGTATTCTTGGCGGTCCTGTGCTGTGCTGTCATATTGTGTATAGTAGTGTTCTGCTAGATATGGGTATGTATTTTCTTTATTTGAGAAACGAATGTCTTTCTTTAATTTCTCACTTTTCCTCTTGTGTAGATATTCTGTGTATGAGTTCATTTCTAGATTTATTTCTTCTAATGTTTTTTTAGCGTCTTCTACCGCTGTATTATTTTTAATTTTATTTTCCAGCTCTAAAATTTCAGTAATTAATGTTTGTAGCATTTCTTTGGCGGTTTCAACGATCAACATCATTAAGCCACGTGAACATCTGTTCGCTATCATCGACCATTTTTCTAGAAATGCTTTAAATTCAACAAATAGTCCTGGAATATTTTTGACTCTCAATCCCTGGGGGATTGTTCCTGCTCTTAAATACTCTAACATGTATTGGCCATGTAGTTCTATCCTTTTGGTCTTTTTCTTTAATGCCAATAGTTTATTGAAGTCTTCATTCCTATCAGGGTTTGATGTTTGTTGTTGGCCAAATGTTCCTGTGCCTCCCACCACTGAGACAAAGTCATCATCAGTAAATCCAAATGTCATAGATTGGCCATGACTAAAGATGGTGGAGGACAATGCCTGAAGGATCTAATTAATGAGTGCGTGGGTGACTTTCTTCCTTGACTCGGGGGATCCACTTGAAGGTCTTGCGGAGGATGCGGAGGGTGTTGAAGCAGCTGGAGGTGACCGCGTTGACCTGTCGGTTCATGGTGAGTGATGAGTCGAGTACGATGCTGAGGTTCTTGGCGTGGTCTGAGGGGGTAGGTGGGCTTCCGGGGTCGGTCGGCCACCAGGTGCTGTCCCATGCAGAAGGGGTGGTACCGAGGATGATGACTTCTGTCTTCTCGGCGTTGAGCTTCAGGCAGCTGTTGTTCATCCAGACTGCGACGTCTTGCATTCCTTTCTGGAAGTTGAGTTTGGCAGTGGTGGGGTCTTTGGTGAGGGAGAGGATGAGCTGGGTGTCGTCGGCGTAGGATACAATGTTGAGGCCGTGTTGTCGGACGATGGCTGCGAGGGGGCCATGTAGATGTTGAAGAGGGTGGGGCTCAGTGATGAACCCTGTGGGACTCCGCAGGTGATTTTCGTGGGGTCGGAGAGGAAGGGTGGGAGTCTGATCCTTTGGCTTCTTCTGGTGAGGAATGATCGGATCCAGTCCAGGGCTGTTCCTTGTATGCCTGCGTCGTGTAGTCTGGCGACTAGTGTGCAGTGGGAGATGGTGTCGAAGGCCGCTGATAGGTCGAGTAGGATGAGGGCTGCGGAGTGGCCTTGGTCCAGGAGGGTGCGGATGTCGTCTGTGGTGGCGAGTAGGGCGGTCTCTGTGCTGTGGTTGCTTCGGAATCCGGATTGGGACGGGTCGAGGACGGCGTTCTCTTCAATGAATCGTGTCAGTTTCCTGTTGACTGTTTTCTCTGCAACTTTGGCTGCGAAGGGGAGGAGCGAGATGGGCCGATAGTTCTTGAGGTCGGTGGGGTCAGCTGTGGGCTTCTTGAGCAGGGGTCTGACTTCTACGCGCTTCCAGTCATCTGGGAAGGTGCCTGTTTTGAAGGTGGTGTTGATGGTGCGTTGTAGTTTGGGTGCGATGGCGGCCGCGGCTCTGTGGTAGATGTGAGGGGGGCAGGGGTCGGTGGGGGCCCCCGAGTGGATGCTTTTCATGGTCGAGGCGGTGTCTTCGGTCGTGATCGGTGTCCAGTTGGAGATGGTGGGCTGGCTGGTGTTTCTGGGGGGCGAGGGGCCGTCTGTGGCGCCTGGTGGATGGTCGATGAAGTTGTCGTAGAGGTTTTTGATCTTGAGGTGGAAATAGGTTCCAAGCTTGTCGCAGAGGTCTTGGGATGGGGTGATGTCTGTGGCTTCGCTGCGTGGGTTGGTGAATTCTTGAATGACACTGAAAAGTTCCTTGGAGTTGGTGGAGTTGGCCAGGATTTTGATGTGGATGAAGTTCCTCTTGGTGGCTCTGATCTGGGTGTGGTAGCCTGTCATGGCGTCCTTGTAGGTGGTGTGGTTTTCGGTTGTCTTGGTGTTTCTCCAGTTCTTCTACAGGCGTCTGCAGGTGCGTCTGGCTTCTTGGAGAGCGGTGGTGAACCAGGCAGCTTTCCTGGGGTGTTGTCTGTTGGGGTTGCGTAGCGGGGCGAGCTCGTCTGCGCAGTTGGAGATCCATGTGTGGAGTTCTCTGGCTGCGTCGTTTGCGTCGGGTGCCCAGGTGTGGTTGTCTCGGGTGAGGGTGAAGTTAAGTTGCTCGTCGGTAACCTTGCTCCAGTTCCTTCGAAGTGGGCGTGGGGCTGGTTTGGGTGCCTTGCGTTTGTTGATGGTGAAGTGTACGCAGTGGTGGTCGGTCCATGGCGGCTGCGTTGTGTGCCTTTCAATGTCTTGTTGAATCTCTCAACAAGGCCATTGGTTTATGGGTGATAGGGTGTAGTAAACTTGTACTGCACTCCACACTCTTTCCACATGTGTTTTAGGTAAGCAGACATGAAGTTGGCATCTCTGTCTGAAACCACCTCCTTAGGAAACCCTACCCTGGTGAAGACACCAATGAGGGCCTTGGCTACTGCAGGAGCTGTAGTAGTCCTAAGTGGAATGCTTCAGGGTACCTAGTGGCATGATCCACTACCACTAGAATGAATTTGTTCCCTGATGCTGTGGGAGGTTCAAGTGGACCCACTATGTCCACACCTACCCCTTCAAAGGCAACCCCCACCACAGGTAGTGGTATCAGGGGGACCTTTGAGGGGCCACCTGTCTTGCCAATGGCCTGACAGGTGACACAGGAGCTGACAAACTCCTTTACTTATTGGTGTATCTGGGGCCAGTAAAAGTGGCTAACTAGCCTTTCCCAAGTCTTGGTTTGGCCCAGATGTCCAGCTAAGGGAATGTCATGAGCTAAAGTTAGGAGAAACCCCCTGTACTTCTGAGGCACTACCACTCTCCTAGTGGCTCCAGGTTTGGGGTCTCTGGCCTCAGTGTACAGTAGTCCCTCTTCCCAATAAACTCTGTGGGTACCACTGACATCTCCTTTTTCCTGGGTAGCAGCTTGTTGCCTCAGGCTTTCAAGAGTTGGACAGACCTGCTGTCCAAGGCACAGCTCTTCCCTAGAGGGTCCCCCTGGGCCTAAGAGTTCAACCTGGTAAGGGTCAAGCTCCATGGACTCAGTTCCCTCTGGGGTGTCCAAGTTCTCTCCCTGAGGAGAGGGGTCCTGATCCTTTTTCTGTACAGAAGCTGCTTCCCCATTCTTCTTACCTTTTCTCTTGGAAGGTTGGGACATACGTTCAGGCTCCAACACTTCTTTTTCACCCTGTCTCTTGCTCTGTGCTCTTGTTTTTACACACCAATTCAGGGATATCCAGCATTGCTGCATGGGTTTTTAGTTCAACCTCAGCCCATGGTGAGGTTTCCAGGTCATTGCTGGTAGCTTTGGAGAGACCACTACCTGTTTCAGGCCAGTAACCCCCCCCCACCCCCCCCCCCAGTCTAATGTCACCATAGCCATTGCATGGTTAGTGGTAACACTGTCAGCATTGGTGACTGGGTAAGTTCCCCCAATCAAGTATTGCTCAGGGGAAACTAGTGTGTCTCTCATCATAGTGACACTGGCACCTGTATCCCTCAGAGCTTCTATCCTAGGTCCATTAATCCAAGGGTATTGTAAGTACTTTTTTAAGTTGGGTGGCCACACAGCTACAGTGGCAAACTCAACTTCCCCTTCTGAAACTAGAACTGCTTCAGTGTGCAACCCGATTTGCTCTTGGCACACTGTTGATCCCATCTGGAGACTTGCTACACCAAGAGTAGCTGTAGTAGGACTAGGGGCCTTTTTGGTTGGGCAAGCAGCATCTCCAGTTAAGTGTCCCAACTTCTTACAGTTGTTACACCAGGCCTTTAAAGGATCAAAGTTCTTTCCCCTGTACCTATTAATGGACTGGGAAGAGTTTTGGGACCCACCCCCTTGTGCAGGTTTTTGGGGCCCTGTAGAAGACTCAGGCTTTTTATCTTGGGGCTTCTCACCACCTTTCCCATGGGGAGGTTTTTTAACCCCTTTCTTTTGGTCACCCCCAGTGGTTGTTTTTGTCACCCTTGTCTTGACCCAGTGGTCTGCCTTCTTTCCCAACTCTTGGGGAGAAATTAGACCTAGGTCTACCAAATGCTGATGTAACTTTTCATTAGTGCAATTACTTAAAATATGTTCTTTCATAAACAAATTGTAAAGTCCATTGAAATCGTGCACATTCTGTCCAGTTAACCAACCATCTAGTGTTTTAACTGAGTAGTCTACAAAGTCAATCCAGGATTGGTTTTGGGTCTTGTGAGCCCCCCTGAATCTAATTCTATATTCCTCAGTTGTGAGTCCAAATCCCTTAATCAGAGTTCTCTTCATGAGGTCATAGGACCCAGTATCTGCCCCAGAAAGGGTCAGGAGTCTGTCTCTGCAGTTACCAGAGAACAGTTTCCAAAGGAGTGCCCCCCAGTGTGGCTTCTTCACTTTTCTCATTTCACAAGCCCTCTCAAAGGCTGTGAACCATTTTGTGATATCATCACTCTCTTCATATTTAGGGACAATCCCTTTGGGGATTTTAGGATCATAAGATTGCTCTTTATCCTTATTTAGTAAATTGCTGCCACCATTGATGGGTGCTAGGCCCATCTCTGCTCTCTCTCTTTCTAGAGCCAGCAACCTGGTCTCTAGATCCAGTCTTTGGTCAGCCTTACTAAAAGGCTGTCCTCCTCATTGAGGTTGTCCTCAATGTCCTCACTGATACCTGATCCACCTGTGTGAGATCTAGGCACTGAGAGGTTTACTCTTGGAGTCAAGGGTACTTGAACCCTTCTCTCCCTAGGAAGTGGAGGGGTTGATCTACCAGGTCATTCCCTTCCTCTACTTCCTCATCTGATTGGTCTTCACCATTTTCAGATGGGTGGTCCTTAGCATACCCAGCCAACAGCTCCTGGAGCTTTTGCTTGGTGGGATGGGGACCCATGGTTATGTTTTTAATTTTACATAGGGACCTTACCTCCTTGAAAGACAAGTGAAGGTAAGGGGTGAGGTCAAGCTCCTCAACCCTGTCCTCTATGTCATTGTGGTTATTTTCACTAATAGCTGGGTTCTTATTTTGAGACATTGTTAAAAACTTCTAACCCCTCTAACCCTAGCTACAGTGACTTTTTATTTTCTAAAATTCTAAAGGGACTTAACCAAGGCCCTAACAAGACTTTTAGTAATTTTGCAAAAAATGCCAATTTGAAAAAATCAGAATTCTAAAGACAATTTAAGAGTTCTGTTGTGTGATCAGGTGGTAACCAAGTAGTCCAACAAATGCAAAGTTGTGTATCCCACCGCTGATCCACCAATGTAGGAAGCTGGCTCTGTACATACTATACCAAAGTAAGCTATAGTGTGCACAGAGTCCAGTGGAACCCCAAAGGTAGGCAGAGGTAAAGTTAGATAGAACCTTACTCTCTATTTGTGGTAGTGTGGCCGAGCAGTAAGGCAGTATCAGAGGACGGTGTTAAGCATTTGTTGTACACACTCAGTCAGCAAATGAATTCACACACTCAAAGACTGAACTTCAGACCAACTGTTTTTGTATAAAAATATTCTTTTAGTTATTTTATTTCTAGAACCAAGCAAGCCTGGCACAGGTAAGCAATAAATACTTTACAGTAGTAAATGCTGATTGTAAAACAGTTCAATTGCAATTGTAAATGTACTATTGTTTGACTTACAGTATTGTTTCAGAGAAATGCAATCACTTGTAAATACAGTACATAGACTTGAATGGGATTTTCAGTAAAATAGCAGGTAAGTTACTTTTGGATTACTTTTCTTACTCAGTGCTGTATGCCTGGATGCAGCACTGGAACATATCCTGTAAACAGGTGAGTAAAAGCGATTGAGGGGTTGGGCGTGCGCAGGCAATGAAGTCCAAGAAGTCAATGTTTAGTTTTTCAAATGAGGCCTCGCTCATTCTGGCAGGAGAACTCGCAATTTGAGATTTGCTACTTAGGCCAACTGAGGCCTTGCGATATCCTGAGTGTTTCCAGATTACTTACCTGGAACACCGACTTGGTTAAGGGATCGCGTATTCGAATCCTACACGAAAGGTCACGTTGGAACCAGGCCAAACTTACCTAGTATACATCAAAGGAATGACATTCGCCTACTGAGCCCTGACGAAGTTCTCGTCATGAGAACGAAACGCGTTGGCTGTCCATAAAATCTTCAATCCTGTGAGAACTAATTAAGTGAAAATAAAGACTCATTTGAAAAACTAAACATTGACTTCTTGGACTTCATTGCCTGCGCACGCCCAACCCCTCAATTGCTTAGGATCTGACGTACAGAGGCATCACCCGACGGCTGGTGCAAGGGCTAGTTGCGCAAGGAACCTGATTTAACTGAAACTAGTGTGAGGTGCAGAAACAGCAGTCCGCCGTCAAAGTATCGTTGTTAATAGGTGAGTAAAAGCGTTTTTGTTAAATCGTACAATTTAAAAAAAATTCTTTAGGTTTCAAAACTCCACACTTGAAAACTTTTTCAGGAAAAAGTGTCAATGTTATCCTATGGAGGAAAATATGGTTATCGGTTTAACAATAGTGTAGCAGTATTGTTTGGATTACAGTTGTAGTGGTCGACACCTGTACTGGCCAGTTCAGCAGCTACTTGGCACCAGCACCTTCCGGCAGCGTCCGAGCCACCGTGCAGGCTCATCCGCCTTCAGGCACGCTTCATCCTCGTGGAGCGCCATTATTTTCCCCCCTGGCTCCCCCCTTTGCGCCGCTACCTGGCACTCGAGCCCTGTCCTCCCCTTGAGCCTGGACTGTTTGCTTCCATTGTGCTCTGACGCTTCTACTTACGTTCCGGCGCTCCCGCCTTCCTACTATCGCAGACTACCACTGCGCAGCGGCCCTTACCACCCACCGGCATTCCTGCTAGTCTAGCGGCACGCACCCTGTGCCTGGCCTCCTCGTGGAGCACCGCCTCCTCCTTCATTTGATTCCTCCGCATACCCCCGGCCGGTTTGGAATTATCACCGGCCCATCGGGGTCTGCTCTTCTTACTCTCACTCTAGCTATACAGCCCTGAAGAGTCACCGGATTACTCTGAGTGACGAAACACGTGTCGGCTGGTTGTTTGTTTAATTCAGTCGTGGTTTCATTAAATAACGGCTGGTTGTTTGTTTAAATTCAGTCGTGGTTTCATCAAATAACTTTTCAAATCTGTACAGGTGTCGACCACTACAACTGTAATCCGAACAATACTGCTACACTATTGTTATACCCTCATCACGTGTGCCCAGGACCGTGCTCATTTCCCAGTGTGGGTCCTGCTACTCACACACCTTCGGGGGTTATTGGGTAAATCCCCCGACCTGGCAGCACCGTACCTACTGAAGTTCGCACCTAACACCACGCATACTCGTCTGAGCGCCACACTTCCTGACTACGCTAAAAACCCAAACCCTAGCCTTCATGGTTATCGGTTTGTAGGTAAGTATTCAGTAGTAGGAGTTGAGGTTCTGGGGGTAGACTCAGGGATCCCCCAGGGTCAGTGATGCACTCTTGTTACACCCTCAGCGGCACTAGGGCGGCCGGGTGCAGAGTGTTGAGGCCCAATGTTATCCAATGGGGAAAGGGGGCCTCTGGTTGGTGGCTGCTGGCAAGCAGGCCACTGGGTTGTGGGAGCAAAGCTCCTGTACTTTAGCTCAGGGCAAATGGGGAAACAAATTAGCACCAAAGGTGCACCCTCAGCGGCACTAGGGCGGCCGGGTGCAGGGTGCTGTTTCGAGGTCGGATGCCCTGTTGTTTCCAATGGAGAACCTCCGGTTTGCAAAAGCACTGCAGGCAGGGAGACGAAGGACTTCTGTGTGCGACCACCACTTCGAGAGGTAAGTTGGGAAGTTAGGGGTTGGTTAGGCACAGTCGGTTTGGGCACACAAGGCCGTGGGGCGTCGGGTGCAGGGGTGCCTTTTGGGGTCGGATCTTCTTACCAGCTCGTGGTCGCGGTTAGGGGGGTCTTCTGGATTTAGGCTGCAGTCGTCGGCTGGAGGCTTAAGGCAGGTCAGGGGTCGCTGGATCTCGGTTCAGGATCACCGGGGTGACCTCCTCGTGGTGTTTGCCCACTCGAGCTCGGGCCGTGGACGGCGGGTGCAGAGTGGGGCGGATCTGCGGTGTCCGGCCGGAGCCAGAGGTTGCAGATGAACAAATCCGGTGTTCACGGGAGAAGCAGTCTTTGGAAGTGAAGTCAGGCAGGTCCTCCGGGGTTTTTGAGGTTGCTGGCTGCAGGACACACCGGGATTTCGCAGGAGCAGGTTCGAGGGGGAGACAGGCCGGTAGGGCTGGGGCCAAGTCAGTGGGTGTCTTCCTCTTGTTAGCTCCTGCACGGCTGTTCGGTCCTTCTTCTTCTTTTCTTCTTGTTTCTTGTCTGGTTCTGAGGAAGCAAGGTTCACGGGTGCCCCTACATACTAGATTTAGGGGCGTTACAGGTAGGTAAAAGGCAGGGACCAATGGGTCCCTTCCCTGGGGTGGGTACACCCCCTATTCTGCCACCCTCCAGTGGGAGGAGGGCATGTGCCTGTCCCTGGTTGGCTGAGTCCCCCCATCTTCAAGATGGCGAGGACTGAGAGTTGTGCTTCACCTCGCCTCCCCCACCTGAGGGGTGGAGTTGGCAGAGGTGGGCACACCTCTCTTCCTCACTTGTTTTTCCCGCCGGTTCTCCCACCCAAAGTGGGGGTCAGAACCAGTGGGGACCAGTTGCTGAAAGCAGCAAGTGGCCTGGGGAAGCTCACAAAGGCGGCAAGCCTTTGAAGCTTCCCCTTCGTGAACCCTGCCCATCCTGGGGGAGGAGGCTTGGCACCTCGTCCTAGGATGTGCATTGTTTCAGGCTCCAGAGAGCAGCAGGCTCTCGACCCAGGGGTCCAGAAACATGTCTGGTGGTGGCAGCTGAAAGCAGCCACTCAGCCAGGACACTAGAGGTGGGTTAGTTTTCAGGGGGCATCTCTAACATGCCCTCTGTGTGCATTTTTCATTAAATCCCACACTGGCATCAGTGTGGGTTTAATGTGCTGAGAAGTTTGATACCAAACTTCTCAGTTTTCAGTGTAGCCATTATGGTGCTGTGGAGTTCGTAGTGACAAACTCCCAGTACCATATACTCTTAATGGCAGCACTGCACTTACAATGTCTAAGAATGGACTTAGATACTGTAGGGGTACAGGGCTCATGCACCTGTACCCTCACCACTGGTATAGTGCACCCAGCTAGAGGGGTGACTGATCTATGCCAGGGCAGTGGGTTGTAGGCATGGCACACAGGGGTGTGTGCCATGTCGACTCTTCACTTTGTTCTGCACCAAAACACGCAGCCTGCAAAGGCAGTGTGTGAGTGTAGTGGTACAGGACCTCTAAGGGTGGCACAATAAGTGCTGCAGCCCTTAGGGGCCTTCTCTGGTCACAGTGCCCTGGGTACCTGTTGTACCATTTACCAGGGGCTGACCTGTGGCCAGAGATGCCAATTGGGTTTAGGCTTCAATGCAGTTTTAGGGAAAGAACATAGGCCCTGGGTACCTGATTAGCAGGAGCCCAGGGCACACTTAGTCAAAGTACATCAGCAATTCAGCAAAGAGTGGGGGCAACCATGCAGAAAGAGGGCACTTTCTCACAATAACGTTATTGGGCCACATTTATTTTCCCTGCCAGGGCATAAACTAAGTTATGGAACTGGATTATACAAGGGTCATTTCGATTATAGACAGAAGGCAGTCAGATTCCAAGGGGTTGGATCCAGAACACCTGAACGTAAAGGTGTTCAGGGGCTCTTCATATTAGTGTTGTAAGCGCTTAATCGAATTCGCACTTTATTCTAGTCTTAGGATGTGTTTGGGAATAGGGGCGCCAGGACATTATTTTTCCTTTTTGTGAGTTTCTACACACGTCTAACTGTTGGTTTTTACATTTTTGTGGTGAATGGTATGTATTGGAGGTTTTTTAAATGGTGTAAATTGTTACTGTATTAGGAGAAAAGTGCTGCCATTTGTATCGGAAAGGCTATGTTTGCCATCTCACCCTCTGGGCTGCTTAACCAGTGATTGCCTACAAGACAATAAGCAGAGAGCCAGGAACTAAATTTTATTTTGCATTTTACAACTCTGCGCTTTGGTGCTAGGACACATGGTACCATCATCTGTTTTTTCAACTAATGGACTGTTGCATTGTGGTGCTTGTAGTTTTGCTTTCAACAGTCCATCATGGACTTAAAAGCCCAGCATTCAATGTGCTGTTGGCTAAAATGCCAGAATTGGCCAGTTGCCAGCTGTGTTTTAATATTTTACAAAGTTGACTACTCCATTTAAAGTTGGGGGTGGGATGGGAGAGTGGGAACATTTCCTCCGGTCCCACTCCTTGACAAGACCTTGCAACATCCTATTGGAAAGGCTGTTAGCACGTGCAGCATGTTTCACATGACGAGTCACTGTAATCATGGCCTGCTGTATGACACAAGTCATACCCACGCTGCCAAGCCACACTCGCAGCTGAGTGCAGGAAGTGGGGGTGCATAGGCCTTGAGACTGCAAAGCATGCACCCACACTAAAACATTTCCTGCTTCTCTATCAGCGCCAATAGGGAAGTGGTAGTAAGGTGGTAACAGCTGGGTCATATAATTCTTGGCAGTCCTGTGTTTGCATCCTGTCTGGAAAAGCAGAACCATGGGGACTGAGGAGAACAACTCTTAGCTCATCCCAGATCAACTACCCTACTGCAAGTGTCACTGACTGAGGTAAAAACTTTTACATAAAACGTTTATTTCGGATTGTTTCCCTTTAGCACCTCAGATTATATCACTGCACTGAGTGGCCTTTACTTTTTATAGATGGAGCAAGATTGTGGTCTTTTAAACCATACACAAAAGAGATTTTTGTACAGTGTGTATCATGAACTGAATTATTAAAAGGTGCTTTTTAAAAATCGGAACAATAATGCTTGTGGACCAGGTGCTAGGGAGCGGGGCGTACGGTAGATTATTAAAAACATTTAAAAGAAGGGGCGCCCAGAAGTCTGGTTTACACTTAATAAGGTCAATAGGTAGCCCATCTGGGCCCGGGGCTTTATTGCCCACACTCTGTTGGATAGCTTCCTCCACCTCAGACAAAGTTATCTCTATTCTAGTTGGTGGCCCAGGCTCAGAATAATCAGCCTCTTGTGCAGGAGCAGCATAAATCTTTGCAAAGTGGTTTTCCCATGACTCGCTCGTGATAGTGCAGCTAATAGGGGTTAGTAGCTGCCCTATCGCTCTTAGATCCTTCACAGCTGTCCAGAATGTGTTGCCCTTTTTTGTGCTAGCAGCGTTGGATAGTGCTTCCCAACGGTCTTTAAGAATTTCCCCTTTCCGGTTAGTGGTCGCAGTTTTATACCTCTGTCTGGCCAATTTCACATCTAAATCGCGCCGAGGATTGGTTGCCATGGCTCTACGCAATTGTCTGTTGGCCTCAGAACACTCGTGGTCAAACCATCTGGGTCCACGTTTCACCTGGGGGATTGGCTTTGATAGTAATGTTTTAGTTGCTAGACAAAGTTTGGTGAAATCGTGGACAGCCTCAGGATGTGGATCCTGGGCTGATAAACATGAGTTTATGAGGTGCATATTAGACTCTACCAATGTCTGAAACAATTCGTTGTTGTTGATACCCCGCCAAAACAATCTTAAATTATCGGTGGAGGGTGTCAAATTCCTGGCCCACATTCAGAATTAAATGATGGTCGTGGGGCTAGGCTCAACACTGTTTTAATTGGATTATGATCACTCTGGCTCATGGCAATAACTTCTGCTCTTGATAGATAATCTTCAAGAAGAGGGGAGGTAAAAACAAAATCTATGGTGGAAGAACATCCCCTCCCTCTAAATGTGGGTTCAGGGTGGTTGTTATTGTGTGTTACTCGCACAATTTCCATGACATTGGTAAGGTTGTGTATGTTCAAAAATGCGGCCAACTCTACGCCCCTGCGGCAAGCTGGGCCGAAGTTGTGGAGCCCTATACTATGTGGTATATCTGTTGATTTCGCATTAAAGTCACCACCCAAAAAGATACCAATGGTTTTAACTGATTCTTGCTGACAATCTAACTTCGAAATAAAATCAAACAGCTTAATAAAATTCCTATTGGGCGTTGAATAAAAGTCATCGTTATAAAAATTGATCAAGTAGAAAAAAACACTCCTTTTATAGAGTAAGACTTGGAAATTACAACTGTAGGTTGGAATGACCTTGATGCTGCCACCAGCAGCTATGTTGATGCAAATAGATAGGCCTCCCGAGGGGCGGCCAAGCTTAGGGATTGGAGCTACAATATTGTAACATTGGAACCCATTGATGTGCAGTTCCTGGATAGCCCAGGTCTCTTGGAACATGACTATGTCCTGTTCATTTACTAAGCGTAGCCAATCTGGATCCCCCAACCTCGACTGAAGGCCTGCCACATTCCAACTCAGAATGCTTAACTCTGTGTCGGCCTGGGCCTTAATTAAAACCTGCTGATCATCTGGCTTATCAACGAGGGGGGGGAATACGGGGACCTGGGGGTTGTCCGAAAAAGATAATCGATGTTCCAACAAAGATGGTTGTCAGTCCTAGGCGTCTAATTCCGATAGGACCTGAAACCTGTTAAATAAAGAGGGGAGGATAGGCTCATTCACAGTGGGTCTAAATGTTGGTTTATAAAAATAACCCAAAGGTAGCGCACAGATACTAGTGCTTTGGTTAGATGTTTGCTCGCAGCGAACTGCAACCTTGCTCAGGGGCGGTGCGTCCATTTGGGCGCTGGGGCGTTGCCCCGCCTGCCACTAATGCCACATGCCCCCATGGCCCATTCATCATTCGTTCTCGCACTTCTACTTAATCTTATCTGATTGTGTTGTGTTGAAATAACTCGAGTCGCGTGGCGCGCCGCGCGGCAGTTCCGGGCTGGCACCTGACCTGGCCACGCCCACTTGGTGGTGACTGACACAGACAACAAGCAGTTGTTGTTACTGTGAGCGCAGCAATAGTGCGCATGTTCGGTTTTGGGCATGGTCATTTTTACGACCAGCCCGAACAGGCGCACTCCTAGCCGCTGCCTTCCCTTTAGCAGAGCGAGGGACCGAGGGTTGCTTGCTTCATGCAGCAGCCCCCCCGGCCCCCGGGTCTCCTAATGGGCGAGGGGCATCTGTGCTCTAGCCAATCCTGGCGCTGCTAATGCAGCGTCTGGATTGGCTGAGAGAGTGAGAGACACCGCGCAGTGACTGCTAGTCTGAGGGCTGGCTGTTTATTGGGTGCCGCGCGTGGGTGGCACAGCACTGCCGCACTTGAAGCGGTATGGCCAATCACAGGTAGCAGGAGGAGGGAGGCTGCCTGCTTCCTTTTCCTGCAGGTCAGAACACGCGGGATGGGATCGGATTCCGGCTCCACCATAACAGCGGCCAGGAGCGGAGGCGGCGTGGTAGTGGTACCCTGCGGCGCAGTAAGTAACTTTTAATTTATTCCCCCCACCAAGACTTACCGCGTCTCAACCCCCCCCCCCCCTCCGCAAGCATGCCGGCCGCGGCTGATCCTGGTGTGCCATGCCGGGGTAAGTCCGTCATATATTATTGAATCGAGAGGCAGTTCTTGCATGGTACTATGGGGTAGTGAATACGGCCTTGGCTGATTTGCATTCGTGTGACCTTCAATACATGTTTGCTGTGCGGTGCCTGGGTGGCAGATTGGTGTGCACGTGCTGGCGGGCCCTGGAAGGTTCACATTGCGAGGGGTTTCTTGCAGTTAGTGTTTGTTCCTGTAGCACTGAGGATTTCTGTCTAATTAGCATCCCTGCCAGATATGGTGTGTGACTGCAGCCTGCTTTACTGCCTGTCTCTGACGTGGAGTCGTCGTATTGAAACTTACGACCTGGTGCACTTTACTGTGGCCTGCACGCTTGACAAGTGACAGCGCGGGGCTGTTGGGCGCGTTTGGAGCTTTTTCAGGGTGTGCAGTGCGAATGTTCTGGGGTTTGGCAGTGTTTTGGGGTTTACAGCCTCGATCCCCCGTCCGGTGAGGACACGCTCACCTCAGCACTTTCTCTAGACGTGCACTCTTGATGCCTCACGCTGCCCCTGTCGGGGCAGTTAATCCTTAGTGCAAGTCTACGCTGTACGTGTGTACACTCCAGTGTACACAACACACAGTGAAGACCGACCTTGCACAGTGATAAGGGGTGGAGGGCAGGCACCCCTACAGAAGGAAGCCAGGAAGAAGGATGCGTGTGCCCTTGACAGAAGATATTGGGTAAACTGTGAGGGCAAGTACTTGTATTTATATAGCGCTTACTACCTTAAAGGATGCACTGAAATTGCTCAGTTCCTCGTTCTCTGCATTTCCTATGTAGCTGAGCGCTGTCAATTGTGTGCCCGTTGCAAAATTCTGGACCTCCTATGTTTGTGTGCTGCCAGAACTTTTTTATTTTCACGTTGCAAAATTGTGGTCCTTATGTCTTTATGTGCTGTCAGACATTTTTTATTTTGTAAAATGTAATAATGCTATTTTCCACAAATGACAATCAAATTCAACTCCGGAATATTCAGCTCTCCCATCCCAGTGTCTAATATAAAATTGTATATTTGTGACAAGTGTTTCATGTTTAAACTTTAACAGCACAATGCTTTTGTCATGCGCTTTCATTCAAACAATCCTCTGGTAAAAAGTTTTTGTTTTGGACACGTTGGTGAGCGGGATAGAGATTACCGTGACAGGCATCAGGGAGGGGTCTGTCTCTGCAGCCATGACACTGCTGTGCCAACCCAGTCAGAGCCCAGCGCTCAATGCCCAGCTCCACTCTCAAGTCAATTAGCTGCAAATGACATGTTTGTGTTCGTCTTCTCGTTTCTTTATGCGCTGCTGCTATCACACTGTTCTAGCGTTTCACTGGTTGCGCTTCACTGTGTTGTGTCTGTCTGGTACCCACGAGTTAGCTATTTTATAATGTTGTTGTTTATCTGTATTATTGTCAGTGCATACTTTGAGGCTTGAGCCATGCCAGGTGTTTATGAGGGGCTTTGATTGAGCACACAGACGCTAAGGCTAAAGCCAAACAAAGTGCCTGTCAGTGGGTTGGCCTCTCTGCAGAGCACACAGAACAATATTTGTGTATTCCATTTGCAACTGGAATTCTGTGGAAATGTGTGTGAAGGGGGTACACTGATGTCAAAATATTTGCAAGGCAAAAGTAAGAGAAATTAAAGTGCTTATATTTGAGGGAGTGCAGTGCATGTTGGAGGCGGTGAAGTGACAGTTGTGAGGAAGGGCATTCGGGGAAGAGTGAAAAGAGGATGCTGAAGAGGAAAGAGAGGGGGGTTGAAGATGTGCAGATGGACAAGATATGCAGAGAAAAAGAGGATACATATCTAACATAAAGCACACATAATTGAAGGCCAAAAATCCTTCCACAGGCCTCAATGCTATTTAATTCACAGACTAACTATTTCAGAATTTCAGAATGTAAACATTTTCAATGTTAATTATTTATAAGAAATCATTGTTACTCATTTATCTTAAACAGCTAACACCCAGTGATAAAGCCAATCATACTGACAGGCTTTAGGCGTATGTCAGTTGCTGTACCATTTATATGGATAAAATTACATCTCAGAGAGAAACCAAAATACCGGTCTGATGGCACACGATGGGAATCACAGAAATGTATTTGGCATGTTCCTTTATAGGGAGCACCCACTTTTTTCATCTCACTTAAAGACCTGTCTGCACATATTTCTATATGACTGGTTGGTTACAGCCAGCAGCTGTAGGTGCTTCCCAAAGTCTGGTTAGAGCATATTTTTCCAAAGGTAATGCTGCATGCAGTGCAAGACACTGGGCAAGCATACATTTTAAAGGGCTAAAGTTAACATGCAGAACAATTTACATATTACATTAACTGTTGAACAAATTAATGCAAGAAGATACGGGGCAGTTTTTAATGTGTTTAATATTTCAAGACTCTACGTTCCCACTGCTTAATAAGCCTTGCTTTATCGCTGCATTCATTTGCTTTAAAATGCACCATTTGCCAGTCTTTTTAAATTTCTTTCTCAGAAGAGGGACTCTCCCTAGACCCCAGGTTTGTCCATTGAACTTGTTCACATCGCTAACTAGTGTTTTCTATTGGAAATGGTGGAGCCAAAGCAGTCTTGCTTAGTACCCAAGCCCTCTTCAGAAGTCAGACTTGCTTGGCAACCCAGAAATTCTCTGAAATAATGTATGAGTTTTCTTTTATGAATGCCTAGAAGAACTGAATTTTTAGTCCATTTATCACAGAAATAGTGCTGAAAATTGCACCAAAAAGATGCCAATTTTTTTAATTTCTTCACGGGGAGAACCCCCGAACCCTCCTTATTGCCGTCGGCCTCGCTCGCTGCGCTCGCTCGCATACGTTGATTCGTCTGCATACGCCCCACCAGTTTCAAATTCCACCAGCCGCCCCTGACCTTGCTGCTGTGACAGTTTTAATAATGAAAACAATTCAGTTGTCTTGTTTCTCCTAAATAAGCCTTTATTTTTATAGATGGAGCAAGATTATGGTCTTTTAAACCATACACAAAAGAGATTTTTGTACAGTGTGTATCATGAACTGAATTATTAAAAGGTGCTCTCAGATGTAATGATCATGGAACCAGGCACAGGGAAGAAAAGTAATCGCCTTGGATCAAGCTGTTTGGTCAACCTTAAAAGCCAGGATTGAAGCCAGGTTTCCTAAATAGATTGTCCAACTCTGATCCTGTGTGGGTATCACATTCTTTCCCCCTTCTGCCCTGATGATAATTTTATTAGTGACCCAAGCGGCAAGCCAGTGTTTTGTGCCACCTATACAAGGTCTTTACTGTTGTTATAGAAGAAGCAGCAACATTACTGTCAATTAAACAATATGTGAGAGATTTTTGTACAGTGCACATCCTGAACTGCTTTCTTTTCAAGTTGCTCTCAAATGTGATGATCTTGGAAAAGGAGGCAGAGGGAAGAAAAACAATTGTCCAGAATTACACAATTTGGTCAAGTTGTGAAGCAGTGATTGAAACCAGAGTCTCTGGGGCAGGGCCTCTCAACTAGCTTTGCCCTTGGTCCAACAAAGGCTTCTTGCTGACCTAGGCATGTTATGCAAGAGCTTTGAAAATATCCTTTGTATTTTTTATAAGATGTGGAAATAGCACTGGGAACACCCCTCTTTGTAGAACAGGTACACCTTGGGCAGAAATAGTACAAGCTTCCCAACTTCAGAGGACAGGTCCAGCTAGGAAAGCGTAAACACAAGGCTTTTCCATCACAGGACAGGTACAGACTGGGCAGCAGCAGTGCAAGCTTTACTTCTTCACAGAACCAGGACAATATGGCAGTAGCAAAGCAAGCTTCTCCCTCTCACAGAAGGCAATACATGCAGTCTTCGATTTTCTGCAGAACAGATCCGGCTGGACAGGCTAGTACTAACTTTCATTGCTCATCGAATATGTACAGATAAGGCATGAGTGATGTATGTACAGACACAGTGGTGGCTGCTCCAGTTATGGGGTGGTGGGGCAATGTGGGGCAATGCGAACACGGGGGCGAGAGTGAGGGTAAAATAAATTTAAAAAATACACTCACCTGCTCCTGTGCCCGCCGCCTCAGATCTCCTCTCATGACGCTGGTCACGCTGCACAGGCTCCCAGGGCGCAATCACTGCCTGAGCGGGCCGACTTGACGCTTGCTCAGGCACAGGGAGCCTGGGGCTTTTACTCGAACCCGACTTTTGCAACACAGCTGGGTTGGAGAAACATGAGTGTGCATGTAGGTTTGGCCGGCCTAGGATGGCCAGTCAAACATACATGCGCACTTACAAGTGCCCAAGACTCCTCCCTAAAGTGTGACGCTCTGCAGGATGGCCCCGCCCTAACCGTGGCTGGCAGTAATGAAAAATAAAATGGTTTTATTATCATTGTCTTTTTCAGTGGGGCGACGATCCTCCGCCATAAAGGAGGAACCACTCCTGTACAGACAGGTCTCTGGAGTGGGTGCTTAAGTCACTGAGGTTAAGGTGTAGGTGGATGAGGAGTGAATATGCGAGTTGTGACGCCATTCTTGCGTAGGCGATATTCCAAGTCTGCATCGTGAAACTACTGCTGCTGTCAGTTGGACACCTACTGTTTGATGTTTCATGTGTTGAGAAGTAGCCATTACCTACTAGGTCATTGTTATTTGGAGCAGCCTCGCCACACCACAACTAACTGGTCTCTAGGCAGACAGGTGCCAACCTCTGCGAAAAGGTTTGAGTTTACGCACACCAGGCGCTGTGCCACCCCAGGCTCCGTGCTGCACCTGTTCAAAATGTTGAGGGCCGCCAGTGACCCCACATAAATCTTTGATGGAGTTCAGATGACAATGAACAGCGAATATGCCTTTATTTATCATTTCTGAAGCATTTATTGTGCTTTCAAGCATAAACTGCCTCATTGTAATTAAGTTTGTGTGACAAAGTGCTGCTAATTCTTTTAGCAGCGAGAGCTTTGTATACTAAACCTTTCACCAACTGCATGTTTAGGACATTTTGTCATTTTAACTAGTGACGCTCTTGCTGGGGTACAGATGAAATGATGAGGTATTCCAGAGGTTTCCAAACACATACATTAAGATATGCTCACTTTACAATGCAAAGCACACATATCTCAAAATACATCTATAGCTCTCTCTCTCTCATAAAGGCTACTGGAAGTGGTCCATGCTGCTTTTAAAATGACATCGAGCTTGAGAGATGGCTGATCTATGACGTGCGTGCTGAGTGAACGCGCGCGCGCGCTCAATTAACACAAATAGTCAACGAGGGTGAGAACAGATGGCCCTGTCTGTGACTGTCCAAGTTTGCCTCCACTGTCATTGACATTCAAATCCTCTTTTCGTAAAAATCCGCTGCATGTGATTTTGTTTTATTTTAAGCACTAAAAGATCCAAGCCGCCGTAGCCGGACGTTAAGAAATGACTGTCTGAGGTACACACTGTTTTACTTTTCTTTTATTATTCCTGCTTATATTTCATATTCCTCGTATTTCATATTCCTGCTTATATTTCATATTCCTCACATTTCATATTCCTGCTTATATTTCATATTGTATTCTTGGCATTTTATGTTTTTTGTGCAGATAAGTGATTATTGATCATTGTTGGCTTACTATTGTTAAAAATGTCAAGGAATTGGAATACAAAAAAATAAATAATGTGCAAGGTTCATTTCCTCCTTGTGAAATAGACAAGGTCGAATGACTCCATAAACCCGAAATCTTTCTCGAGCGTGTTTCACTGTGTGCTGCCGTGTCTGGGAATGTTCTGGAATGACGCATCGGTTTTGTGAAGAGTTAGATAACCTTCGACCTTGAAGCCTAAAGTCGTAGAGAAGCGCGGGCAAGTGACTCACCTCGTGCGACTTGTCTGGCAACCTATGAGAAATAAGTAGGGAAGCTTCTGTCCTGCTTCCAAGGGAAGGTCAACGGACGGCCAATGGCTCCCCAAAGAGGCCATGAATAGAATGAAGTGAAATCTGAACTCTGGTCACCGCTAGGATGCGGTTCAAACTGAGCAGTGAAGTTTAAGCTTTATTAAGAGAGGCAGCTAGTGTTGTATTTTTTCAGCTGTGGCTAAACTGACAACACTGCCTTCCGGTTTAATCAATCTGGCACCTTTGTTGAGCACTCCATTCAACACAAAAGAAAAGGCCTATGGTAAAGTCAGGTTTACCTTTGGTGCTTTAAAAATACCCAAATGCACTCACTCAAAATTAACGGCTCCATTTTCCTTATGTGGATTGTACCCACTACTGGGCATAATCATAACTAGGGCTCCCGCTTTTATGGTATTTATTTTTTAACCTTTCCGTCTGTGTTTATCCATATTAATTTTTTTGCCATCTTATCGGTATTTGCCCATTTTTGTTTTGTGTTTTGTGAATAAATGAAGTTGTAAAATCATATATGTCCACATTAACTTAACTGATAAACTCATACTTTGTTGTGTTTTAGCAGATTAAATAGCCAAATAGAACCTAACAATACGCCCATGGGTAACTAGTAGCATCATACTACAAATGTATGTTGACAAATGCCATTATTTTATAAAATGTATCCTATTCTTTAACCCTCCACCTTTCTATCTGCTCAGCTGTTGGCCTGAAATTCATGAAAGACAGCACAGAGAGTCACTTAAAAGAAGCCAAATAATCTGTTTTTTTCTGCTTTTAAAAATAAATGCTGACGGAAAATACTTTTTTTGTCTGTATTTATCTGTAAAAATTAGTACAAATTGAAAACTGGGAGCCTTAATCATAACTGTCAAGTTTTTAGTTTGTGTATGTGTGACATCTCCATGGTTTGAGGGTACATATGTGTGACATTTGAATGCTTTTCTTGTGACAATGTATAGTGATTTGCAATGAGATACTTATGTGAAATCACCTTTTCTTAAGGACTGTAATGGTCTAGAAACAATCTTAAAGAAGTTGTTATACTATAGAAGTGCTTATGCTAGGGGTCTAACCTTTCCCTGTCTAAACATGACACTTGGCACCTTGCAGTTGTGGTACCCGAAATGTTCTTCCCACTGAGTTGCAGTTGTGGTACCTAAAATGTTCTTCCCACTGAGTACTTCTGGTCCCTGTGTCAGTAGAATATTTTGTGCCCGGATCATGCATGCGAGTCATATCCTGTCCAAAATAAGCACGCACATCTCATACATTTGTATTTATGGCTTATTTCCCATAGACCTTCAATGGTTCGACGATCTTGTGTTGCGAATACATGAGGATCCACACGCTTCCAAAAGAAAGCCAGGGAAGTGACGGGGCCTTGTTTTGCCTCGGGCAGTGGACAGGCCTACTGCCTGTTTTAGAGTTGAGAGGCAGTGGAAAAACTCCCACCCCTAGAAAAAGTGCCAAACCCAGAGGAGAAGCCACCAGTGGCACCCCACCCTCATACTATACCTGGGAGAAGGAAATTATGAGCAGTGGATTAGAGCCCCTCTTCTCCAAATCGTTACAGCAAACAAATGATGGACGGAATGCTGACAATGCAAACATTCTCCCCCAGTCAAAAGATCTGGTTTAAATCCATCGTTCTTTTGCCCACTACGCCACCCCAGTTTGGACCCAGCCATATGCAAATCAGTCTTGACCCTGTGCCCCATTCGAACAGTCCAGACAGAACTGCCAGGCCAGGTCCTCCCTGGACCGGAAACAAGCATCCTGGGACCGGTTTCAGGGTATGTCACCCTTCTTCAGCCAGGCTAGCTTGAATCCAGTGGCACAGTGAGCAAGGGACCCACGTCTGGGCATACCCATCCCACTTAGGGCGAAAAGTGTTACAGCAAACAAATGATGGACGGAATGCTGACAATGCAAACCTTCTCCCCCAGTCAAAAGATCTGGGTTAAATCCATCGTTCTTTTGCCCACTACGCCACCCCAGTTTGGACCCAGCCATATGCAAATCAGTCTTGACCCTGTGCCCCATGGGAACAGTCCAGACCGAACTGCCAGGATGCTTGTTTCCGGTCCAGGGAAGACATGGCTTGGCAGTTCGGGCTGGACTGTTCCCATGAGGCACAGTGTCAGACTGATTTGCTTATGGCCATGTCTGAACTGGGGTGGTGGAGTGAGCTAAAGAATGATGATGGATTAAACCCATATCAGTTGACTGGGGGTGAGTGCTTGCAATGTTCAACACTCCGTCCATCATCCCCTTTGGTTTTGCCTCTTCTCCAAATCAGCACCTCCAACTAGTGCCAGAGGATTCCCCCAGATGGTCCAACGTCAAACCAGGTGCAGGCTGCTGAACCCAAGGGAACTTAGATAGCGCTCAGAACTGACTGAGGTGATGTCTTATTGCTATATAAAAGTCTGTGAAAATACATTAACAAAATTGTGCCCTACCGATCATTCCGTTGTTACAGACCTGGAGACTACTGACACCCTCTCTCCCGCCTTTCTCCTTTCCATTCTTTACTTTGCAATACACTCCTCCCTATCTTCCTTTGTTATCTCCTACTCCCTGGTTTCACTTCCCACCTTCATCCATAAATTCTCTCCGCCCTGTGTTTTGTTCTCTCCCTTTCTCTACTCACTCCATCTTTCCGCTCACTACCATCTTATCCTTTTAGTTCTTCCTAGTTTTCCCTAACTTCTCTACTTCCACCCTCTCTCCATCTGGCTCGTTAGCTCTCTTTTCCTACCTTCTCTGAGTTGTCTTACTTCTCTTTCTCCTATTGGCTCTCCCTCTTTCTTCTCATATTTAGGTCTCTCCCTCTTTCCCTCCTCTGGTCTCCTTTTCTCTCCCATCCCAATGTACGCCTCTATATCCTGTTTTTTATTTCTCTCTCCTCTCGGTAAACAGCGTTTACCACGCATGCGAGACAACGCATGGCATTACAACGCAGTCGTTACAACGACTGCGTTGTTACATCGTATACCTTTACAGCTCAAGTCGTAACAACGACTTGCGTTAGGGGGCAGAAGGTGTTGGATTTAAAATCCAACACCTTCCCTACTGTTGCACACACTGGAGTTGGAAAAGTAAATTATACTATTCCAACATCCAGCGCCCCCTACAGCAAGTCGTTGTTCCGACTTGCGTTTTAAAGGTATGCGATGTAACAACGTTGTCGTTGTAACAACCGCGTTGTAATGGCATGCGTTGTAAACGCATGCGTACTAACATCACATATTCTCTCCTCCCCTCACACATATCTCTCTCCATATTCTTTTTCTTTCTCTCCTCTCTTTCGTTTCACACTTCCCAGTCATCCTGCGATACCCCCTTTGTCTCTCCCTCATTTCTGTCTCATCATATCTCATTCTTTTCCTTTTGCCTCTCTCCTATCCTTTCATCCCTTTCTCATCAGTTTGTCTCCCCCTCTTTCTTCTACGTTGTCTCGTCTCCCCATTGTCTCTTTCTCCCCATAATTCTCTCCCCTGCTTTTTTATTTCCTCACTCTCCCTCTCCCCTTTGTGTGTTCCTCTCTTTCGTCATCATTCTTCTTCCTCCAGCAATCTTGACATTAAATTCCAACAATAAATTAATTTTAGCTCGTTTGGACTAGTCATATGGGATCATTTAGTAAAAGAACACACATCCTTTGTCCCAGTAATGTAATTAACTTGAGAAAATAACGCTTTGGACATAGTATATCACCTTTGGTGTTCTTCACTCACACTCATATTGGAGCCTAAAAAGCATTGTGCAAACTTTGAATGTTGCTTGTTAAGGATATTGTAGGAAGCTGGCTCTGTATATACTATACCAAAATGAGGTATAGTGTGCACAGAGTCCAGGGAGTCCACAGAGGTATATCAGAGGCTAAATTATGCAAGTACTAACAGCTCTCTTAGTGGTAGTGTGGGCAAGCAGTTAGGCTTATCCAGAGGGTGCGTTAAGCATTTATTGTATTCACTCAATCAAAAACTGATCCACACACGCAGAGACAGAATCCAGACCTATTAGGTAAGTATAAAAAAATATACTTATGTTTTATTTTAGAACCAAGTAGGACTTGGCACAGGTGAGTAATATATACTTTCAAAATGCAAGACTGTTCAAGGTAATGCAGTTGTGCTTGAAATTACAATTGTTACAAGTTTGTATCACTTTTAAATGCAGATTGTATCAAACAGCAATGACTTTTGAGTTACTTTGGATTACTTTGAGTACTGGCGGAGGTATGCCTAGATACCACACCTTAGGATCTCTACATACAAGGTAAGTACGACTTTTTATACTTTGCAATTGAGTTCACGTTTCTCCATACCTTAACAGTTCCACACTGAGAACAATTTTAGGCCCAAAATCTTATAACATGGGTTCCTATGGGAGAAAAATGGTTATCGCTTTTGGAGGTAAGTACTCGACTCATGAGCGTGATCTTTGGGTGTTAGGACCAAGGTTTTCCAAGGTCTAGATGGGCACTCAAGTTGCACCACCAGCGGTACTGGGGCGGCCGGGTGCAGAGTGCAGGGGCCCAATGTTAGCCAGTGGGGCTAGGGGAGTCTTCGGTTAGGGACTGCTGACAAGCAGGCCACTCTATTGTGGGATCCAAGCTCCTGGGGTTAAGGTCTGCACTGCAGGGGCCAACAACCAGCACAGGAGCTGCACCACCAGTGGCACTCAGGCGGCCGGGTGCAGGGTGCAAAACGGATGTCGGGACCCTGTGCTTTTCAATAGGGACCTTCGGTTTCAGAAATATGCTGCAAACTCGGCAAGGAGACTTAAAGAAGGCGACCACTGGCTGGAGAGGTATGTTGGGATCTTGGGGGATGCCTGGACACCGTTGGTTGGGCCACCAAAGGCCGTGTGGCGTTGGGTGCAGGGGTGTCTTCTGGCTCGGTTTTCTTATCAGCTCCAGTCGCGATTGGGGGGGACCCTTCAGGTTGAGGCTGCATGCGTCGCCGAGAGTCTTGAGGGAGGTCAGGGATCACCAGATTCCAGGTTAGGATCACTGGGGAGACCTCCTTGGGGTGCTGGGTCACTCGAACTCGGGCCGTGGGTGTCGGGTGCAGAGTGGTGCAGAATCGGGGAGTCACCGGAATCCGGATTTTGGAGGTGAGTCTTTGTTTGAGCAAATCCGGTTCTTACGGGAGACAGAGTCTGTGGGAAGGTTGCAGGGCAGGTACTCCGGGCTCTGGGGGTTGCTGGCTGCTGTACTCGCTGGGGTTCTTGCTGTAGGCAGGTCATAGATGGGACAGGCCAGTAGGACTGGGGCCAAGGCAGTTGGTGTCCTCTTCTCCTTCTTGGGACAGCACGGCTCTTTGGTCTTTCTTCTTTTTCCTCAAAGCTGAGGAGGCAAGGTTCAGGGTTGCCTCTAAATACTAGATTTAAGGGCGTTAAAGAGGTGTGCAGGTCCGGACCAATGGGTCCCTTCCTTGGGGTGGGTACACCTCCTATTAAGCCACCCTCCAGTGTGAGGGGGCATGAGCCTCTTCCTAATTGGCTGAGTCCCCTCATCTTCAAGATGGAGGGGACTGAGATGTGTGCTTCACCTCGCCTCCCCCACCTGAGGGGTGGGGTTGGCAAAGGTGGCCAAACCTCTCTTCCTAGCTTGGATTTCCCTCTGATTCTCCTGCCCAAAGCCAGTTGCTGGGGGCAGCAAAAGGCAGGGACAGTGTCCAAAGGTGCCAGGCCTTTGAAGCTTCCTTCCCCTTTCGTGGACCCAGCCCATCCTGGGGGAGGAGGCACGACACCTCTGCCCAGGATGGGCTTTGTTTCTGGACCCAGAGAGCAGAGGCTCTCTACCCAGGGGTCCAGAAACCTGTCTGGTGGTGGCAAATGGCGGGCAGCCATTCAGGAACCACACCAGGGCTGGTCGATTTTCAGAGAGCATCTCTAAGATGCCCTCTGAGTGCATTTTACATTAAATCCCACATTGGCATCAGTGTGGGTTTAATGTGCTGAGAAGTTTGCTACCAAACATACCAGTTTTTAGTGAAGCCATTATGGAACTTTGGAGTTCGTAATGACCAACTCCCAGACCATATACTCTTTATGGCTTTACTACACTTCCAATGTATAAGAAGTGATGTAGACACTGTAGGGGTACAGGGCTCATGCCTCTGTACCCTCACCTTAGGGCTAGTGCACCCTGCTAGAGGGGTAACTTACCTAGGCCTTAGGCAGTGGATTGCAGGCATGGCACACAGGGCAGTCTGCCATGTTGACTCTTCACTGTTCTCTGCACCAAAACACGCAGCCTGCAGTGGCAGTGTGTGTGTGTTAAAGTGCAGGGCCTCTAAGGGTGGCACAATAGGTGCTGCAGCCCTCAGAGGCCTTCCCTGGTCACCGTGCCCTTCGTACCCATGGTACCCATGGTACCATTTACAAGGGGCTGACCTGTGGCCAGGGATGTGCTAATTGTGGGAACAAAGGTACAGTCTTGGGAAAGAACACAGGCCCTGGGAACTTGATTGGCAGGGACCCAGGGCACATAAAGTCAGGTTGCATCAGATATCAGGCAGGAAGGACGGATCAATCATATAATGAACAGCAAAGGTGGTGAGATGCACACCAATGTACTCATAATTTATGTCCTTTTCGTGAGATTGCACCCAAGATAAATTTGAATAAACATGGAGGAAGTAACAGGCGAATTAAAGGCATTGGATATAATGAGGATTGACGCAGGAGTCGGGTTCCCGGTCACGCCTGACCAACGTTAGCATGTGAATGGAATCGTCATTCTAAGGACTGTAAAGTTGCTTTCACATTCATGGACACTAATTGTATTATTATTATATTATTAAATGAGGTAGTAGTAATGAGATTTACATTGTTTAGTGAGTGCGTGTTGCGCGTAGTTAGTACCAACCATATTGATTATGTATAATGAGTGAACAGTCAGGAAAGGGGGAAAAGAATAGAGAGTTTGCTGGGTTGAGGGATTCTGGGAAATGGAGTCTTTATTAACAGGGAGATGGTGAGTTAAAGCGTGGAATACCAGAAGTCCGTTTTTTAATTTAGTTGCAGCCCCGCTGCAGAGGTACACGTGATTAATCACCTAGAAACAATTGAGGAGGTTGATAAGTAACCGAGTCAGCAACTAACGGTTGATACTGCTTTCACTGAGAGAGAGAGATGGATGCTTCGGCACTTTGTGAAATGGCAAACGCGAGGACATGCAATTAATAAACATGCCCGTCTAAGAAGAGCCGAGGTTAAAGGAGTCTTTGTTATTTTAAACTGGATGTATATCAACATGTCACGGTAAGCGTAGTGGAAGTTGAGTCGATTAAGAGATAGCAGTGGCATGTTGAATGCATTGGGGAAAGCTTTCAGTTAAAAGCATGACATTTAACTTGATATTAGTGGCAGTTTAAAAGTACGTGAGCTTTTTGTAAAATGGATTGCTGTTGAAATGTTGGGTTGGTAACTGATATTTAACTGGCATATTGATATATAGAAATTACTTTGTTTACAGTGTATTAATACATTTGTCACGTGAAATGGATGCGTAACAAGATGCTAATGGTCTTATACATAAATTTCTGCATTTTAGATACCCCTGATGAAGGGATTTTGTTTCCCGAATTGCATTGGGTAATTTTAATAAAGACGTGACATACGGAAACCTTCACGCCTCCTGTGTTTGAGTGACCATCATCGCATTATACGTGGATGAATAAAATGAATTGAAAGAATTGAAAAATCTGAGAAAATGAAAGTGAATAAAGCATGGATAAACAGAAGAGTAAGGACTAACAATTTGATTGATTGGATTCATTCAGCGTTTTGGCTGTGCAGCTTGAATAGGCACCAAAAGAGGTTCCTTTGTGTTCTCTCCACTGACATCGCTTCCCATGCCAATACTGGTGTACCTGAAGATTGCGATTCTCTGGGGTAGGTTCTACAACATATGTGTTGAACTAAGCGTATATGCCCTCGGAGTTATTGAGGCAGTCAAAAATGAAGCAGTACTTTTCAAAGTCCGGAGACAATTCGCCTTTACGGAAGGGATCTAGAACTTGTGCAGAGTACCACAGTGAGGCTTCATTAACTTCAAATGCTATGGTTGGTGAAGGGACTTTTCTATGAATCATTGTTAGACAAGGGAAATGGATTTGTCGAGCTCCTGTAAGGACAAGGCATGGGCTGCCTTGCTGGAAGGACACAGGCATGTGCCGCGCAATGCCAGATTCAAGCTTATTCAGCTCTACATAATACACAGGGCTTACCTTACCCCTGCCAATATTAAAGGATTCTATCATAGGGATGATGCGACTTGTCCGCTTTGCGCAGGTGTAAATGCTGATCTCCTGCATATGCTGTGGGCTTGCCCCCACTTGCATTCTTACTGGTATAACATCACTTCAGCATTGTACGCGTGCACCAAGCATTCAGACCAACATAGATGGGAGGTGTGCCTCCTGGGATTGTATCGTAGGCGCAAGAAACACAGGGTCACTTCCCATTTCCTAAACCTGGGGTTTGCAGTGGCTAAACAACTTATCACTCACCAATGGGAGTCCCCTACACTCCTTCCTTTCATTGCCTGGAAACACTCCATGATTCACTGGGCACAAGCAGAAAGTACAGCCCTACACAGGGAAGACACATTCCAGCTCAGAACATACCCGATAGCCATATACTGGGACACAATTTTCAATGAGTTCCAGGCTGCTTGCACACTCGAGTCTGACATTGGTGCAGATGATACCCGGGAGCTCCAGATCTGTAAATCATGGCTGTAGTCTGACTATTTCTGTCCTCATTACTGTCACAGTGCCTCCTTTCACGTATATGGGTCCTGGTGTTCCTGGTACTCTATCTCCGCACATCGCTTGCCAGGGGGAGAAAGTGGACTGCATATTCTTGGGTGGCACGATTGTGAGGTCTGGTATGTTGTTCTAGATTAGCTTTAACTGTTAACTGTTTTTGGAACTTTGGATCTCTATACCACATGTAGGTGATCCTGTTTTAGGTTTAAACCTATAACTGATAAAACCCCACCAAACCGAACCGAAGACCCTGCAATGCATCCTCCTCAACGTCCGATCCCTCCGCAAACACGCCACCGAAATCTGGGACCTCCTCGACAGCACCACCCCAGACGTAGCGTTCTTCACCGAAACCTGGACCAACACCACCTCGGGACCGGACATCGCCATCGCCATTCCCCAAGGATACAAGATCTCCAGGAAGGACCGCCCCACCCGCCTGGGAGGAGGAATCGCAATCGTCCACAAATCCACCCTCCGCCTGAGCACACTCCCTGACGAGCCCACAGATCTGATGGAACACCTTCACTTCAAGATACTGGCCAGCCCTACCACCACCCTCCGAGGAACCCTCATCTACCGACCCCCTGGACCCCGCGGACCTTTCGCCAACTCCAAAATGGACATCATCTCCCCGCATGCCATCGCATCCACCAACTACACCCTGCTGGGAGACCTCAACTGCCACCTCGACAACCAACTGGACCCCAACACCACATCCCTCCTGGACAACATCCACAACTTTGGACTCCGCCAGATCGAGACCGAACCCACGCACTCAGCAGGACACACCCTCGACCCCCTCTTCACAACAGGAAACTCCATCACCTTCAGCCACACCACCGAACTCCCATGGACTGACCATCGATGCGTCCACTTCACCTCAGAACACCCACCATCCACAGATACCAGCACCTGCTCCCACGAAGAAACTGGACCAGAATCACCGACGATCAGCTCACCTCCTCACTCAGCAACTCCACCTCAACCATTGCGGAAAACGACGACCCCAACACCGCAGCCCGAACCCTGCACAGATGGATCTCCGACAGCGCCCCCCTCAAGAAAAACAACAACACCCACGCCAAGAAAGCCAGATGGTTTACCACTCAACTTCGAGAGTCCAGACACACTTGCCGCCGCCTCGAAAAGGCCTGGAGGAACACCAAATCCACAGAAGCCCACAACAACTTCAGAGCCGCCACCAACGCCCACCACCAACTCGTCAGAAAAACGAGGAAAAAAGCGATTGAAGACAGAATCTCCACACACGCGCACAACAGCAAAGAACTCTTCAACATCATCAAGGAGTTCGCCCAACCCACCAGCGAGTCTACTGACATCCCTCCCTCACAAGACCTCTGCGACAAACTCAGCACCTTTTTCCACCACAAAATCAAGAGCATCTACGACAACTTCGACGAAGACAACCAACACACTGAACCCTCACCAACCACCCCGACACCCTGAAGCCAGCGATTGACAACTGGACAGCCCTCACCATCGAAGACACCCTGAAGACAATGAAGTCAAACCACTCCGGGGCCCCCACGAACCCCTGCCCCCACCACATCTTCAACAGAGCCGCCAACACCATCGCACCCATGCTCCGCCACACCATCAACCGCTCCCTGGCGACCGCCTCGTTCCCCGACGACTGGAAACACGCCGAGGTCAACCCCCTCCTGAAGAAACCCTCGGCGGACCCCACTGACCTAAAAAACTACAGACCCATCTCCCTGCTCCCGTTCCCAGCGAAAGTCATCGAGAAAGCCATCAACAGCCAACTCGCCACATTCATCGAAGAGCACAACATCCTCGACTCCTCCCAATCCGGCTTCAGAAAAAAACACAGTACGGAAACCGCCCACCTCACCGCAACAGACAACATCCGCACCCTACTGGACAAAGGAGAAACAGTAGCCCTCATCCTCCTCGACCTCTCAGCGGCGTTCTACACAGTCTCTCACCGCACCCTAATACGCAGACTCCACGACGCAGGGATCCAGGACAAGGCCCTCGACTGGATCCGCTCCTTCCTCGCCGGCAGAACGTAGCGGGTCAGACTCCCCCCTTTCCTCTCGGACCCTACACCAACCACCTGCGGAGTCCCCCAGGGGTCCTCCCTCAGCCCTACGCTCTTCAACGGCTACATGGCTCCGCTCGCCCCCATCGTCAGAACCTACGGACTCAACATTGTGTCATACGCAGACGACACCCAACTCATCCTCTCCCTATCCAACGAACCCAATACCGCCAGACACAACTTTCGAGTAGGCATGGAAGCCGTCGCCAAATGGATGAAAAACAGCTGCCTACAACTAAACGCCAACAAAACAGAAGTACTCATCATGGGCCCAAACCCCGATGCCTGGAACGACACCTGGTGGCCCCCCGCCCTCGGAAGCCCACCCACCCCCACGGACCACGCACGCAACCTGGGAATCATCCTGGACTCCGAGCTCAAAATGGACCGCCAGATCAACTCTGTCTCGTCCTCCTGCTTCCACACCCTCCTACGTAAGACCTTCAAATGGATCCCCCTCGAACACAGAAAGACCGTCACTCACGCCCTGGTCACCAGCAGACTCGACTACGGCAACGCACTCTACGCCGGAATAAACAAAAACCTCACCCGCAAGCTACAGAACATCCAGAACGCCGCCGCAAGACTGGTCCTCAACCTGCCAAGACACTGCCACATCTCCCAGCACCTGCGCACACTCCACTGGCTCCCCATCGAGGCTAGAGTCACCTTCAAGATGCTCACCCACGCACACAAGGCACTCCACGACACCGGACCAGCATACCTGAACAGCCGACTCAAATTCCACGCACCCCAAAGGACCCTACGATCAGCCCAGCTCTCCTACGCCGTGGTCCCCCGCACCCGAAAGACCAGATCGGGAGGCCGCTCCTTCTCCTTCCTCGCGGCCAGAGCCTGGAACGCCCTTCCGCTCCACCACAGACAGACAACATCGCTCCCTATCTTCGCAAGAAACCTCAAAACCTGGCTCTTCGACAGACCCCCTCCTTGATGGACTGGGACCTGCACCGCCGCCCCTGCCCCCAGCGCCTTGAGACCCTTACGGGTGAGTAGTCGTGCTCAAAAAACACCTGATTGATTGATTGAAAGGGAAATAGCCATCACTAGTGTAAACTTATAAACAATGAGAAACACCTGCACAACCACAAACTAAATGACATTCATAGAAAGGAAAAGGAGAGTGAAAGAGTACTTTTTATTTCTTCCTGAAGGGGCCAATACTATGTAACTTTGCTATACAAGCTAGCAGCAAGAAAGACTTGGCTAACATTATTATGCTTGAGTTTTGTTGTTTAAGGAAATCACAAAAATATTTTTTCTTCCTTTTGCTTTTTTGAGTTTTGTGGTCTTTGGTCTAAAGATGCAGGGTTTAGAAGCATGTTTTAGGTCTTATTTAATTATTTTATAAACTGTAGAGGATTAGGAAATATCAAAATCATATTTGATATTTCAGCTACCTGTGATTCTTTCACTGATAGGTAAAATGGCTGGATTCATAAGAATCTTTCCCAATATGTACCATCACATTTACCCACAGACAGAGAATGGGTGAAAGCCTTTGATACATCAGCCCCTTTTTCTAGTCAGTCAGTATTGATAGTAGGTGAACAGCCAAACACCCCAGGCTTTAAACATTCAATGCAAGGTGTAGTGACAGGCATATATGAAAAGAGTGCTGTCACCAAGCATCTGGGATAGTGGTGAAAACATGACACCATTGTTTTGTAAAACATTGAACGCAGTGTCACTTGGAATGCTGCTGCAAAAAGTTCTTACCAAGTTCAGCAAAGATTGGAGTGATATTGTTTGTATTTGCAGTGATTTAGCTACATATATGAAAAAGTTGTATGATGACCTGTCAAAATTGATAATTGAGTTAAAGTGCTTCCCTGTAAGAGATCCTTGCCACTTACTAGATTGTATTCTGAAAGTATCTTTACAATCTTCAGAGTTAATGAAGAATGCTATTGACTTTGTAGTCCATTCTGGTGCACTGTTTTGTTATGCGCTGGAACTAAAATGAAAATATTTATCATTTTGTGCTTTGTGTGGCATCAAAGTAAGAGTCATCCAACTGTGCCAATTAGCCAGTGGCTTTCAGTCCTAGAGGCCGGGAATGCTGTATTATCCATGTGGTGATCATTTACAGAATTTTTGCTAAGTAATGATGCCAAAGGCAAGAAATGTGAGGCTCCTCTGTCGCATATTGATAGTGATGTGAAATAAGTACACTCTACTGTATTCTTAGATTTTTACAGGAAAACATGACTGCTCTAGTGGACATAATCAAAAAACTAGAGTTTGAAAACACCCTTGTCTACCAATGATTCATTTTTTTTTTTTTTGTCCTCATCTCACCAATAAGCGTCTGCAATTCTTGAAAAGAAGCTGCCCATCCGATCTTGCGCACCACGGCTACTGCATTCGCTTAGGTCTATACCAGGCCAGCCCCTTTGTTGGTAGCTTGGTGTAATCATAGGACCAGGAGGAACTATACCAGTCTCAAATCTCTTCCCCATGACAACCGGGCCTGCCAGATGTTCGCACCATTCTCATTTTCTCCCCCCTGATCCAAGCGGGCCGTAGCAAACACAGCCTTTAACCAATCTTCGCACTTTGGGGGCCAGGGATCTTTCCAGTTCTTACAGATTTCCCTCTGGGCGATTAAAACCAGATATAACTACAGTACTCTGTGTATCTGCTGTAAATTCTTGCTAAGCACACCATCATCCCCAAATAGGACCACAGTGACATTAACCTTAATTTTGACTTTAAAAATACCACATAGGACTTCCTCCACTCCCCTCCAGAAATCTCTAAGTTCAAGACACTCATAAAAAATATGAATATCGTTGGCTTTAAGAAGGTCACATCTTGGACATTTGGGGGAGGATAGTGGTGCAAACTTAGCAATCTTTGCTGGAGTATAATAAAGCCTATTGACAACAAAAAAATGGTTCTTTTTAGGATGGCCGGCTTAACATATTTATAGAGAAGCTTCAAAGAGGATTCATATAGAACTTCGATGTCAGAGTCTAGGGGGACAGATTCCAGACTACATGCTGCGGGGGATATTCCACATCTTCAGCCTCCAGGGACTTCTTATACCAGATCGAAACTTCCTTTCTCTTAAGATGTACCTCTTACAAAATTTGCTCAGTCTCCCACTCTCCTCGTATATCCTCCTTTTCTGCTGCAAACCAGGAGACTAATTGCAGGTATTTGAATCTGGAAAAACTGCTTCCAACCTTATCTCTTAACACCTCCCAGGGGTGAATTCCTTCTGAGGATAAAAGTTCTGACCATATGGTGATGCCTGCCCTTTTTATTGGAATCGCAAGGCTATCCTTCAGGCATAACGGGGTCCCCGGGGAGTCCCAGATCGGAGCAAATTCAGAATAGTACCCGATCCCCCATCTACATCTGACCTGATACCACAGGCTAAGGGCAGCCCTAAGAACTTTCAAACGCACCTTTTTGAAATACCTTGGTGCCCCGAATTTATACAGAAAGCCGTCTCCCCCACCCTCCACCTTGATCATTTCTCCCAAAAGCCTGCCCCAAGAAGTCTCCTCTGGTTTTACAAGTAGCATCCGGATTTTTTTAAATTGAAAGGCGACAGAGTACCAACCAATATCTGGGAGAGCAAGCCCCCCTTTAATAAGCTTACGTCTCAGCTTTTTCCACAATAGTGTAGCGCCCTTATTTGCCCAGATGAAACTTCCGATCTTGCTTTGAATTTTACAAATATCCTGACTGGGGAAGTTGAGGGGAATGGCATTAAACAGGTATGTTAACTGTCGTGATACGGAGATAGGTTAACACTAACCTGGTAAGCCGGATACAGCGGGAGCGATGGAAGATGCTAAGTAACCCTTTCCCCCTATATGGAACCACCTGCGAGTATGTATACACCACTCAGCAGATCACACCACTATAGGGGAAAGGGAAAAAAGGGACAAACGAAACAATAAGGTTGCAGCAGTGAAAACACTCAATGGAGCGCTGGTTTGGAGTTGTAGACCTCACTCCTATGATAGCCCCGTGTTTCCTGTATAAGAGACACAACAAATCATACATGAATTTCCACACTGATCCTTCAGTCTCTATCAATGTTAAATATGTCATGTACTGTACTTACAATTAAAGCTGCTGCACGCATTCCACTTAAAAAGGCACAAAAGGTAAAAATAAAGAAAAGAAAGCAAGGTATGTTTTCATCACTATACCTCAGTGATAAGGTACCCTCTGTAGCACAGATACTGGCTAGAAGCAGCAAGCAGTCAATACAATGTACTTATCTGTAACCAGATAGTCCTCTGGTAATGATGCCTGTATCTTTAAGTTTCCAAAGTAAGAGTCTTCTTATCCACACATACAGCGTGTGTGAACAAACAACAAAAAAAAGGTAACGAATCAAAACAAGAACTCCGAGCCTCTCAACAGCTCTTGAAACCGTTGCAAGTAGCCTTCCGGGTTTAAACAAACTGAAGCGCTTCTGTGCGCTTTCAGAATTAGTGTTCGCGCCCCAGCGCGAAAGTGTTGGAAACAGAAGCGCTTCCGTGCGCTTTCAGAAATGGTGTTCGCGCCCCAGCGCGGAGGTGAACGGAAAGTGAAGCGCGTCCATGCGCTTCCAGGGGTTGTGCTTTTTGCCGAGACCAGGAATGCGGCGGGAGCGTGATCGCGCCCCAGCGCGGAATGAGAGCAAATCCTTGCTCGTAGGGCTTCTCTCGCTGGCAGACACAACGTTCTGTGGGAACTTCTGGTATGTGCTGAATGTAGTTCAGAAGGACGGTATTCGGGATCAGACTTCAGGTGACAAGCACCAGTGTAAGTGTGGGAGGAGTTTAAGTAGAGAAGGAAGACAGAAGAAGAGATAGGACTACTGCCTCCCTCGGTATTCTGGGAGATGTAGTACACCCCATGCACTCCTCATGCATTCCTTCGTGTATTTACAGTGAACTTCTTTCAGTATGCCTATGCTTGAACGTGACAGAACCCCCTCTCAACGAGCGACGTCTCGGCGATCCACCAGGCTTATCAGGAAACCGTGTGTGGAAACGCCGCAGAAGGCCAGGGCAATGTAGGTTGGCACTCGGTTCCCAAGAGCGATCCTCAGGACCATACCCCTTCCACTCAATGAGATAGTGCACCCGTCCCCTGATGTGTTTGGAATCAAGTATGTTTTGTACTTCGTACTCCTCCTCCCCTTCTATCTCCACAGGCCGTGGCTTCTTGGACAATCTGGTACCAGGGAGACAGGGCTTTAGGAGGGAAACATGAAACACAGGGTGGATGTGCCAAGTGGAAGGGAGGGTAAGCTTCATGGCTACTGGATTGATTATACTGTGGATTGGATAGGGACCCACGAACTTGGGTTGCAGCCGGGTGTTTCCCTTAAATTTCAGATGTTTTGTGTTAAGCCACACCTTATCCCCCACCTTATAGGACTGCTCTGGTGTCCTTTTCTTATCTGCGTTTTGCTTATCTCAGGCTCTGGCTGCTTCTAGGTGTGTTTTGGCATTCTGTAACACCACTTTGAGATGAGCAGGATGTTCTTGTATGGTGGGATGTGTGGAGGTAACTGGCTGTTCAAATGGCAGCATGTTAGGATGGTATCCATTTAGGCAAAAGAAGGGAGAACATCCCAAAGAGGAATGGTCTGCGTTATTATATGCGAACTCCGCAGTCCATAAAAGTGTTCTCCATTCTTCTCCTTGTTGTACTGTAAAACATCTGAGGTATTGCTCTAGGGTCTGGTTCAGCCTCTCAGTTTTGCCGTCGGTCTGAGGATGATAACTCGTAGACAGTCGGGCATCGATTTTCATGACAGTACATAGTGCTTTCCAAAACCTTGACGTGAATTGGGTTCCTCTATCGGTAATGAGGATTGAGGGAAGTCCATGTAAGCGTACTATATGTTGTAGGAATGTAGTAGCCAGTTCTCCTGATGTGGGCAGTTTGGTTAAAGCTACGAAATGACCCATCTTGGTTAAATGATCTATGACTACAAGGATGGTGTTATGACCCAAGCTAGGAGGCATTTCCACAATAAAGTCCATAGATACAGTGTGCCACGGTGCTGGAGGTAGGGGTATGGGTCTGAGTAATCCACTAGGTCGCTGGTGCTGAGCCTTGGCCTGCATACAAATGGAACAGTCCGAGACATATTTTTCAGTGTCTTTCCTCAGAGTTTCCCACCAGAAGTACCTAGTCATGTTTTGCAGGGTCTTTTGTTTTCCCAGATGACCACCCAAGGTGGAATCGTGAGTCCATTGCAAGACTTGCTGTTGCAGTGGTCCTTCAGGTACGTATAGCCGTTTGTCGTAGAACAGCAAGTTGTTCACAGTGGATCGATGTTGCGGTTCTTTGGTAACCCACTCATGTTCATCAAGGCTCTCAACTTGTTTCTTCACGTCTTCCAAGAATCCTGAGGACGTTGTCAATGCCATTATTTCTGTTGGAAAGGAAGCCTTCTGAAGTATAATGGGGGGTTCTTCTGCTGGGGCTAGGCCCGTTTCAGGAACTGGCATGGGTCTTGATAGAGCATCAGCCTTACCGTTTTGTGGTCCTGGTCGGTATTTGATTACGAAGTCAAAGTCAGCGAAAAACAATGACCAGCGGAGTTGCCGAGGAGTCAGGGCTCTAGCACTCTTTAAAAAGAGCAAATTCCGATGGTCGGTGTATATTTCCACCGTGTGTCTGGCCCCCATCAAGTGGTGTCTCCATTCTTCACACGCCCTCTTTATGGCCAACAGCTCTTTGTCGGTGATGCTGTAATTCACCTCGCAGGTAGACAATTTCCTGGAGAAGAAGGCAACGGGATGAAGCTGACCTGTCTCGGGATGCCTTTGGGAAAGGATACCTCCAATGGCGTAGTATGAGGCGTCTGTTTCTACCACAAACGGCTGACTGGGATCAGGATGCTGTAAGACCGGGGCACTAGTAAAGCATGTGTTTAGCGTTTGGAAAGCCTGTTCCGCAGCATCAGTCCATAAAAAAGCGGCTCCTTTTCGTAGAAGGTGTGTCAAGGGTTGAATGATTTTGGAAAACTCCTTAATGAACCTTCTATAGAAATTGGAAAATCCAAGGAAGCTTTGAAGGGCTTTCACGCTAGAGGGTGATTCCCATTGGATGATGGCATATATCTTCTTTTGGTCCATACAGAGACCTCTGGGTCCGATGACATACCCCAGAAATTCTACCTCTGAGGTGTGGAAAATGCATTTTTCTAGCTTGGCGTAAAGAGCGTACCGCTGAAGGCGTTCCAGTACCGCTGACACATGATGTACATGTTCCTCCAGAGATGCTGAGTATATCAAAATGTCATCGATATACACGATGCATGAAACATCCAGTAATCCCCTCAACACTTCGTCCATAAAATACTGGAATGCGGCGGGGGCGTTACAAAGGCCAAAGGGCATTACCTGATATTCATACAGCCCGAATTTGGTACGAAAGGCCGTTTTCCATTCATCCCCTCGCCGCACCGCACCAGATGGTAGGCTCCCCCGAAGATCCAGCTTGGTGAATACTTTGGCTCCCTTCAGCTGGTCCAGCAGAACAGGTATCAAGGGTAAAGGATATCTGTTCTTCTTGGTCACTCTGTTGATCGCCCTATAATCGATGCACGCCCTTAAGCCCCCTTCGCGTTTCGGAATGAAAAACAGTGGCGAGGAAGCAGGGGAGGACGAAGGACGGATGAAACCAGAGGACAGTAATTTCTTCAGGTATTGTTGCAGGTAGGCTGTTTCCGCCTCTGTGAGGGCGTATATACGGCTGCATGGTATGCAGGCACCGGACTCCAGGTCTATCACGCAATCATACTCCCTGTGGGGAGGCAATTTGCTTGCTTCTTGTTCGCTGAACACTTCCTTGTACTGCGTATATTCCTCCGGTAACGTGGAGATAAGGCACACACTCTGTGTACTGCATCCACTAGCAAGTAGTTCAGCTGGGTTCTCTGTTTGGTAAGGCATTTGGACTCTCTCTCTGGTACAATGTTCCGCACAGAACGAGGAATTCATGGTAACGGTGCGGGCTGCCCATTGAACTAGAGGATCATGTAGTGTAAGCCAAGGCATCCCTAAAATAAGTTTAAAGTTCGGGGCGTCAATGAGATCGAATTGTATGGTCTCATAATGGGCCATGCCGACTTGCATTGGTATCCGGTGGGTGTGGAAACGCACCGGACCTGACGTTAAGGCAGTTCCGTCCACTGCCTTCACAGGTTCCGGAGTCTTTTTTCTTATACAGGGTATTCCTAGTTCTTGCGCATATCGCTGATCGATAAAATTGCCTGTAGCCCCAGAATCTAATAGAGCATGTACAACTATGGGCTCCTCTCCCGGAAGCTCCAACTTAACACACACATTCATATGGGCCACAGATGTTTGTACTGTATTGGCCACAGCAGGAAAGACCTCTTCAACTTCTTGCCTCAAACAAGGGGTCTCTAACTTGTTTGAGCATATTAGTTTCCCGGATTCTCCGACAGATAATCCACCACAGGCACGTTTCTAGTTCCCTTACTGTCTTTGTACATCGCCTTGGTCTTGGTCTTGCAGTCTTTGATGTAATGTCCAGGCTTTCCACAGTACATACACAACCTTTGACTGCGTCTTCTGTTCCTCTCTTCTTGACTCAGTGGACCACGTATGCCGCTTATTTGCATCGGTTCCGTTCCATCGGTGGTTTGTGGATGCTCTTCTGCTAGTGACTTCGGTCGAGGAAGCAGAAACCGTGAATCGGGACGCTGTTTATCACCCTTCCTTTCCTGGAGGCGATGATCTAGTTGTACCGTTAGGTCAATCAGTTCGTCGCAGGTAGCTGGCATATGCACTACTTGGGCTAAAACATCCTTCAGTTCACCTCGCAGCCCCTGGTAATATAAGGAAGTTCTTTTTTCCACAGGCCACTCCGTTTCTATGACGAGTCTGTTGAACGTGGTTATGTATGTTAACAGGTCTTGTGTGCCCTGCTTAAGCGTAATGAGTTCTCTATCTAGAGAAAGCTGGTGCGCCTTTCTATCAAATAGTTTGCGCATTTCTTCACAGAAGGTAGGGAAGTCAAGTAACATAGGATCGTTTCTTTCTATTAAGGGGAAGGACCAACTAGCTGCGTTCCCTCCCAGATAGGACATAACGAAAGCTGTTTTGGCCTGATCATCAGGAAATACAGCAGGCTTGCACATAAAGTGTAGCTTACACTGTCCTAAAAAAATCCCGAACTTTTTTGGATCCCCAAAGAATCTCTTGGGTGGGGCTAGGGGCAACTGTAGGGGTTGTATCACATGGATCGTGGATGGTCCTGCTCCCCCTCCCTGACCCTGTGTCGTGTCAGGGGTTGTGGGTGGCGGTAGAGTCCAGTTCCTTATATATGAGGCCCCCCTTGAACCTGTAGGGCTGGTGCGGGACAAGCCTGCTACCTCCCGTCTCATGGTGCCCATCTCATTCCTCAGTTCCAGGTTTTCCCCCCGAAAGGCATCTACTTCCATCCGCAAAGCGGTCAAAGTCTCCAGCACTGAAGTAAGAACAGTGTTGGTATCCATCGCTCAGGCCGTAAGTAACCGTGGGCTTGTCACTCTGTCGTGATACGGAGATAGGTTAACACTAACCTGGTAAGCCGGATACAGCGGGAGCGATGGAAGATGCTAAGTAACCCTTTCCCCCTATATGGAACCACCTGCGAGTATGTATACACCACTCAGCAGATCACACCACTATAGGGGAAAGGGAAAAAAGGGACAAACGAAACAATAAGGTTGCAGCAGTGAAAACACTCAATAGGTTTGGAGTTGTAGACCTCACTCCTATGATAGCCCCGTGTTTCCTGTATAAGAGACACAACAAATCATACATGAATTTCCACACTGATCCTTCAGTCTCTATCAATGTTAAATATGTCATGTACTGTACTTACAATTAAAGCTGCTGCACGCATTCCACTTAAAAAGGCACAAAAGGTAAAAATAAAGAAAAGAAAGCAAGGTATGTTTTCATCACTATACCTCAGTGATAAGGTACCCTCTGTAGCACAGATACTGGCTAGAAGCAGCAAGCAGTCAATACAATGTACTTATCTGTAACCAGATAGTCCTCTGGTAATGATGCCTGTATCTTTAAGTTTCCAAAGTAAGAGTCTTCTTATCCACACATACAGCGTGTGTGAACAAACAACAAAAAAAAGGTAACGAATCAAAACAAGAACTCCGAGCCAGCTCTTGAAACCGTTGCAAGTAGCCTTCCGGGTTTAAACAAACTGAAGCGCTTCTGTGCGCTTTCAGAATTACTGTTCGCGCCCCAGCGCGAAAGTGTTAGGAAACTGAAGCGCTTCCGTGCGCTTTCAGAAATGGTGTTCGCGCCCAGCGCGAGGTGAACGGAAAGTGAAGCGCGTCCATGCGCTTCCAGGGGTTGTGCTTTTGCCGAGACCAGGAATGCGGCGGGAGCGTGATCGCGCCCCAGCGCGGAATGAGAGCAAATCCTTGCTCGTAGGGCTTCTCTCGCTGGCAGACACAACGTTCTGTGGGAACTTCTGGTATGTGCTGAATGTAGTTCAGAAGGACGGTATTCGGGATCAGACTTCAGGTGACGAGCACCAGTGTAAGTGTGGGAGGAGTTTAAGTAGAGAAGGAAGACAGAAGAAGAGATAGGACTACTGCCTCCCTCGGTATTCTGGGAGATGTAGTACACCCCATGCACTCCTCATGCATTCCTTCGTGTATTTACAGTGAACTTCTTTCAGTATGCCTATGCTTGAACGTGACATTAACTTGGGGAGAATGACCATTTTTACTAAATTAACCCTACCGAAAATTGTTACGGGAAGATTCTTCTATCTGGCAAATAAACGGTCCACTTCTTTAATAGTCTTATTCAAATTGATCTGGGGGATTTTATCTACGTCTTTAACTATAGTAATGCCCAAGTATTTAAACTCGTTACTCGTTCTGCCCTCCCAGTTATCAATGTTTCAACACATCACCTCAGTTTTGGCAGTGTTTGCTAGATACCCTGATAAGGAACCAAATTCTTCTAACAATGCTTCGACCCTTGGTATTACCACCACCGGATCATTGGTGTATAACATCAAGTCGTTGGCATAGAGGGCCAACTTGCTACAATATTTGTGGGACCTGAAAGGAGAAATCAGATCATCAGATCTTATTGCTTGTGCCAGGGGCTCTATATAAATATCAAACAGCAGGGGTGAGATGGGACAACCCTGTCTTGTTCCTCTTTGTATGTTGAAACTAGAAGTTAACATGCCATTTAACAAAAATTTTGCGGAAGCCCGTTGATAACAATTTATCAGGGTCTGAATAAAAATAGGCCCAAAGCCCATCGACCTTAGTACCTCCCAGAGATAAACCCAACAGACTCTATTGAATGCCTTGGCCGCATCGAGTGCCACTACGGCCAAGGGTTCCGATCGTACTATAGCCAAGTTTATGCTACCAATTAATTGATGAGTCTGCTCCTGGATAAATCTCCCGGGTATAAATCCTTTTTGGTCAACATTGATCAATTGTGGGGCTATCTTAACCAATCTCCCTGCAAGAATACTCATAAAGATCTTATAGTCGGCATTCAGCAGGGAGATTGGTCTATAGGAGTCCGCCTTTAGGGGGTCCTTCCCAGGCTTCAAAATGAGCACAATGGTTGCTTCTTTCCAGGATCTGGGAGCCTGACCTTCCGAGCTATACACTGAGTTAAATAAAATACCCAACATCGGAACCAATTATTCTAAGAGGAGTTTATAAACTTCACTGGGAAGTGCGTCCGTACCTGATGCTTTATTGTTTTTACATTTACTTATTTGTGCTCTGATTTCACTCTCGGTGATTGGAGCATCTAATCTTTCGCGGCTTTCAGCTGTTAAAGTTGGTAAGGACTTCTCCCTCAACCATGTTTGAAAGGTTTCAGTGTTAGGCACCATCTCCTCCCTATATAGCTCTGAGAATAGTGAGAGAAGGCGGGCTTGCATGTCCTCTAAGCTACTCGACGTTTCCCCACTTTCATTTATTATTAATTCATTAATGTTATTCTTTGCACGGTCTACTCTTGCTTTCCATGCCAAGAGGGCTCCCGCCTTCTCTCCATACTCAAAATTCTGCATATTTTTGGTCTGCCATTGTGCCCTACACATCTGAACTAGCCTTCCCCTATAAATCTGGCTAGCATGTTCCAAGTCCTTCTGGACTTGTAACAGCCTTTCAGAACTCCCGTGATTGAGCCGAATCCTCTCTCCCTCTAATTGGGAAATTTTTCCCTCCAAAGTCCGTAGCTCCTGTGACTCCACCTGATTCCTCGAGCAGATAAGACTATGTAACACGCCTCTTAGGTTCGCCTTAAAGGCATCCCATACATAGTCCACAGATGTTGAACCAATATTTACTAGGAAATAGTCTAAGGTAGCAGATTTAAGAGCCCTAGCTATCTCTACATCCAACAACATAGACCTTTTTAATGTCCATCTGTGCCTTAGATTGTACCTCTTTCCTGCGAAGGCAAACATCACAGGGGCATGATCAGATATGTGACTGGGCAAGACAGTTATAGAAGTCATATTATCTAAACTAGGCCTATCAGTTAGGACATAATCAATTCTGGAAGAGTGGCCGTGTTTCTTGCTGTAGAAAGTAAAACCCTGTTTATCACCCATCTTTACCCTCCAAACGTCCGGAAGCTCCAAATCATGTAACATATTTTCCAGGGCTCGACGTACTCGGGGTGCCCCAACATAATGGCTCTGATTGGATCTATCCCTTAGGGGGTCAAGAAGGACATTATAGTCACCTCCGATAATTATGGGCGAGACTACTTTCATCAATTTAGATTGTAATTTACAAATATGCGTAGGGTCGTCAATGTTGGGGCCATAAAAAGAAGCACATAATAACTCTGATCCTCCAAAATCCAATTTGGCCGCAATCCATCTCCCTGTTTGATCTGTTTGAATTGTTTTAATAGTACATCCTGCCCCCTGTTTTATCAGAATAGCCACCCCTTTACTATGAACTGTCTGCTCTGAAGTGCAAAAATATTTTACCCAGGGATACTTAGCAAATATAATACGACTCTCTGCATAGCTTAAATGCGTCTCCTGGATAAGGCAGATTTGGGCGGAGTATTTCATCGCCAGTCTTTGTCTATGGGGGCATCTTAACCCGTTGATGTTCCACGAGATAAACTTTACCTCGCTACTCATTGGGGCAATTCCTACCAACTAGATATGGAAAACCCAGAACAGACAGGCTATTATAAAAGTGTGATTGAGGATATTTTTTAATTTTTTTCCCCTTGCTCCCCACCCCGTGCATCCCCCCCCCCACACTCCCCCAGTGTACCCCCCGTCCTGGGGAACCCTCCCTTCTATTAGGCTATGAGCCTATTCGGCCTCTGTCCCTCGGGCTAATTAAGAATTTTTTTTTAACTTTTACATTTCATTTCCCAGGTCTCACTGACTAAAGGACCCCCTTTTCATCCTCCGTAGCCCCCTTACACCCCACCCCCATTTTTAATCTTATCAATAAGGGTATCAACCTCCTCAACTGAACGAAACATATACATGTGGTTATTCCACATAATGCGCAGTGATGCTGGAAACCTCAATTGCGCCTTAGCCCCCCAACTTATTCAGTTCCTCCATTCTTTTGCCCAACTCCCACTGTTTTGTAGCAGTAATATGGGATACATCAGATCTGATGGAAAAGGAATTAGAGAAGGAATTAGATGTTATAGATCCTTCCTTTAAAGCAGAAGATGGAATTGCCTCTTTAACAGTGTATGTAAGGAAGTTTATTAAGATTTTCCTAGGCTTCTGTTTCGCTGGATTTCTTTTAAACGGGTCACGATGCACTCGTTGTATTTCCTGAGCAAGATCAATATTGGGGGAATTTTTTAATACTGTCTCTTTTAACAATGATATCACAAACCCCCTAATATTAGCACCTTCAAGTGCTTCAGGAACATTGATAAGTCTCAGACTATTCTTCCTTGCGTGATTCTCCAGACGCTCAAAATCTTCCTTCAATTCCCTATTCTGGCTTGCTAGTTTAGCCATTTCTATCGTAGAAGTATGGAGTGCCTCCTTAATTTTCGGTATCTCCAGCTCTAACGCATCCATTCTTAATGAGACCTCCTCCAACTTCTGGGCTAATACCATACATGATGGTTGGATCGCTGCCTGATTCGTCTCCGATACTGTAAATCTATTCCCCATCTCATCCTTGAGTGCCAATAGAATTTCTGCCAAAGACTCTGGAGATGTCACTGGATTCACTAGTTCAGGAGGAGGACCTTGTTGGACATCATGAGCCTCCAATACAGTAAACCTGTTTGAGATGCCAACCCTAGGATGAATGGCAGAGAGATGGTTCCCAGAACTCTCTGCCCCCACTAAATCATTTGAGGCACCAGATATGTCAGGCGACTGCATAATACTCTGAGGCGTAATTGACAAGCCAGAAGTCTTAAGCTGAACTGAATTCAGAGATGAATCTAATTGCGTCCTACTGGGACTAGAAGAGCTTTCTTTGTTGAAACCCCGGGTTGTAGGTGTTTACAGGACCTTGTAGAATGTTTTTAATGAGGGGGTTATTTTTACTTTAGAGGTCGAAGCTTTCTTACCTCTACCCCTCCCTCTTCCTTTAACACCAACAGCAGTCTCAATGCTAGCACCTTTATTCTGTTTGACTGACACTCGTACTTCAGAAATGGGGGGGAAAACTCGGTTTGACGAAACAGTATCAATTTTGAAGGAGGACTGGGCTGCCCTGGTACGAAGGGTGTATCTACACACTTTAGGAGTCGGAAGGCCTACTTGCAGAACTTCACTTTTCTCCATACAATAGGGAGACCCCTCTTGCTCCCAGGCGACCGCAGGAGGCTTCTCCTGGTACTTCGAATACACACGGCAAGGAAGGAAGTCCGGCAAACAACAAAAAATGCCCTTACCTTCCTTCCCGATGAACGCCTCAGCCTTGTTGGTTGGACCAGACTCCAGGTGCCCTACCTGAGACACGAGCCCTCCCGCACCTTCTCCGATCCAAATGCCGTCGATCTTCACACTTGCGTAGTCTCCAGTACTGACTCTGCCTCCTGTGGCCCGGACCTGAAAGCAGGCAGTACTGCTGGGTCGCCTCTCACGAGCCGTGCCCTCCCACCGCGAGGCTCGGAGCACCGGTCTCCCGCCGCGAAGTTCCGTGGTCGTTCGCTACACCACGAGAAAAGGAAAAAAATATCGTGGAAAAAAGAAGGTACACGGCAATACGGGGTGGGGGGGGGTAAAAGGGGGTTTCTTAAACTACGAATCAAATCGTTGTGAGGACCCTATAGAGGAGACCCAGACACATGCCCGAGGGAGCTTCGGCCGCGACCGCTTAGCTTGCGGCCGCCATGTTCCCCTGCTTTCACCCTGGCTCCGCTACCGATGATTCATAGAAATGTCCCTTCACCAACCATAGCATTTCAAGTTAATGAAGCCTCACTGTGGTACTCTGCACAAGTTATAGATCCTGTCCGTAAAGGCAAATTTTCTCCGGACTTTGAAAAGTACTGCTTCATTTTTGACTGCCTCAATAACTCCGAGGGCATATACGCTTAGTTCAACACATATGTTGTAGAACCTACCCCAGAGAATCGCAATCTTCAGGTACACCAGTATTGGGATGGGAAGCTATGTCAGTGGCCAGAGCTAGCAAATTGTGTACTGGCTGTTTTGGCGTTGCCCGTCTCAAGTGTCATTGTTGAGAGGGCCTTTTCACAGATAAAAGTTTACATGGAAAGCAAAAGAGTGAGCGCAAAGGACCAAAGACACACTGAAGTAGTATTGTATGGTGTACTACAATAAATTTGAGCTGCGGGCAGTGTGTAAATGAAGAGATTCCACAAACCAGTGTACAAGGTGAGTACCCCTACCCATAACTTGTAAATATTGTTTTGTGTGATAGACCAGAGGCTTGGTGGTCATGTCTCCCCAGTGGCTCACCCGGGTAGCGATCAGTGAATTATAAAACAGGAACTGACCAGGCGGTAGCCCGTCTTTCTCTATCACTGTTTTGTACGAGAGCAGAATGCCATCTCTATAGAGATTCCCTAGTGTATGTAAGCCAGCGGTATGCTATGTTACCAGGTCCACATAGGTGACCGGGCCAGTGAGTCTAGGCATGCCCAGCAATGCCAGCCCCAGGACATATGGGAGCATGTGTTTAATGATGCAGAGGCACCTAAGATAGCATCTATGTGCAACTGCGAGAAACACCGGATTAGGCGTTCGCATTTTCGTGCAAGGGTGATAGAGGCACACCACAGCTAGTATAGTCCATTCGGGCGAGGACGTAGCTGCGTCTGATAAGTGCAAGCCAGCCATTTTGCGATCCATTGGAGGTAGTGCTGCTCAAAATGTGGAGCAGCCAGGCCCCCTTTGTCTGTGGGTGAGCTACCCTACATCTCAATGTATTCCAAATAAAGCCCCTTACCTGTTGATCAAACAACCGGAAGAAAGCAGCTGGGATGTAGACAGCAATATTAGCAAAGAAATAGAGGAGGCAGGGAAGAAGCACCATCTTTAAGAGAGCCACCCTCCCCGCCACTGCTAGCGGCAATGTGCGCCAGTAGGCCATTTGGGAACACAGGGCTGAAACCGCCCGGGAAACATTCCCATCAAACAGGTCAATCATGGAGTGGTAGATCCTCACCCCCAAATATTGAAAAGTATGTTGCTGCCAATCTACCAATGTCCCTCCTATCTGGAAGTATGGATTTGTGGTGTCAGGAAGAAAAAGATTTAAACAGGATTTTGACCAGTTGACCCGCAACCCAGATATAGTTGGAAAATGTCCCAGGGTGGAGGCAATTGTGGCAGGAATGTTATGTGTGTCTCTGTTAGTGGCACTTGGCTACATAATACGATTTACCATTGTGCATTAATTACTGGCAGCCATATTGTACTGAATGTGCAAAGTACAGTAACATTGTGTTAGAAATCCTCAGTGTAGAGCGAGTGAGAGTGTCCAATGCTAAGTTCCCACAAGATCCTGGTCGCACCAGTGATTACGTTTTAAAAATATAAGTCTGTACTATTCTTGGCTCCACACCGCCTCATGACCCCTATTGTAGGAGGCTCGCATGGAGCTAACGTTCTATAGAATGTTGGTGTTTGGATGAGACTTGGCAGTTGAGGATCCGAAGCAAGCGGTATCTGCGGTGCCAGCAGCTCGGGGTGGTTTCGACTTAATATCATACAATAAATCATCTACGCAACAAATCTGTCTCAGCAAGGTTATGTACTACATTTTCTTTTCGACAGGGATGCGACAAAACCACCCCACAAGATAGAACCTATGCATACCTGTGCAAACAACTGTCACGGCTGAGGCTGCTGAGCATGCTGTGACGGCGTAGGTGATCGGAGCAGCAGGAACACTAGGGACGCCCACAATTGGCTTGACAGTAGGCTCCGGGTTCCGAGCTTACAGATGCCTGTTCAGGTCATGTGCAGATTTGGCTGCCATTTTAGTGGGCCAGACATGATCAAGGAAGCAAGGCATATGAACAGATGCAGTGGCCGTATCTGTAGGAATGGCATTATCAAGGAATTCAGCACACAGGTGTGGTGGACATCACATGCACTTGCAGAGGCATTTTGTGTATTTGAAGAAATTCACACTTGGTAATCAGGAATGCTTGCTATAGATCCTGGTTCTTGGTACATAATTCTTGCCAGAAATCTTACTTCAATTGCCCCACTAACCAGAATCTTGAGAACCAATACTAAAAGGCACACAAGAATTATGCCGAAGCTGACCTTTGCCAGCTTAATATTCTGCATCCTAGAACTGCTCTTGGTCAGCCCGAAAAAGAGAAATTCAGGGTGCTAAAGCCTCCCTCTCTTCTTCAGGTACTCTGCACCCATTTTTTTCCAATGAAAAACCAATATAACCCCTGACAGATGAGTGAGCACTAGGAATGTGGAAACTGAAAAGATCTGTAGAACCCAAAATCATAACTCCGTCACAACCACTTGAGTAAAATAAAGAGAATTTATTTAACGTGCACGGGAGCCTCAGATGGGTGCTGAGTGCTCGAATAGCAGAAGTAAAACACAAGCCTTTATAGACACAGACCACAACATTTCATTATAATTTGTCTGTGTAACAGGTCATGTCTAGGCCCTCATGTCCCGGTAGGTGGTGAAGAAACATTTTGTGCTCGGAAACTTACAGTACATCGTTACACAAGAATACGTTGGAAATCACCCTATGTGCACATGAAAAGTCCCCTGTATCTAAAGCCTGACAGTTCACTATTACATTTACGCCCAAATGCAATCACAATGGTCTACATTAGCTGATGTGGCTGAATACACTTTTGAGGCCTACAGGGCCTGTTGCTAATGCAAGCAGGCAGAAATGTAATAACATGGAAATGTACTCTTTGTGCAAGCCTTGCAATGTGTCGCATTACAGGCAGCTTACTAAAAGCAAAGTTCTAACTCTTATTTAAGGCTGTCACATGATATCAAGCAATTATTATATTTGTGTATAATTCCCATCATCATTGAATTATCACAATGTCAAATTATACAAAATGGATGCCACCATTGCTATCTAAAGTTAGCTTCCACATTCCCACCCTTTGATAAACAATGATGATGGCATATTCAGGCATACTCATACGTTTTAAAATTTCTATTTTTCTCCGTCTTGCTCACCAATAGATGTTGGCGGATATGTGCAGACATAACAATGCATCACATTAATTTCATATATCAGAAATTTACCTTTTGAACATATTTGTTCTGTGCGTTATTTTCCCAATTTGCTCTCTTATTTCTTTCCTGCCCTGCCAACTGTCCCCTGTCCCATCTTTATCAATGGCTATTTATTAATTTTGGTACAATATCTTTGTGTCATTTAAGCAGTGTCTCAGGTATAGCACTGTGATCAGAATACACTATAAGGAGCGTAGTCATTATAATGGCAGCAATGGGGGTCAATACTGCTAGTAGCACCCATGGTCATTTTCTCTCATTGTTCTGAAAGACTTGAGGCATTGTTCCAGTCGTTGGTACGTGTGGTTAGTGTGACTAGGAAGAATGTCTTATCTTCTGTTGCACTTTCACTCTTTTTAAAAGTCTGCTGAGAAAGGATGCAGAGCCTCAGTGATGATACCTGTAAACAGAAAAGTAACCGTTGGTGCCTGTCTTCAAGTAATACGAGATGTTAGCAAGCACTTCCATTACTTAGGCACTTTCAAAATGAAGAAAACAAAGTGATGAGGAAGATAAGGATGTCTCGTTGTCACAGCTTGTAGACTGAGGGGTTGGGGCGTTGATGTTCCAGACGTCTTTAGTTGATGTACCGTTGGGGCCCTCTTACACACTCTTCCTTTCTCTGCTATGTGCAGCACGCGCAACCCTTCAGGATGAGCTGGGATACAATTCTCACTTGGTACTTTTCGTGGAACACATGTTGTAACGAGGCTGTCCTTGATGTGATGCAGGGGAAGGCATTGGAGACTCCTGTGGTGGTGGCGGAGTTGCTGCTTTCTTTGTATGAGAGCCATGGATCCAGTCACACTTGACTGCTGTTGCTGTTGTCAAAAGGACCGGATATGGGGGCATGGCCAAGATGGCGTCGTGCTAAGACGTTTCTTCGGAGCTCTCCGCTCCCTCCGGGCCCGCTACAGCGATCCTAGCGGAGCGGGGGTGCCGTTTTCGGCGAGGGGGCACCCCGCGACAGCACTACTCTCCATGGAAGGTGTGGAGGTGGTGGCTTTGCCCCAAAACCAGTCCTGACCCGGCGGCGGAGCCCCCTCGGCGCACTGCAGATGGTCCGGAGGATCGGCGATGATTCGGACGGTGCCCGCGGGGGCCCGGTGTCATCCGACGGCCCCGGTGTGCCTCGGGGAGTTACCGCACCACATCAACCGCGCGCTGACCCCCCTGGCGACACAGGGACTATCCTTGCCCAATTCGGTGGAGGAGGACCCGGCCCGCGACAGCTATGCGAGGCCCTGGCGCCGCGACTACACGCAGGCCTCATCGTTGCAGCCTCGGCAGAGGTGGGGCGCCCACGGTGCCGGCCGAAAGGAGTGTCCTGTCACCAACGAGGCCGCCTGCTTCTACAGTGCCTGAGGAGCCCGCGGAGGGGTCATAGAGGCGCAGGAGGCGCTATCAACTCATGGCTGGGGGGCCCCGGAGGTAAGGGGACGACTGGAGGAGGCGCACTCCTGGGAGCCTGCTGCGGACGGCCCTGGGCCCGGCCTGGCGACCCCCAGATGGCAGGCACAAGCAGCGGGGGTAGCGAGTTCGAGCCCACCGCGCCTTGGTCATTGAGCAAGGTCACTAAGCACGCGCCTGCAGAGATCTGCGCCCCCCCCTTGCCGTAGGCCCTCCTGCTGGACGTGGTGAATCGCTAAGTGGCCTGCTGAACTGGAGGGGGTGCCGCTACGCAAGGGCCTGTTGGTAGAGTCGCGGTGAACGCCCGCGCCCCGCGACCGGATCTGACCTCAATGCACCTCAGGAGAACTGTGCCTTTGGTGGGGTACCTGTGTGGCATCCAGGAGAGACCACAGGAGGTTGAGCACTAGCGCCTACCTCACTCTTGGCGCCTCCACAGGGCTCCCCTTTATCGCGGACTGTGCTGGATTTGGCCCCCGTCAGGACAAAGACCCCGGAGGTCATAGCAGATATGACAGCCCCCAAGAGCAAGAAAGACCGATCGGTCAAGGAGCTGCTACTCAAATCCTCACAGCAGCCTGACGGCCGGACGGGCCCAGGGCGCGCAGACGACACCTCGGGCAGTGAGGACCCAGAGGGCCCGGTCAACCGCTCCTTTCTGGAGTCCCTCTTTTCTTCCCTCCGGGATGACCTTGCCACAATGAAGCGCGACCTCCAGGCGGATCTCCGGGGGGAAGTGCGCCGTGATGTTGACTCCCTAGGGGAGCAAGTCAATACACTGGAGGAACACGACACAGGGCGAGATGAAGAAATTGAACATCTCCAACAAGAGATTCTCAGACTGCAGGAGCAACACCAAGATCTGCAGGCCCACACTGAGGATTTGGAGAACAGGTCCCGACGCAACAACATCCGCATCCGGGGTTTGGTGCATGCGGACAGTGCGGGCGATCTCGAGGCCTTCGTGGCGGACCTCTTTCGATCCTTCCTGGGAGAGTCCCCGGAGTTCTTGATCAAGCTGGATCGTACACACAAGGTGGGCCCTCGTAGGTCGGCCCCTGCGCCCCCAGCGGACATCCTGACTTGCGTTCATGACTTCCAGCTCAAAGAAAGGATCCTTCGCGAATCAAGGCGTAACCAGGACTTTGCTTACCAGGGGCAGAAACCCACATTATTTCAAGACTTGGCCGCCTCCACGTTGCTCAAACGCAAGTCTTTCAGACCGATCACACTCCACCTTCGCGAAGCAGGCATAAAATACTCCTGGGGGCATCCGTTCCGGTTGATCTTCACCTACAAAGGGGAACTGCGGCAAATCCACTCACTCCAGGCGGCCTACAAACTCTTGGGCCTCGATGGGCCTGCCCCGGAACAGCCCAATCAGAACCAGCGCCCCCGCCGGCGTCGCAGCGGCCAAGGGTGGACCACTATCAAGCCCCCAAGCCCTGCGATACGCCCTGATCCAGATACCATGGCTAAAGAACGGCAAGCAGTACTATCGACTCTCACCGGGGCATCCTCGGAGTGAAGCATGTATTTTTTGGACTGCATCTTGGTATGGTATGGTTACACCCTCGTCTCCGGGGGATGATGTTGCAAACATTCCCATTTGCTTGTCTGGCGGGAGCGGGAAGCCCTGGGCCACGGGTACCTCACTCTTGTTTTTCTAGGAGCATGACGCTGTGGACATTGACTTCGACCTTTTTGTGTTATTTTTATGTTACTGTCAAGTATGGGTTTTTGGTTTTCGTATATGTTGTTGGGATCCTTGGGGTCGTTGCTTTTCACAATGTTGGCGTCTCCTCCCCCTTGCCGAATCTCTATTGCACCTATACAGGTTAACTACCCATGCATAATGTCACCGCCTAGCATAGATTGCCTTCTCTCTACAATGTCCTCAGGCCGTCCAGCTTACCGGTCCCTACAAAGCGTAGCCCTCCCCACCTCCAGCAGATGAGTATTAAAATTCTTACACTGAATGTGAAAGGGCTCAACAACCCCATTAAGCGTAGAGCTATTCTGTCATATTTGGAGAACTCTGGGGCCCACATCTGTCTGCTCCAAGAGACTCACTTGAAATCTAGTGACACCTATAGAATGCGCTCCAAGGCTTTCCCACACCAATATTACTCCTCCCTCCCCACCAAAAAGGCTGGGGTAGCTATCTTGGTCGCACGCACATTTCCTGGGAGGGTGGGTACCAAGGTGACGGAGGTCAAAGGCCGCCTCCTGGCGCATTCGGTGACTATAGGGGGACATAGCTTCACATTGGTCGCTCTCTATGCTCCCAACGATGGCCAGGAAGTCTTTTTGCACAAAACGATAGGAGACCTGACCTCCATACATGACCGACAAATTCTTCTTGGGGTCGACTTGAACATAGTATTTGACGGTCAGCTTGATCGCTCTGCACAGCGACAGGGGGCAACAGGGGCTCTTTCAGACACCCATCGCCGGTGGCTACACGACCTAGGTTTGGTGGACACGTGGAGGCACCTCCACCCACATACGTGCGACTACACCTTTTATTCCCACGCCAGGTGGACCTAGCACGTCTCTACCACTTTCTGTTATCTCGCTCTCTCCTCCCATTGGTGCAATCATTGATCATTGAGCCCCAAACGCTCTCCGATCACGCGGCCCTGACCGTGACCCTACTGTTCCCCCCCACTCACAGACCGCCATATTCATGGCGACTTAGGGACACACTCTTACACCGCCCTGAGGTAGTGACACGCCTTACGAAGACGCTAAAGGACTTCTTGGTTATAAATGACACACACAACACCTCCATCATATCCCTTTGGGAAACACTTAAGCTAGTGGCTCGTGGGGACCTCATAGCCACCTCTGCCGCAGAAAACAAGGCCCGTAGAGAAAAAAGGGATGAGCTATCTGAACAGGTGCTGGAACTGGAAGGGATTCATAAGAGGACGGGGGCCCCCTGGGTTTGGCGGAAACTAAAAGCGGCCAGGGCACAATTGGCCAGCTTTGACCTCGATAGGGCGGAATACGCTGCGCTTCGCCTGAAGCATGCATTTTATACTGGTGGGGACAGATGCGGCCGTCTCTTAGCCCATAAACTGCGCGCGCAGAGACAAGCGGCAACGGTTCCCCTCATCCAGACCACCGATGGTGCGGAACACACACGCGGCGTAGACATCGCCGATGCATTCCGTGACTTTTACGCCACCTTGTACTCCGCACAGCCACTGCCTGACCAAAACCTTTCTAGGTACTGTCAGGACACCACACTCACCAAGTTGACAGAGCATCAGTCAGCCACCCTGGATAACCCCATTAAACTTGAAGAGGTTATCTCGGCTGGCGGCGAGACTAGGGCCTATGATTCCAGGCCTGATCGACCCAGACCAGATGGGCTTCGTCGCTGCCAGACAGTGCAGTGATAACACCTGACGGTTGCTACACCTCCTAGACAAGTCGCACAGGCAGTCCGAGGAACGTGCTTTCCTCTCCATAGATGCAGAGAAGACGTTCGATAGGGTCCATTGGCCCTTCCTGGAGACTGTCCTGGAGAAATTTGGGATAGGCCGTCGCTTCCAACGGTGGGTTTTTAGTGGCTATAGTCACCCGTCGGCCACTGTTAGAGTGAATGGTTTCACCTCTATACCTTTCTCCATCGCCAGAGGCACGCGGCAGGGCTGCCCGCTATCCCCTTTACTATTCGCTCTCTATATGGAGCCGCTAGCCCAGCGAATACGGGAGAACCAGCTGATCAAGGGAATCCTCTTCGGAGGAGAGCGCCACACAGTTAGCCTTTATGCGGACGATGTGGTTGCCACACTCGAGTCCCCCCACACCTCCGTCCCAGCATTTCTGGCCGAACTAGAGGAGTTCGCAGCGGCCTCTGGCTTCAAAGTCAATGTAGCCAAATCCCAAGCGTTGAGTTTCTCGTTGAGGCAGCCCACCATAACCGCGCTGGCCCAGACGTGCCCTATTCAGTGGGACCAAAAAGCTATACCATATCTAGGCATTCTGCTGTCTTCATCCATAGCGGAGACTAACTCTCTCAACTATACTTGGCTAGCGCGCCAAATTAAACAAGAGCTCCAGAGGTGGCGACCATTCAATCTTTCCTGGCTGGGCAGGATAGCGGCCCTGAAAATGAGCGTACTCCCCAAAATCCTATATCTTTTTCAAACTCTCCCGGTAGAGTCCCCTCCGGGTGTTCTAAAACTACTGCAGTCTGAATTTATCTCATTTGTTTGGGCAGATAAGAGGCCACGACTGAATAGGGATTTGAGCTACAAGCCCCATGAAGAGGGGGGTTGGGGATTCCTGACCTTGGCTGCTACTACAAAGCAACGCAACTGAGAGCCCTCCTAGAGTGGGCCCAGCCGCAATCGGAGAAACACTGGCTATTCATGGAGCGAGCGCTCGCGAAGATGGCTCTCTGGAAGATTCCCTTCCTCCGCAAGGTCAATAGACCCTCGGGGCTCTATGGCTCTCCAGTGGCCCGCGCCACACTGGCAGCCTGGGACGCGACAGCCACCCGCAATGGTTTGACGACCTTCCCTTCCCTCCTCACCCCCATTATAGAAAACCAGGATTTCTCTCCGGGCCTTGACCGAGACGCGTTTAGCCATTGGGACACGGAGGGACACAGATCTGTGGGACATTTCTTTGACGTAGATGGCCCCCGTCCCTTTGAAGATTTTAAGACTAGCTTTCAAGTGCCAGAAACAGAGAGCTACCACTACCTGCAAATACAACATTGGGTCACACAGCCCCAGGTTCGCCCGGGAGCGGGGAGGTTCCTCACCAAGTATGAGCAATGGCTGCTCTCAAAAAATTCCCCCAAGCGACTCATCACAGAACTCTACCACTTCCTACGGCCCCCGGAACAGCCGGTCAAGTCAGCCGGCCAAAGACGCTGGGAGGCTGAACTGGGTAGGGCGCTGACTCCCAGAGAATGGTCGGACATTTATTATCGAGCTAGACACTCGTCGCGTAATATCAACAGCATCGAGACGGCCACTAAGATCATGACATTGGTACCTTACACCCTCCCGACTCCACAAGAGCGACCCTGATCGCTCCCCCACCTGCTGGAGAGGGTGTGATGCTGACGGCATACTTCTACACCTGCTGTGGGAATGCCCTACACTTACAACGTACTGGTCGCAGGTGCTGGACGAGATAGACCACCATTTTGACACTACACTCCTCCGCTTTCCTTCGCACATAATCCTAGGGGTCTTGGACAGACTTGCTTATCCCCTCAAGTCCCATAAAGGCAAACAAATAGGCATAGCCCTGGGGGTGGCACTGCAAAATATTCCATCACATTGGGGCACAGACCCTATACCAAACATACAGGGTTGGCTACACCGCCTGTGGTACGTATTGGGCATGGAGCGCATCACCTTCTCGCTGCAAGACGACGGGGCCTCCTTCGCTGATGTGTGGCGTCCCTTCGTTTCCCTGCTGTGCACCGAATTCCGCGAGCTGTCCTGCCCCAGATACTTACGGCTGCTTCGCCTTCCCAACCTGGGTCAAAACGCAACTTAGACAATATCCCAGATGTTATGGAGGGCTTAGACTGCTTCTCATTCTATTACTCGGATGTCTGGGGAGGAGACGGGAGGGAGGGAAGGGAGGGGGTGGGGAAGTTGTCATTTTTCCTATTTTTGTCTCTATGTTTGGTATCTTGATGCTCTGCGAAGCAAAAAGATAGCTAAAGGCCCACGACCCGGCCACATAGCACACTGCATCTTGCTGTTGAAAATTAATAAAAACGATTTCAAACTAAACTAAAAGGACCGGATATGGCCCCTTCCACCAATGTTGAGACAGTGCCGTCTGATGTGGGCTTTTATCCAAACCCAATCCCCTGGCTGGAGGCCGTGGGCTGCTGGTGTCTCTGCTTCAGGAAGGGCCTACAGCACCTGATGATGTTAGTCTTTTTTTTAGTATTGAAGAAGCAGATCATTAGATATGGACAGAGGGACAATAGACATGTGGCCTGGAATGTTCTTTGGCCATCCAAACACTATTTCATGCGGGCTGAGCTTTGTCACTCTGTCTGAGGTGCTTCTCATGGACAACAGAGCAAGTGGTAGTGCATCAATCCAGGTCAGTTTAGTGGATGCACAAATCTTCCCTATCGTATTGTTCAACACTCCGTTCTTTCTCTCAACAGCGCCCGCTGCTGGTGGATAATAGGCACAATGTAGTTTCTGTGTAGCTCCTAGCCCCTTGCACAACCCCTCAATCACATGTGAGATGAACGCCTGTCCATTGTCAGAACCCAAAAGCATAGGCACTTAAAAGCTTGGAATAAACTCTTTCAGGAGGCATTTGGCAACAGTTTATCCATCACAGTTATTGGATGGGTATGCCTCATTCCATTTGCTGAACATGCACACAATAACCAACACGTACTTGTACTTTTGAGTAGGGGGGCATGTTGATGAAGTCCATTTCATGTGGGGAAGGGAAGTGGCCTGGGGCAGTGGAAGTACCCTTTCCAATTTTACCGTTGTACCAGCATTGGGAAAACAGTCTGATCATTCCATCCCGTCCTACATGTGATGGACCATGAAAAAGTCGGGCCATGGGAGCAAGCATTATCGTTGGTAAACATATTTTTCCCTTTTGGGCCTATCCATATTCCCTCTTCTGTTAGCCTACATCCTCCCCTTTTCCATTCTTCCTTTTCTTCCACACCCCCCCTTTGTGTAATATACTTTGGGTCATAGTACATATCATCATCCTTTATCTTTATATCATGATATCATGTGGAGTAGAAGCAATTTGAACCATTGTGTTCTCACAAACAGTTAATGCTATTCCTTTTTTACTTCTGCATCAATGAAGGCTTTACCTCGTGATACATAGTCCTTGGAGGAGGTGTGTGCAGCACATTCTACAATTGAAACTCTCTTTGTTAGCAACAGGGCTTGCAATAGCTGTGCTATTATTGGGGCATGGTAGATGTTGGCCAGCTGAGGTGAGGAATCCCCTCATGGCCCACAGCTGGCCCAAATCATGGGCTACCCCGAAAACATATTAGCTGTCTGTGTAGATGTTCACTATTCTTCCTTCAGCCAGTCTACATGCTCTTGTTAAAGCAACAAGTTTTGCTGCTTGAGCACTTTTGGATGTTGTTAATCTTGCACCCTTCCAGTACATTTTTGTTTTTTTTATAAATCTTTTTTATTAAGAAAACATAAAACAACATTACAACAAAGAAAACAAACCAAAAACGAGCAATCTCCAGGATTAGCACATAATCTAGGATAAGCAGATCACATATATGACTAAAAGTGAAAATAAAATTACAACAATGACAATATGAGCACACAATGACAATGATCTTTAAGGTGACTCCCTGTCCACAGTGTACGTGGCGTCAGCAGCAAAGGGGGTACATAGAAATCCTCTGTCCTCGTTCCAAGGGCCCCACACCTTTGTCCATTTACCTGGGCAGCCTCTACTTTCGTATATCACCCTTTCGGCCTGCATGCACCAGTCCATGTCCCCCGCCCAGTCTGAGCGTTTTGGTATTACTCCCCCCTTCCATGTTCTGGCAATATTCCGTTTTGCAACAATACAGCCCAAGGAGACCCACAGTTGTTTGGTACGATTAAGATCGGTGGCATCCCAAATGTTCAGGAGACAGAGCCTAGGGGATGGAACTATCACTTTCTGACATACCCGGAACATGGTAGATAAAACCTCAGTCCAATAGTGTTGGAGGATGGGACAAGCCCACCACTGATGCAAAAAGGTACCCAAGGAGCCGCAACCGCGTGGACAGAGTGGGGAGGTAATTAGACCCATTTTGACTAGAGCCGTGGAGGTGTAATATGCCCTATGAAGGACTTTAAGTTGTATAAGCTTAAAGCGGGATCGGATTGTTACCTCCCTGGGGGATGCCAAGGCCTCCCTCCAGTCCTCGTCTGGTATGTCCCCTAGATCGTCCACCCATTTCATGCGGAGTTTGTCAAGTGTTTCCGGTAAGTTGTTAATTATCTTGCGGTAAGTTAGGGAAATGGCCTTGTCCGGGAGATAATCGTCAAGGAGTCGGTCCTCTAAAGGTGATGCAACGGGCAGATCAGAGCCCTTGGGGATGGCTTTATTTAGCGCACTGCGTGCTTGTAGATAACGGAATGTCTCCCCTTCGTGCAATTGATATTTCGCCCGTAAGTCCATGAAGGGAACCACTGCACCCCACACCCACATGTCCCCCACCGCTGAAAGGCCAATCAACTCCCATTTATCAAAACCGGGTAGACTCAACAGCATCCCCAGATGACAGGATTCCAGCAACGGAGTGACTCGCGAGATTTTACCCTTCCAACCTAACGCGGCCGTGGCCGTATGCCAGAGTGAGACCGTGGTAGAAGTGGGCAGAAATAATGGTAAGTGCTTGGTCCCTCCATATAGCGCTCTGAGATAGTTGCCCGCCGCCATATTGAATCGATCCATTCTATACGCTGGGTCTGTGATGGGGCGGTGGGCCCAGTGATTAAGGGCCACCAATTGTGAGGCCCAGTAGTACGTTTTGATTGCAGGGAGTGCAATACCACCATCGTACCAACTACGTAAAAGTTTTGTTAAGGCGATGCGGGGAGTGCCACCATCCCATAGCAACGAGCGAACCTCAGAATCAATCGTTAAAAAATATTGTGGTGGGATAGGGTAAGGTGTATTTTGTAGGGCGTATAAAAACTGGGGAAGTGCCATCATTTTGAAGAGGGCAGCTCTACCAAGTAGGGTGAGGGGCAGCGTCCTCCAATGCTGCGATGTCTGCCCGGAGGCGTTGCAGGGGAGTAAGGAGATTTCTCCTGTAAAAGACATCTGAGTTCCTTGTGGCATAAATGCCCAAATAGCAGAAGCCATCCGTAACAATACGGCCGTACAGCCCGGAGGAAGCCGTGGGGGGTCTCCACTGAGGACATATACCAAGGACTTGTCCCATTTGATGGTATAGCCCGAGTATTTTCGAAAAAGGGCTAGAATGCGGAGCACTGCATGGAGCGAAAACCGAGGCCTGGCCAGATATAAAAGAACATCATCAGCGTAAAGTGATATTCTATCTGACCAATACGGGGCCCAGTTCAGCCCACGAATAGACGGGTCTCCTCTAATGCACACCGCCAAGGGCTCCAGCACCAGAGCGAAGAGTAACGGCGACAGGGGACAGCCCTGCCTCGTGCCCTTCCCCAGCTCAAAGATTGTCGACCTGCCACCATTAACAGAAACTCGGGCCAAAGGTTTGGTTTACAATAAACGCACCCAGGCCATAAAGCGTGGGCCAAAGCCATATCTTTCCAGGGAGGCAAATAGAAAGGGCCACTCCATCAGGTCAAACGCCATTTTAGCGTCCAAGGATACGATTACTGCATCTTCCTGTATGGTGGAGGCCCTGCCCAACACCCCAAAGAGGCGACGGATATTGAGCGCCGTGTTTTTTGTCGGCATAAAACCGGATTGATCCAGGTGTATCAATTTATGGAGGTGAGGTGATATGCGAAGGGCCAAGAGTTTAGCTAGGATTTTGACCTCTGGGTCAAGGAGGGAAATCGGTCGATAGGAACTGCATTGATCTCGGGGTTTCCCCTCTTTGTATATGACAGCGATATTAGCCAATCTCGGAGTCTCCGGCAAACTCCCCTGTTCTGCACTTTCGTCGTACATTCGTATCAGGTATGGAGCCAGTGTTGATGAGACCGCTTTGTAGAGCTCGATCGGGAGGCCACTAGGACCCATGGCCTTCCCAGAGCGTAATGCCCCAATAGCCTTGGACACTTCCTCCGGATCAAGTGGGGCGTCAAGGGCTGCTACATCCTGAGGGTCTAATCTCGGTAGAGGGAGGGTAGAAAGTAAATCGGCGGCCTCTTCCTGTGTGGAAGTGGACGTAGGGACGTAGAGGCGCTCAAAGTGATTAGCAAAAAGCTCTGCAATTCCATCTCGGTCATTTCGTCTCACTCCGTCCGGAGCCACAATTTCTGCCACCCACCTGCTGGCGGTTTCTCGCTTATCTAGCCACGTCAACAGTTTACTGGCCTTGTCTCCTATTTCGTAGACCCGGTATTGAGTAGAGCGGTAGAGCGCTTGGGCCGCCTCCCTGGCTATATCGTGATATTCCCTCTGTTTCACTGCAAGCCTATGGGCAGTGTCCGGCGAGTCAGACGCAAGGAGGTTGCGTTCAAGGTCCGCCACCTCCAGTTCAATATCCGCTAGCCGCTTATGTTTCTCTTTTTTGTGGCCTGTTACCGCCGCTACCCCACACCCTTGAACCACCGTCTTATATGCCTCCCACAATGTTACATCCGAGTTAACGGGGCCATCATTTTCTGAGAAGTAATCCGATGTGGCCTTTATCAATTTGTCTCGTATCTCCGGGACTCGAAGATACCATGGATTGAGGGCCATCTCACCACGGGAGCGGGAAGGAACACCCCCATAGTGAGCCAAGATCGGGTAGTGGTCGGAAATGCCCCTAGGTAAGAAGGTTATGTCATTGAACATGGAGAGTTGAGAGGCTTGGCAAAAGAGATAATCAATACGCGACATACTGCTATGAACCCCGGAAAGGAAGGTATTTTGCCGGTCCGAGGGGTGGAGTGTGCGCCACGTGTCAACTAGCCCCAGGGCCGATAAAAAGTCTGAGACAAATTTCCCTTGTTATTCCGTTCGCCGGGGCGGCAAACGATCTAATTCCCCCTCTAGGGCGGCGTTACAATCCCCCCCCAGCAGAGTGTCCCCCTCTGGTAAATGCAACATATGAGTGCCTAGAGCGGTCAGGGTGGAGGAGTGGAGTTTGGGGGGTATGTATAGTGACGTCACATTGAGAGAGCGACCTTCCCATTCTCCAGAGACTGTGACAAATCGACCAGCCGGATCATGTATAAGTGTCTTAACCTGAAAGGGAAGGTAGGAGCGCGCCAAGATGCCCACCCCCCTAGACCCCCTAGTGTATCCTGCATGTGCAAGTAGTTTATAGCCCCAGCGATTCAGTGCTTTGTACATAGTGCCAGGGATGTGCGTTTCTTGAAGAAGTACAAGGTCTGGGGAATGGCGTTTCAGGTACTGCATGACTAGCCCTCTTTTTATCCGGTCACCCAGCCCGTTCACATTCCAGGAGAGTATTTTTAGTCGGCCCAGGGAGGTAGAGACTACAGGGGAATCACTCATTTGACTCGCCGAACAGGGCCCCCATCTCCCATCGGGCCCAGACCACAATGATACACAAAAAGATACACATCAAACATGTGGAAATGAATTCAATAGGCCTAGGAAGAGCCACCTTACAAGTGTGCCTAGTCATCATGAAGAGAGTGCTCAAAACCTGAAACAAAAAACAAAACAGACCCTGAATAAAACACCCTGGGACCCCCCCCCCACCCTGCCTCCCTGCAACGTGGACTCAGAACTGCCCACCACCCCAATTTGCAGAGCGCTTGGATACCCATAACGAAAACCAAGTAAAGGGGAAACGCTACACAACCAACGTGTCCCAATATTCGACCCTCTTCCCCCCAGATAAAACATCATATTTGCCCAGGATAGATATCAAAGAATCTGGAAGCACCCATGGCGGAAGACCGCAATCCCAATCCTACCAAATAACATGTCTCCCCTCCCCCCCATCAAAGAATTCCCACCAGTCCATCATAAGACCATTATTCTGAAGTGTTCAGTCATATACAGATTATTATGCGTTAACCTAAGTTAAAGTAACGGAGGATCCGCTGCCGTCACCACTAAGGAGCGCCGCCAAGCAGAGCACATTTATCACCATAGCAAGCCATCAACATAAAGAGTGAGCCCCAGTCCGAAGAGCACCCTCCAATACCTGTACAGCATAAATTGAGTCAATCTTCCCTCTTGAGCGCTCGGATTCGTGAGGGTGATCCCGTGCAGCACCATCTCGGACTGCGGATGAGCGCCACCCCTCCAACCAGTCCCAGGCCTCCTCTGGGGACTGGAAGAAGAATGACTTGCCGTCCACCTGCACACGTAGCTTCGCAGGGAAGAGCATGGCATACTTCAGATTGTGTCCCCTGAGAGCACGCTTTATGTCCAGAAAAGAACGACGTCGCTGCTGTACCTTGTAGGTGAAATCCGGAAAGAAGGTGATGTTGGAATTCTCAAATTTCAGTGGGGGACCACTCCGTGCGGCTTGCAGGATAATATCTCGGTCACGAAAGTTGAAGACTCGCGCCAGGATGGGGCGAGGTGGAGCCCCCGGCTTCGGAGGGCCTCCAGGCACTCTGTGGGCGCGTTCGACTGAGAAATATTTGGAGAGGGATCGCGGTTGCAAATGATTTTGAACCAGATCTTCAACGAACAGGTCGGCGGTCTGCCCCGCCACCCGTTCTGGAAATCCCAAGATGCGTACGTTGTTTCTTCTTGCGCGCCCTTCGTAATCCTCAAAGCGGGCTTCAAGGTCAGTCGTCTGGGCCTGCAATTGTTTGACCACCGAGTCCAGGTGCTTTGTGGAGGTAGTAAGTGTGGCAAGGGAGCCTTCGTTTGTCTTGACTCGGTCCCCCAGATTCCTTAAATCAGCACGAATCAGGTTAACATCAATGGCGACGATGTCGATTTTAAGCTCCAGCGCCGTACGAACCCCCTGGACCGCCTCCATTATGTCCGACAGTGTCGGACCCCCCTCGTCCGATTGTTGCTTTGCCTCCGCATTAGTCTGCCTCCCCTCTGCTTCATCCGGTTTGGCATGGGCAAATTTCGACAGTTTGTGTAAGGTGGATGGTTTGGGGCCCCTCGCTGCTGCCATTGCGCCGCAATCTCCCTTCCCAGTCAAAAATATCAGGACCTGGGGGTGTCAGGGGCCAAGCGGAGCAAGCCGTATGTAGATAAGGACTGACCTGTTAGGCCTTCGCTCCGCCGGCTCTGGATTATACGTTGTCCAAAATGGCGGCTTGTGAGGCCTAGCTTGGTGCGGCCCGGGCCCCGAGGTCGTCGTCAGAGATCAATATCGTCGAGAGTTCGGCATACAATGGAGGCCAGGAGGCGTCTCTCCTCCTTCTAATCACAGCGGGCCCTTGATTTCAGATAGAGCCAAGCCACCATACACAGGAGAGAGGTGGGGAGGGAAAAAAAAAAAAAGGGCCCATGGGCTGTAATAATGACTTCAGGCCCGGTAGGGTACACTCTGGAGCCCAAGAACAGGGGCCGTGGGGGCTGCTGCTGCAAAGTCGGCCCGGGTGCAATGAGCAATGCGCCCCGGGCTCTAATAGTACTCCTTCCAGCCGGAGCAGCGCGTGGGGATCGTCGAATCAGGCCAAAGCGGACCCGCGGCAACAGCTGACAGGCGCGGCGTCCGGCCGCCTCCGGCGTCTGCAAAGGTCGACGATCACCGGTTCAAGTAGCAGCAGACTCGCACGGCGTCACGGCCAGGCCCGCCCTTACCCTGCGGCCGCCCGCCGCAGGGGGTTCAGCGTCTGTAAGCGGAGGTCCCCAAGGCTCACCAGAAGTACGGAGCGGGGCGCGCCGGACCTCGCATCAGGCAGGAGTTTGCAAGTGATCACATCAATCCGTCACGGGGGCCCGATCGTGTCAGGCGCAGCTCCCAAATCCGATGCGCACCAGCACGGTCTCCGGAGACAGAGGAGTCGCGTCACGGCTGGGCCTGCCCTCTTCTCGCAGTCGCTGCAACAAGGGCTCCGACGTCCGCAATCAGCGTCCGATCCGCCTCGAATTAGAGTAAGTCAATCAGTGGCTCATTGCGCTTCCATGAGTACTCAAGGTGTGGGCATACAGATCAATTTGGCGGATATATGCGGGGAATTAGTCGGCGGCCGACCGGAGCTCTATCTCCGTGCGGCCATCTTGGTCGTCGGCTAGCCATGCCCCCCCCTTCCAGTACATTTTTAGCCGTGCCCACTGTGTAAGAATTTTGCAGTGAGCCTGTGTTGTTGCTGAAGCATGAACCATGAACAACTAGATCTCCATCTCCATCGGGGAAAGGTGTGTCTCTTAAATCAGGTCTAACATTTGAATACTTATCTGTGTCTAGCACACATGGACTATACTTTACCAAACACTCCCTGTCTATGACCCATTGCAAGGTGTGAAATCAGTAGTGGCGCAATGTATGGGCCAAATTTCAGAAATATAAATCACATTTGCACCAGTGGAGCTTCCTAATCAAATATGAAAGGGTGAAAACGTTTATCATAAAGCACATGCAGGCAAACATTTTCAAAAACAGGAAGCTTCTCTGTCACGGTAACACTTTTGGGAATCAATATACTCATAAAAAAATATTTGCAATCACCCCTAAAGACTGCACATGTAAACTAAAAGACATTTTAAATCTGTACACATAGGGGCCGATTCCGATTCGGGCCGGAAATCTCTCCGACCGAGCCGGACCCGGAGAGAATTCCGACCGAATCGGACTCTGGCAGTCCGACCGAACGAGTACGATGCGCACGCATGCACCCGGACTCGAGTCGGTCGGACTCCCATTGAAGTCAATGGGAGCCGGTCGTACAACGCGTACCCGGGCTCCCATTGACTCAATGGGTGCGAGGCGAACAAGGGCGCCCCCTACACCGGGTACGCGTCAACGCGCATCGTGCCGTACAAGCACAGGTAGGGGGGACCCATGGGTCCCCCCTGTGTGCGACTCGCGCGGCTACGCAGTACAGGGGGTCCGACGCGGACCCCAAAGTCCGGCTCTGACAGCTCTTTCGAGCCGGACGGCGCGAGTCGGTCGGACTGCTCGCGGTGCGCATCGTACTTACCCGGCCGGGGAACGTCTCCATTGCGCGGTGCGAGTTGTGTCCGTGCGAGTCGGTCGGAGCGTGTTGAAGCCGCGTTCGAGTCGGTCGGTGATTTCGCAGGCGCTTGCATCGTACTCGCTCGGCCGGACCCGCGTACGATTCGGTCGGGAAACAGGGCTCCGAATCGGATCCGGTAAATCCGAATCCGATTCGGAGCCCTACCGGCCGAGATCGGAATCTGCCCCATAGTATCCTGAAAACATTATAATACGAAACACAGTTATTCAATGCACACTATCCTTCTGCATTTGCATATACTCATTACTAAACATCAATATATAAACATAATAATTCACACTTATTAGCCATCCTTGGTAGTCCCTGGCAAATGCACTGCATCAAAATGCATTTTAGTGCACCTTACAATTTGTTACAATAATATTTTCTGCAACTCTGAAGAACCTAGCAAAATTTTGGAATAACACAAATCAATTTTCATGGTCACTGGAGCGTGTGTGGGGATGGAGGTGTTGTATGTGAGGTGGCGGTCTGTGAATGTGTTATACTACACTATGTGGAAAGCAAGCCAGTTACCTAAATTGACCAAATTGTGTGATCCTGGGCATTTTATTTCCCTCCCCCCTTTTTTTTTTAATCAACTTACAACATCTTTCTGAATAATGGGAACCCAGGCCACCCAGACCATTCATCTTTTAGCTCAATACTGGCATTGTTGCCATGGTTGGGAGACAGCTAATATGTTCAAATGCACACTTTAAAAACTAGCACTTGAAACAGGGACAATACCTATCAATGCACTGAAATAACCTGATGTACAGAAATGAAACAGCTCTGCATGTTCATGAAATACACTTTGAACTTGGAGAACTTTACAAGACTATTTTTAACACTTCTGCTGTAGACTGTTATCCTGAAAGTAATGCTGTGCAGGGCACTCTGGCTACCTGACAACAAATGTCTCCTGTTGTAATGTACTCGTGTGAGATAGGGGCGAGACAGGGGCCTTGGGATGCCATTACTCTGGCCCTTACAATGTCAATTGACAAGAGACATACCAGGAAACAAGACAAGACATAAAACAGACACGTACGAGAAACAAACATCTTTTCTCCGACGTTCTTGCATCTAAAAATGAAAATGTTAGGACACAAACGGTTGCACCAAAACTTATTAAAGTGCATATACACAAAATAACACTTCTCTTCGTTAAGTATTTGCATTCCTTTCCATTCTCCGCTGCGAAGAATAATTTTTTTTTTAACCAGTTCTGTTCATACCCACAGAAAACTGTTGTAGTGTGTGATTTGGTCTTGGCGCAATGCCCAGAGTCTGTGGCCAGCCAGGATCGTTATTTCAAAGCCAGCCCAAAAGAGTTTTCTTTAACCCTTCAATATATCATAATATCAAAGGCCTTGCTGGGCAGAACATTTCTCAGTAACTATTGTTTTCCACTCTCTTTACTCTACGAAATTATCAGGGGTGCTAAGTGTCTCAGGAGAGGTTAGGTTTCCTCGAGCGGTCTGAAACACACTTTCCAGTGTATTTTTGTGCCTTAGAAGCTGGAAATCAGATGTGGCCAGCTCCAAGCCCGTTAATTGAGAGACTACAGCTGCTGTATTTAAATCTAGTGGTCCTGGAACAATGGGTGTAGTTAGTGTGCATTCCATTCCACCTATTTGTCTCCCTTCCTGTCTCATTAGTTCTGTGTACTCTCTTGTTTGTTCTTCACGTAATTTCAGAAAGTCTTTGGTAAAGGACATGAGATATGCTCTGGGCCATGAGAAATGTACATATGCCACTTTATTTTCCTTCTCCATAGGTGGAGGGGACACATTTCACAGGGGCATTATCAATGTGGGTGTTGTGGGCACTCGGAAAGAAATCTGTGAACGTAAATTTGGCTACATCCCAACTATAATCTGGAGAGAGGGGGGGCTGTTCCTGTATTCCGTCTTTTCTTAGGGCTGTGGCTTGCAGCTCATACGCACCGTGGGCCTCAGGACCTTTGCCCATTAATTCTGCACGTGCTAGCGAGAGCACTGTATCCTGGTATGATCTGGAGTTAGTGGCTGTGAAGGTGTTTACTTGTAGTCTTCCCTCTACCAGTTGGTCAAGAAGTGCTACATTTAGAGGTGTCATTTTTTGTAGTTTCTTTTGTACTACAGGGGGGTGGTGGTGCCGGAATTGGGACGACTAAAACTCTCTTTGTGAACCTGTTGAGGTAGAGCGGACTGTGTTCTATTTAAGGCCTTTCTAGTGTGGTGATATCGTGGGCTGTCTGATGTGCATAAATGCAGATGTGCCATACCAAAGTTCGCTATGTTTTGGCCGTAAATGTGTCATCTAGTGAATTATTGTCAAAAAGTTGTTTCCACATATTATCAATAAGACGCGGTATTGTATTTTGTTTTTCTGTGCATAATTTTAACAGCACATTTTCTTTCTACAAAGGCTTCTTCCTGTCCCATTGTTATAAGAGAAGCAATATTTGAAACATTCTTTTGAAAGTTCTATTTCGGTAACTTCCCCATTCATGAGTTTGTGCGCAAGAGATTTGCAAAAGGCCTGTTCATCATGGGACAGCTCGGTGCGTTGTGCCCCTGTGGCAGAGAATGCCGGTGTGTAATCTGTGTTGGGCAGGGGAGCCTGAACTTCCCCATTCTGGTGGCTCATCATTCTACCCATTCTCCTGCATTCTTTTTCTTTGCCATCTCACATTGTGTTGCAAGTGTGTGCAAAAGCGCTGACCCTACTTGCGTTACCAACAGTTCAGTTATACTGGACACGGAAAAACAAAAGGTGGCTTGTTTGGTTAATGCAAGGTGACACAATAGGAAGGACGAACGCTACCACACACTTTCAGCCAGCCTGAAGCCTTTGAAAAAGCAGAGGAAGCCGTACGTCATTCAACAAACAATGCAATTGCTACTAGTTCACCAAAGCATTCACAAGTTGGAAAGGGAAGGAAACGTCCTGGGTACTGGCATTCCTTGGACAGTATAAAAGGTGACAGGCATACACATGAAATACAGAAGCAGGAATTCAGTCCCTGCGCAGCGGCGCTGTGTTGTACTGTGCGCTATGGCTGAGTGATGTACTCCCAACCTAGTACCCAAAATAATAATAGTGGAAACAGAGGATAATCGGGACCTCAAGTGTGATGAGAAATATCACACAGGCAGAGGGTCATCCGGCCAATACAAAGTAAACGTCAGGAGGTCTCTTAGTCAATTCGACAGTTTGTATCAACATAGTATTGTGAAATTTCAAAGTAACATTTGTATTAAGGCGGCTGGTAATCAGTCATTTGATATATAATCAGCATATGAAAGGTCAGTCGCAACATACTAAGAATCTCAATGAAACACAATACATTATGTGACAATCAAAGACAGCATATCAAAAAATAAAAGCACTTCAAATAAATGCATACAATACAATAACGGTACTTCAAATAAAATCATATAATGTAATACCAACCCCCTCCTTGTTGTGAGTAGGTGGACACCTATTCACATCTGGAGACCACTCTTGGTGTCCAGCAGGAGGCAGTGCACCAGAGCCGACCACTCGCTGGCTACACAATAGTGTGGCTACCAGCACCAACACCAGGGATGTCACAAAAACCGCCGCAAAAACACCTGTTGCAACAACCAGGGGGAAGCACCACCTGCTAGCCCCCTACGATATCGTCATGCACTCAATACCAGTGCAAATTGGTGAGCAATTCCTGCATCAACCCTAAACCTGGGGAGCATTACCTGCTATCGCTACAACGCGAAGCAATACCTGCTACCACCCAAAATCTGAGGAGGGGAAACCTCCTCCAGCACTCACCTTGTGATGTCCCGTCTGGGAATGCCCACCAACCTCTTGTGTTATTCACGGCTGAAGCCTTCGGCCCCTGGCTGGGGAGTCTCTGCTGGCAAGACAGGGAACTGCAGTACTTCACCCTCTCTGACCCACCGTCAGTCACAGGGCTGCTTAGAATCAGAGAGTCAATGCTGGTATGGAAAATGCAGAATATTTGCCCTCTCCACTTGCCCAGGGGTGAAGGCGACAGCTCAGTAACTAAAATCCAAATTTAAACGCACCTGAGTATATATGGAAACACATGCTCAGGCGGCATAGACGGAGAGACCTGTACCAGTAGTGCAAAATTAATGGGGCCTGTGACCCAATGGTCGCCCAGTGGCAACGACAGCAGACGGAAAAAGAGAGGGAGTAAAACAGAGGACAGCACAATTAGAGGATATACATGAGAGGAAACCCAAAACCGAGACCAAAACAAATACTCCACCCCTTTGTAACTGGCCCACCGCCAGGGACAACCGAAGGGAAATATGCAGGGAGACGGCAACTATGTCCCTCAGAGGCTAGAGGCAACAAGATGGTGCAGCACCAGCCCAGCGCCACAAGTCCACACCAGAGAGAGACACAGTCACCAACAGAGCCGTCATTGACAGCGTAGCGACAAACCCGAAAATACATAGATCACACAATGCCAAAAAACCCAACCACGAGGAGTAGAGGCAGAAGGAGAAAGAGCACACGACAGTAGGCACAACAGCCTTCAAAGCTGGCTCACAAAGCCATCATTCTGTGCTGAGAAAACCTGGGGAAACATGGAGCGAGAGCAGCCCAGAGATGTGACAACTACTCACGGCTAGCAGCAGCATCCAGCCCCGAGCGGAGGAAGAGAGAGAGACCTCGAAGGCAGGGAAGCGTCGTGGTCGGACCTCAGACCTCCGCTCAAAGGGGAAGGCAGCAGCCCGCCGTAGCAGAAGACATGCATTCTGGAGTCGCATTCTCTCACCAAATGTGGAAACTGAAAAGATTTGTAGAACCCAAAATCATAACTCCGTCACAACCACCTGAGTAAAATAAGGAGAATTTATTTAACGTGCACGGGAGCCTCAGATGGGTGCTGAGTGCTCGAATAGCAGAAGTAAAACACAAGTCTTTATAGACACAGACCACAACATTTCATTATAATTTGTCTGTGTAACAGGTCATGTCTAGGCCCTGATGTCCCGGTAGGTGGTGAAGAAACATTTTGTGCTCGGAAACTTACAGTACATCGTTACACAAGAATACGTTGGAAATCACCCTATGTGCACATGAAAAGTCCCCTGTATCTAAAGCCTAACAGTTAACTATTACATTTACGCCCAAATGCAATCACAATGGTCTACATTAGCTGATGTGGCTGAATACACTTTTGAGGCCTACAGGGCCTGTTGCTAATGCAAGCAGGCAGAAATGTAATAACATGGAAATGTACTCTTTGTGCAAGCCTTGCAATGTGTCGCATTACAGGCAGCTTACTAAAAGCAAAGTTCTAACTCTTATTTAAGGCTGTCACATGATATCAAGCAATTATTATATTTGTATATAATTCCCATCATCATTGAATTATCACAATGTCAAATTATACAAAATGGATGCCACCATTGTTATCTAAAGTTAGCTTCCACGGGGTAACACCCAACAGGGAAGTATATTGTGTATTAGATGGTCTTTAACGGTGTTTGCTTTATCCCCTTCCATGCCAAGGACGTAATTGTCACGTCCTCGGCTGCAGTGCTGCTGTGCCAAGGACTAAACCATTACATCCTTGGCACAGCAGTCAGAAATCCCTCTGCTGTGAACAGCGGAGGGATTTCTATTTTTTTTCTCTCACCCTTTTCTTTCAGCCTCAGGAGCTGGGGAAGAGCTTCCCCAGCAGCCCGAGGCATTTTTTTTTTCAGTATAGTGACGATCGGCTCGCATGGCGCACCTACGTCATTAAACTGAAAGTCTTGGTCTCCCCAGTAAAATGATACCTCACTTGTGTGGGTGGGCCAAGGGCCTGCGACTGGGAACGGAGACATTTTCTGCGAATAGCGATTGTGCACCGTGCGGGCCGGCGGTCTGTCCTGAGGAATTCTCCAGGGATAATATAATTCTAAGGTCCAGCTGAGTAGTCTGGCTTGGTCCTTTGCAGTTTTGGAAGGGACAGACTAGATATCCGATAAAGTGCTTGTCCTTCGCTTTCGGTCGGTTGGAGCCTACGCACCCACGTTTACGAATCAGCCCTCAGTGAGGGGCTGTTTTTGGTGCCCCCCTTCCCTTTCACTCCTGTCCTGAGGCAGACCCCTCCGTAAGGGATTCAGAAACCTACATTGTCTTAGGGGTCGAAACGTCGACATTTTTACCATTTGGCAGCTTGATCAACAGCGATTTTTCACTGTGATAATGTTCTCAACCATGGCTGTTTATCTATTGGATACCATTTCAACTTTCATGGCTTAAAACATGAGCCTTGTTTTTATGTGATAATTATGTGATCTGCACGATATCTTCTCTATTATCCCTCCTATCCTCACTCAAATCACGATACCTACCTTATCACCCACATTCATCCCCTCTCCCCTCCTAGGGGCACTTGTTTTTGATATTGTTTGATTTAAATAACGTTACAAATTTATGTACGTTCAGTGTGATTAAATAACACTGTATTTTCAAGTACACAACGTGTTTCTTCTACTGTGTTACTCATTTTCTTTGTTACTGTATCTTTGTTGCTGAATAACTGTCTATTGGGACCACTTTTTGCATTGTACTGTCCTATACCCAGGTCCCAGTGACGTATTTTGGGTTTACCCTTTTTGTAACTGCGACTGGGAAAGGCAAAAATCTAAGCGCTATATTTTTTTATATATGTTTTTAGGCGATTCTGCATTGGACACCCAAACAAGTGAGGTATCATTTTTATCGGGAGACCAAGGGGAACACTGGGTGGTAGGAAATTTGTGCTGGCACGGTGATCCCAGACAAGGAAAATTTGATTTTTTTTTTAGGTAAATTTGAGGTTTGCAGATGATTCTGGGTAGGAAAACGTTAGGGGATCCATGCAAGTCACACCTCCATTGACTCCCCCGGGTGTCTAGTCTTGAGAAATGTCTGGGTTTGGTAGGTTTCCCTAGATTGCCGCCTAGCCCGGGACCAATAACGCAAGTGCTCCTCTTGCAAAACTAGGTCATTTTGTGATACATAATTTTGATGTCTCCTTCCTGTCGCGGGTACTTGGCCCACCCACACAAGTGAGGTACCATTTTTATCAGGAGACTTGGGGGAATTATGGGTGGTAGGAAATTTGCGTCGGCCAGGTGATCCCACAACTTTCCCACACAGAAATGTGAGGAAAATTTGATTTTTTAAGCCAAATTTGAGGTTTGCAGGGGATTCTGTGTAAGAAGACATTGGGGAATCCACGCACGCTACACAACTCCCTGGACTCCCCTGGGTGTCTAGTTTTCAGAAATGTCTGGGTTTGGTAGGTTTCCCTAGATGGCTGTCGAGCCCGGGACAAAAACACAGGTGACTCCCTTGCAAAACCAGGTTGTTTCGTGAAAAATAATTTTGATGTCTCCACAATAAGTTTTGGGCCATTTCCTGTTGCAGGCACTAGGCCTACCCACACAAGTGAGGTACCATTTTTATCAGCAGACCTGGGGGAATGCTGGGTGGGTGGAAGTTTGTGGCTCCCCGCAGATTCAATAACTTTCCACCACAGAAGTGTGAGGAAAATGTATTTTTTATGACAAAGTTTGAGGTTTGCAAGGGATTCTGGGTAACAGAACTTGGTGAGAACCACACAAGTCACCCCATTCTGGATTCCCCTTGGTGTCTAGTTTTCAAAGGTGTACAGGTTTGCTAGGTTTGTCTAGGTGCCGGCTGAGCTAGGGCCGAAAATCCACAGCTAGGCCCATTGCAAAAAAAGGGTCAAATATTTATTGGAAAAATGTGGTGTCCACGTTGCGTTTTGGCCCGTTTCCTGTCGCGGGCACTAGGCCTACCCACACAAGTGAGGTACCATTTTTATCGGCAGACTTGGGGGAATGCTGAGTGCATGGAGGTTTGTGGCTCCCCCCAGATTCCAAAACTTTCCACCACAGAAATGTGAGGAAAATGTGGGTTTTTTTAACAACGTTTGAGCTTTGCAAGAGATTCTGGCTAACAGAACCTGGTGAGAGCCCCACAAGTCACCCCATCCTGGATTCCCCTGGGTGTCTAGTTTTCAAAAATGTACAGGTTTGCTAGGTTTCCCTAGGTGCCGGTTGAGCTAGGGCCCAAAATCCACAGCTAGACACATTGCAAAAAAGGGTCAGTTTTCACTGGAAAAATGTGATGTGTCGACCTTGTGTTTTGGTCCGTTTCCTGTCACAGGCACTAAGCCTACCCACACAAGTGAGGTACCATTCTTATTGTCAGACTTGGGGGATTGCTGGGCAGACTTGGGGGAATGCTGGGTGCATGGAGGTTTGTGGCTCCCGGCAGATTCCAGAACTTTCCATCACACAAATGTGAGGAAAATGTGTTGTTTTTTTACAAAGTTTGAGGTTTGCAAGGGATTCTGGGTAACAGAACCTGATGAGAACCCGACAAGTCACTCCATCCTGGATTCCCCTGGGTGTCTAGTTTTCAACAGTGTACAGGTTTGCTAGATTTGTCTGGGTGCTGGCTGAGCTAGGGCCCAAAATCCACAGAAAGTACATTGCGAAAAAAGGGTCAGTTCTCAGTGGAAAAATGTGATGTGTCCACATTGCGTTTTGGACCATTTCATGTCACAGACACTAGGCCACACAAGTGAGGTATCATTTTTATCGGGAGACTTAGGGAACACAGAATAGTAGAACAAGTGTTATTACCGTTTGTCTTTCTATGCATTTCTGCCTTCCAAGTGTAAGACCGTATGTAAAAAATAAGTCATTTTGAAGAATTCACATGCTAATATGGGTACCCACAAATTCAGAGATGCACATATGCACAAATAACGCTTCTAAACTCCATATCTTGTTCCCATTTCAGACATACATAAGTTTCCTTGATACCTATTTTTCAGTCCTATATTTTACAAAATGAATTACTGTATACCCGGTACAATTGCAAGGTGCAACTCATTTATTGGCTCTGGGTACCTCAGGTTCTTGGTGAACCTACAAGCCTCATATATCTCCGCAACCAGAAGGGTCCTGTAAACATAACGGTATATAGATTGAAAAAATATACCATAGTTAGAAGAAGTTACAGGTGAGAATGTAGGCACAAATTGCTTGTTTTTTTCAACTAAATTTCAATATTCTTCTTATTTCAACTGTTACTTCTTATAGGAAAACCTTGAAGGATCTACACAAATGACTGCTTGCTGAATTCAGAATTTTGTCTAAGTTTCAGAAATGTATAGCTATCTGGGATTCATTATTGGTTTCATACCCATTTCTACAACTAACTGGAAGGAGGTTGAAAGCACAAAAAATAGTAAAAATAGGCTGTATCCCTGTAAAATGCCAAAACTGTGTAGACAATTTTGGTTTTCTGACAAACGTCTGCCTGTTCCTGACGGTGATTTTAGCACCACAAGCCCTTCGTTGATACCATTTGCAGGGAAAAAACCAGACGCTTTCTTCTGCAGCACTTTTCCCCCCAAAACCCAACATTTTGCTGTATTTGCTTAATTTCTCAATCCCCTCCAGGGGAATCCGCAAATCCTGGGTACTTTTAGAATTCTCAGCATGTTGGAAGAAAAGGACGCCAATTTGGCGTGGATACCTTATGTGGACAAAACGTTATGGGGGCCTGAGCGTGAACTACCCCAAAAAAGGGTGTGACATGGGGGGAGGGGAGATCTGGAAGCAAAAGGGTTAAAGGACTCTGAAAACTAAAGGAATCCAAACCTAATTCTGAGTCCCAGCGTAACCAGTGTTTTCAACCTGATCAAATGTCCCAGTCGTTCCTTGGGCTAGAGACTCTTAAAAAGGTCCATAGCTGTTGGCCAGATGTCTAAGTCAAGCCGTGCTCTCCTGAAATTAGTCACATGTTTAGCTCAAGGCAATCTTGAAGGTTAAAGTGACGGTATTTCCCTGAAGACCTTTAGATGATTTATCAGCCCTAGCCACTGAAGAAAAGACATATTCAGTTCCATTTAATGGGAAGCCATCTGAGCAGCTTGAGTTATTTTTAAAATGCCATCTGGGTAGACGATAAGACAAATCCACCTCATGTGAAAACAGGTCAAGGCACACCACATCAGCTTCATGAAACACCAAGAGGTTCAAGAGACATGGCACAGATGGGCTGTGCTGGGCCCTGATGTAAACTGCAAGATTGGTAGCCTTGAAAAGTAACCTCTTTAACAGATCTTCCTTACAGCAGGGTTTCCCTCAGAAGGTGACTCTTGCTCCTCTCGAAGCAGTTCTGCACCACACACCCACTCAGAGAGCGAAAATTGATCACAGCAGGTATACTTCCATTTTTTTATAAAGCAAACTTTATTAGGTTTTAACTTTTGATTCATATACAGTTATCAGACACATTTAGCATTGTGAAGTTAATACATGTTGCCCACATCTCCCAACTACAGTTAATATCATGCTTTATGTATTGGATATATTAAAGTAATCCCACTATGGCCCCCATATTTATTTGTGTGGGCAATGTCTAGCCCTATATATTGGTTCTCTATTTTAGAACAATGGTCCACAGCCTTTTCCTATTCTTTTAATGGCAGAGCAGCATCTGATTTCCACTGCCAGGCTATGTCCCTGTTTGCAAGTATAGTGCCATTGCACAGAAGTATTATTTCTCTGCAGGCCATCCTAGGCTGTCTAAGATCCCCAAGAGTGTGGTCTACGGGTCAGGGATGTTCAATCGGCCTCCATAACATTCTGGACAGAGTTTGCAAAATCAGACCTCAGTATTTGTTTATTACCTTACACGCCAAGATCTAATTGCTAAAATCAACTGATTGCTATTGACATCTAGTGCACCTGGGAGGAGAGATTGCCCTCATGTACCATAATCACACTGGTATGTGGTATGTTGCATACAAGTAATTTAACTGTATTAGCCTCAATTTAGATGCATTTGCAATCGCCCGGGGGCATCCTAGCCTAACGCCAGTCAGTCTTCTAGGGAACCCACCTTTTTTACAGTTTCAGCCTTAATTTGTGAAACAGTCTGGTGCATTCGCTATCAGGTAACTGTATATTTTGGAGGTACCTCCTTTATCTACAAGATTGAGGACCACCCTTGCATCTAAATGGCTATATTCAGGAGGGTCAATGATGTCTAGTTGGTGTGCTGAAAGGACATTTCTCAGTTGAAGGCATTAGATAATTTGTGACTTCTGTAAGTCATATTATGCTCATTGTTCAGCAAATGTTTTCATATGATTACCCTGCCATACATCCCAGAGTTTGGATATTCCTACCAAGTCCCCCTTCCCACAACTAGACAGTCTGGTGGTGTTTAATGGTAATTTGCCACTCCATAGAAGAGTCTCCAATGTTATTTTCTTTTGCCATCTGATCCAGTGGAAGGTCTTATGCCAGTGTAAGTAGTATGGATATTCTTTTATTAAGTGGAGGAGTCCTGGGGACAGGGACTCTGCACGAAAGGGCCAGTAGTCCCACTTTGTCTAACAAATTTATTTAGAGGCTGATTGCCGGATTGTCCCTGTCACTGAAGTATAAAGACAATTTGCACTTCCCAATAGTATAGCTTTATACCTGCCATTCCCGTCCCCCCCTCGTTTACAGATTGGGCGCATTTCTCATATTCTATTTGTGAATGTTTGCCGGACCATATGAATGTGTGGGCCTCTGCTTGTAATTTATTAAACTAGCTTGGCAGGATTTCGATTGGAAAATTCTGTAAGGCGTAGAAGGGTTTGAGGAGTAGGATCATTTTCTGCAGGGCTGTTCTACCCAGGGCGTTTAGCAGTAGGTAGTTCCACCCACTCAGATCCTTATGAAGTTTCCCGGCCAGAGGTGCCAGGGTGAGTGACCATGCTCCTTTCGGATCCGTGGTAACGTGTATGCCAAGATATTTGAAGCTATTTGTGTCTATTTACAGTTTGAACTGCCAGTTCAAGGCTTCTGGGCCACCAAGAACCAGAACGATCATGAATTTATTCCAGTTTGCTTTTAAAACTGATGTTTCATCATATATTCCAAACATATGCATCGAGCTGGGCCAAGACCATTGAGGGTTCCCTAGCCACAGAAGCATGTTGCCTGCATAGAGGGATTGCTGATCAATTTCTCCTCGCAAATGGAATCCCTTTATTTGGGCGTCACATTGGATTGAAGTTGCCAGCGGCTCCATCGCTAAGGAGAGGTGCAAAGATGAGAGGGGTCAACCCTGTCTGGTGCCACACATGATCATAAAGGAGGGAGACAGAATGCAGTTCACTCTCACTTGTGCTCGGGGCTCATGCAAAAGGATTTTAATACAAGATAAAAAGTGTTCGCTGAAATACATTGATTTCAGAGCTTGAAGGTGGAATGCCCAGTTAATAGTTTCAAAGGCCTTTTCGAAATTGGCCAGTATTGATGCATTGGGCCCTCAGAAGTTGTGCACCTACTCCAAGGCGGTTTGAGCCCTTCAGATGCCTTGTCTTGTGTTCTGATCTATCATAAAGCCATTATGGTCTGTGTGGGGCATACTTCCCTTGCCTTTTTTTCCACAAGGAAAATCATGCTAAATCGTATAAATTAATCGTATAAATTATGTTTCCTCAACTATAACGGAGGCTAAGAACTGTTCCAAAACACTTTTCAAAATGGTAAAAGAACTATCAGGCTCCGCAACTCAGCCCACTCCCCCCAGTTTGAAGTGCAATGTGAGGATCTGCTCAATTTTTCACTAACAAAGTGGAAGCAATATACTCCACCATGACTGAGAGTACGTCATTGCCCATCTTCACCCAACCTATTTTAGCACCTGTTTGTAAAGATGCGCTCACGACAAACTCCATCCCTAAAGTAGAAAATTGGTTACCGCTTGACATGATCTCCCTTAAACAGCATGTGGGCTGTATTAAATCTGGTTCCCCTTGTGACCCCCTCCCGATTACTGTACTACAGCAGCTTGAATTGCCAGTACTTACAACTATCCTGGAACTTTTAAATGCATCCATAAAGGAATCACTCGTTCCCCCGGAATGGAAGCATGCAATGGTCATCCCACTATTGAAAAAGGCCAACCTTGACCCTGCGGTGTTTTCGAACTATCGGCCAATCTCTTTGCTGCCTGTACTCTCTAAAATTTTAGAAAGGCACATCAATAGCCAACTGTCTCAGTTTATTGAAACTAACAGGCTTCTGCATCCTTCACAATCTGGTTTTCGTACCGGTTACTCCACGGAGACTGCTCTTCTTGGCATCACCGAAATGCTACGCCAGAACTTGGACGCAGGTAATACGGTAGCACTTGTTTTATTGGATCTAAGTGCGGCCTTAGACACGGTGTCTCACGCCGTGTTGATAAACGCCTTACAATCCCTAGGGGTCACTGGTTCCGCACTTAGCTGGCTAACCTCCTTTCTCACTGGCCGTACGTTCCAGGTCTTTTCTTCTGCAGCAAATTCTAAGACCCACTCATCCCCGTATGGAGTCCCCCAGGGATCCATCCTTAGCCCAATGTTGTTTAACATTTATGGTAGACCCCTGGCAACGATCGTTGAAGAGTCTGGGCTGTCGTTATTTTCTTATGCTGACGACACACAGATCATTTTTTCACTTTCGGCAGGGAAAAATTCAGAGCAATCTGCTCTCCGGGCTGGGCTTAGTAAAATTGCATCATGGATGCACGCCAACTTTCTCAAGCTGAATGGTGAAAAAACTGAGATTTTGGTGCTGGGGAAAAATAAAGAGCTATGGGGTCCACAACATTGGCCCTCGGAAATGGGTGCAGTACCGCAACCTTCCCATCAAGTGCGCAACCTCGGCTTTATTATTGACGATTCACTATCTATGCGTCAACAAGCCATGAAGGTCGCTGCAACATGTTTCACCATTCTGAAATGGCTGAGAAAAATTGTGTGGATGCTACCAAGCCCTACTCAGAGAACCGTAGTCCAGGCTCTTGTTACATCTAGACTGGACTACAGTAACATCCTCTATCTTGGAGCTATTAAAGATGTGCTACGAAAGCTACAGAGGGTTCACAACTCCGCGGCCAGATTGTTCTGTCGAATCCCTAGAGCAGCCTCTATTTCCGCTTCCTTGAGGGACCTTCACTGGCTAAGGGTCGAAAATCGGATCAAGTTTAAAGCTCTGAACTATATGTTCAGAATTAAGCATGGCATGGCGCCTATGTATGTGCAAAATCTAGTCCACCCCTATTTGCCATCACGCACCCTCAGATCTACTACTCAGGTTAAATTTCAGGTGCCCAAGATTAGACTATCCCTTATGGGTGGTCGCTCTTTCTCCTACCTAGGCCCTGTTTTGTGGAATGCTCTCCCGATGTCCCTCCACACACAGACTAATTCTGTACTTTTCCGCAAGTCACTTAAAACTTGGCTTTTTAATCAGTAAGTTCCATTTCCTTATCTTTTGCTGTTTCTGACGGGTGCCGGGAAACCCTTTTGGGGTAGCTGTTGCGCCTATATATAAATTTAAATAACATAACATAACATGCTGCTCAAACCAACATTTGAAAGCACAATGTTGGTTATAGTAGCCCTCATTAAAAGATGTCATACATCCCGATTCATTAGAAGGGGGTTAGTGAGCAAGAAGGAGATAATGAGTATAGATATGTAGAGAAACATTGAGGGAGTCTACATTATAACCCTACATGGTGTGAAGAACCCAGGTGCCAGATATAATGCCTGCCAAGTAGTGTGCAAAGGGTATTTGGTTGCTACTCATTCTTTAAGGGGTGAGAGACAACTCTGTCACTAACTTTGGTTCCTTATTACTTTAGAAAATCGAAAATGTTGCCTAGGTTTCCACCGTTACAAATGTGGATTAGAGCAGGGAAAATGGGTCTAATTGTGGGAATGCCAAGGATGGTGAACATCCAAAGTCTTCACCTAATTGAGATTTACAAGGATTCCCAGAACATATTCTCTCACTCTTTGCACTTATGAACTTTAGGTGTTCGTAAGTGGTGCAAGAAATTAAAAACCTTTGAACATCTCTTTTTCAGAGGTTGTAGAGGAAGGGATTTCTACAATTACTGAATTCACTATTAGTATTAAGTGCTAGCATAGCAGCAAGAACAGAATGCCAAACTCCTGGAGGGAAGAACTGCATTACCATCCCACCAGTCTCTTTAATGAATTAATTCCCTAACTTGCTACAAAACTTGAAGTATCTCTTGACTCCAATGAGCCTCTAAAATTGATGTTGACCGAGGTGATTTAAGTGACCAGGTACATGAGACTGATACGCACTGTCCTCCCCAGGATGTTCAAAAGGGAGGGGCAGCACCTTTTTTTAAAATTATTTTTCTAACATGCTCTTTACTGTGAAATGCTCAACAGATCATCAAAGTATATGTTACAAGTTGGTCATCTGAGTGTGACACACACGAAAAACACTATAATTCAATGATTGATCATGTGCCTGACGGTGATCCTTGCATCACATTGACTATCATCTCCTCAAGTCAGACACCACAGCACTAGCATGAAGGGGTGCACACTGCCACTGGTTGAAAAGCAGTGCAGCCCATTTTGATGTTGTAATGCAGCAGCTTTGCTGTCACATCGGGTCATAGCACAGAAAGCTGCTGAGCAGGCTAATACCACTACACAATGATTCATGCAACATATGCCCTCTTTACTTGCATTCACGTAATGTATCTGCAGTGTGCCACAGATTTGCAAGAAATGTATACATCCTCTATTATGGATGTGTAGCAGTGTTGACACCTCCAAAGTGTCCCTAATACAATGACTTTCCATTTCCTTAAATGTCATACATGACTACCACTGTTGTGATTAGTTGTCTTTTTTTTTTTTAATAATATTTATTGAATAATAAACAGATATCAGGAACATAGTTAACATAAGAGATGAGGGAACATGGCAAGATATACAATAAATGGAAGCGATAATACAAAATATAGAGAAAAGAGAGTATAAAATACAACCTTATGTAACAACTTAAAGGTGGATAAGATTAGGATACCTTACAAATCAATAGTTTATCTAAATAATTTTTAGAGTGGTAATAAGAGAAGAGAGAGAGGGAGGAAGAAAGAAAAGAGGGGACAAAGGAAATAAAGAGAAGAGAGGGAAGGAAAGGAGAAGAACTAACAGGTAAGAATTAGTGTAAAGAAGAGTGTGTAGATAGAAAAGTAGTAAAGGGTAACCAGAGTAAATCAGACTTAATTCTTTGAGCTACAGATGAAGATGAAACAGTAGAAATTCTATGTTCGTCACAAATAAGATTCCACCATGTTAATATACATATTTTGGAATTGTCTTTCCAACAAGTAAGAATAACTTTAAATACAAGTGCAAGAAAAAGATCAAACAATTTCGGCTTAAGCACTGTGTCATGTGAATCAACAGACATGGATCCAAGAAATACATTTTGAAATGATAAGGGAATATAGAGATGAAAAATCTTGGAACATTTGGCCCAGATGGATCTCCCAAATTTTAGGACATTGGGACAATGGTAAATCAAATTAGATAATGTACCAATGGTGGAAAGGCATGGCCAGCAAAGGGGGGAAGAAGATGGGTTAATTTTGTGTAGAAACACTGGTGTTCTAACAGCTCTATTATAAAGAAAAATAAAGTTTGAGTAATGTTAGCAGCTCTAGAGGTGGAGAAAACTTTGTGCCATAGTTTGTCCCATTTTTGAGGGGAAAGGGAGATGTACAGGTCTAGTTCCCAAGCTAGTTCAATATTGGATTATGGTCTTTCAGAGATAGGAGTAGATATAAGTTTATATATAGAGGAGGCTTTGGGATTAGAGTCGGAAGAGATGTTGTATAGAGGAGTTAAGGGAATAAATGGAGTCTCATTAATAGGAAAGTTTTTAGATGAAAGAAATGATTGAAGTGCCTGTGATAGTTGAGAGTATTGAGATAAAGAGGAAGTGGATAGGTCATAGTGGTCTTGTAATGCATTAAAAGGCAAAACAGAATTATGGGGTACAGGTTGGTGAACATATATAATATTCTTCTCTTTCCAGTGTTTGAAGTAAAATGATTTGTGGCGAAACTTAATAAATTTATTGTACCAAATAGAAGAGGCAAGGAAGGCTTGGTGAAAGGTAGATCCATCCATAAACAAAGAATATAGCAAGTGTTGGGAGTATTTTAAAATAGGGTATTTAGATATGAAAGTGCAATTGGACATAAAATAGATGTCATAAAAAGAAAAGTCATGTAATAAAGAACGTTCAAACTTAATCCAACTAGGTGTCGAAGCATCATGGTGGTGTCTGTCTAGTGCAAATACTTGTCTGATTAGAAAAGCAGTGTGGTATAACTTGAAATTAGGAAATCGTACACCCCCTTCAATCTTTGGTTTGATTAATTTAGTTAAAGCAATACGGGCAGGTTTATTGTTCCAGAGAAATTTAATACAAATGGAATTAATTTGGTTAAAATAATAATTGTGAATTTTAAAGGGCAACACAGAGAGAAGAAATAGAATAAGCGGTACAATCATCATTTTAATGGTGTCCAACATGCCCCACCAGGACAAATGTAGAGGGGGACCATGAGGAGAGTAAGTTTTGAATCTTAAGTTTTAAAGCAGTAAAATTATGGGTAAGAGTTTGGGGAATGGTAGGAGAAAACCATACACCAAGGTATGCAATTTTTGATGGACACCATTTAAAGTTGGTATCAGAAAACATGAGTTGGTAACATAAAGGATTTAAGGGTAAAACTTCAGTTTTAGAGAAATGTAATTTGTATCCAGATATTTTGGAATATGTCAATCTCCTGTAAAAAGGAGGTAAGAAGGTTAAGGATTTCGAAAGGTAAATTAAGATATCATCTGCATAAGCAGATAATTTAATTTTATGGGAATTATGGAGAAAACCAGTTATCAAAGGGTTATGGCGAATGCGCTCAAGAAAGGGTTCAAGACATAAAAGAAATAAAAGAGGAGTAAGGGGACAACCTTGCCGTGTACCTCTGTGTAAGTTAAAATAAGGAGACAGAAGACCATTAACAGATACACATGTATGGGGGTCAGAATATAATAATTTGATAAATGAAATAAATTTGGGGCCGAAACCGAACCATTGAAGAGTTTTAAACATGAATTGCCAATTTATGCGATCAAAAGCTTTTTCAGCGTCAAGAGATAATGCGGCTAGAGGGTCAGAGTAATTTTTCCCCAACATGAGAATATTAGAGAACATTCTAGCATTACCTGAGGGGAGTCTACCTTTAATAAAACCAGATTGATCAGATTTAATAAGGAGGGGAATAACCCCTTCCAATATGGAAGCGAGAATTTTTGCAAACATTTTGCAATCATAGTTGATTAAAGAGATTGGGCGATAATTTTGACAAAGGGAGAGATCTTTATCAGGTTTAGGAAGAATTACAATAAGAGCGTCGAGGAAGGAGCCTTCAGGTTTAGAGTGTAATATAAAGGAGGAAAAAAGCTCAAGTAAGTGCGGCGCAGAAATAGATGAAAAGGAAGAAATAAGTTCAATAGAAAAGCCGTCAGGACCAGGGGCCCTGGCTCTTTTAAAGATTTAATTACATCTAATATTTCCTGGAGAGTTATATATTTTTCCAACAGAGTTATGGCATCCGGAACGGAGGCGGGAGAGGCGAGACCATCAAAAAATGACTGCGTATTGGTTATAATGGGATGGGTGTCTATCATATATAATGAGTGATAATAGGACTGGAATTCCTTAACAATTTCTGAGTGTAATAAAGTGTTGGTAGGGATATTACGAATAGGGCCAATGGATTTCTTTTCTGATTTGACTTTTAAATAATTAGCCAACATTCTACCCGCTTTGTTTTGTCCCCCATGATATTTGGATTTTATCTTCTTAAGTAAAATATTACAAGCATCGGTTGTGGCTAATTTATTTAGGTCAGATTTAGCCTTAATTAGATCTCGGAGGTGGACAGGGGATTTGGAAGTGTAATAAGAATGTTCAAGGGTTTTAATATGATTGAGGGAAGAGATGTATTGAGAGTTTAATGACTTTTTCTTTCTAGCAGTGTAGGCAATGGTAAAAGCCCTAAACGAGGCTTTGAACGCATCCCAATTGTTATGAATAGAGGTGTCACTTGGTTTGTTGAGTTGAAAAAACTCCTGTATAAAGGAAGTAGCATTTAAAATAAAAGTTTGATCAGCTAATAAAGAGTTGTTAAATCTCCATCTATTTTGTTTGGAAATGGCAAGGGATAAATCAAGAGAAACTGAGACCGGGGCGTGGTTGGCGATAAAGAAAGAACCAATCTCAGAAGATTGGAGCGAGGGGAACAAGGTTTTTTAAATCAATACATAATCAATGCGAGACATAGTATGATGAACATTAGAAAAGAATGTGAATTCATAACAATCAGGATTACAAGTTCTCCAGGCATCATAGAGTGGACGGGAAGCAATAGCAGATTGAAATGCTTCATGGGATTTATCAGGTTTAAATTTACAATCTGATTTTCTGTCAGAAAAGGGGTCAAGCCAATTATTAAAGTCTCCAGCAACAATAATATTGGGATTAGTAATTGAGGATAATTTCAGTTTAATATTGTGCCAAAAATCTGGGTCAGGTTTAACCGGTCCATAAATATTATGGACCGTGGCATGAAGTATTAACCATTGTCCGCTCATATCCGTTTCAGTTGATACAATTTGTAATTTCAAAGACTTATGACAAAGGATGGCAACGCCACCTTTACGGTTAATAGCTGGAGAGAAAACAACTTGACCCGCCCATTGACGTTTGAGTTTAAGAGATTCAACATCATTACAGTGGGTTTCCTGCAAAAAAGCAATCTGACAAGTTTTGATAAATGAGAAAGTATCTTTTGACACTTGACAGGATGCCCCAGACCACGGACGTTCCACAATACGACATTAAACATGATAATGTTTAAGGAATAGGGGAATAATCACATTGAGAACGAACTGCAAAAAACAACAAAGAAGACTGAAGACACAGGTCATAAAGATCAGGGAACACACTAAAATTAATAAATACATAAGGGAACAAATAAAGCGATCATTCATAGAGATAATAAAAGAGGGGAGGGGTAACAGGTGGAGAAGGGGAGAAAGAAAGGAAATATACATAAAAAGAAAAGATGGAAAGAAAGTGGAAGATGGAAAGAAAAACAGGGACAGATCAAGGACAAAAATCCAGATCTGAGATGTAAAGAGAAGAAAAAAAGAATCTGACATTTTAGCGCTCAAGAACAACAACGGGAGAAGATGGAGCTGAGGAAGATAAGGAGATAAGAGAGTAGGAATATTATAAAATATTTAGGCCACAGAAGTCATAGTGAAGATGTAGAGATTAAAAACCGCAACAAGAGATGACGAATTGTGAAGCATTTACAGATTCAATAATTTAAGAACATTGAGCATTTGTGTCCATAGGTATTCTCATTATAGAATGCAAAAACTGTCTTAGTTGAGATGGATCCTCGAATGATCGGGAGACACCTTCATGCGTAATCTTGCAAAGACAAGGATGCAGAATGCCATAACGAATGTTCATAGATCTTAATTGCGGACGTAGAGTTAGGAATTCTTTACACCTGGCATTAGTAGCATTGGAAAGATCCTGTGAGATGAAGATGTTATGTCCAGACCAGACAAGACGGCGTTTTTCTCTGGCAACTTTTAATACATGCATCAGGTCAGTAAATTCTAGGAAAAGCATAATATTACTGCGTGGTTTGTTGGAGTGAGGTTGAGGACGACCAAGGAGATGAGCACGCTGAATGTTGAGAGGAGTTGAAGACTGAAGGTTGAGAAGGTCCGACAGAAATTTCTTTAAAAAAGAAAGGAGATCTGGACCCTCAACATTTTCAGGCAGTCCATACAGCCGAAGATTGTTCCTTCTATTGTGGTTTTCTAAATCCTCTGTATGAAGTTTAAGCTTGTAAATTTCTTGCTCCAAAAAGGGTACTTTAATTGCCACATCTTGAAGATTGCTTATACATTGTTCCACTTTGGACATTTTACCTTCCATGTTGATCCATCGGTCTTCAATCAGTTGAAGCTTTTCATTGGTGGTATTCATAAAAGGTTTCAATGCACGTAGTTCCTCTAAAATGGAGTCCAAAACCGGATTAGAAGATGACTGGACCGGAGATGGAGGATCATTTTTGGCTCTTTTTGGTTTGGTACCAGATGAGGATGCCTTTGCCAGAGAGAGCGTTTCACTAGCCATCTTGATAAAATGAACTTGTCGGTGAGGAGGTGTTTTATAAGTAGAGATCCTTCCCGTAAAGATATATGCTCAGAGAAATAGAGTTCAGAGAGGATATGAAAATGCTTCAGACCTAGTGATGATGAATGACTCAACGCAGTTCCAGATACCAGAGTTATGATGTGTAGCAGACTATAAAGTGGAGGTATTGCAGATAAAGACCAAGATGTGAAGTAACTAATGAAAGAAATACCTCACAATGCACAGAGATCTGTTTACATCCTCTCAAACACGAGGCATTTATGAAGGGCCAGGCTTATTCTGCTTCAATAAAGACCAGAAGCGTGGCACAGAAGCCAGTGTATTAATGGGGCAATGACTCCATCCGCAAGGGAATAGTGCAGCTGGTACACAATACAAGGCATAGAAAAGAATGGAGCGATGGTGTTCCTTAAGAGTTGCCTCAAACACTTATAAATACGAGAAAACGCCTTCAAAAGCCTTTCCTCACAGGTATCACATGATAATCCATTTACCTCAGCAGACGATAATATATACTTGCTTATTTATTGTCCAGTATTGTTTCCTCAACTAGACATGACTGGAGCTTGAGGAGGCACAAGAATATTCAGTGCCATAATGGAGCGACACAACTCACCAACATTGAGTCACACAGGAAGGTAATTTTTCAGCAGTGCGCCCGCCGTGCATAAAAAATGGCGGCTGCGCTCGTCAGGAAAACGGAGATGAGGGGGAAAACAGCCAAAAAGTGAGTTGCGAACTCACCCCTTGTCAACAATGTGTGCCGCCATGCATCGGGAGGCTTGTTCAGGCAAGAGGACGCAGAACGAGGTCACAGGGCTGCCTTAATCTTCCTCGGGAGTTCCGTGAAACGACTGAGCTCAGCAAACGCCCGCCATCTTGTTGAGTGTAAGCCATGCCCCAACCTTTTTGTTTTTTAACATCCCGAAGTAAGCACACACCACTCACAGTAAGCACTTTAAAATACTTTTTCTCAGCCACTACTTTGCTCAGCACCTATTTAGCCGTGTCTATAATGCTTCAAAATGTGGATCAGACTCTATGAGCTGAAGGCTCCGCACTGAATCAAGTGGTGGTTGGCAAGGCATGAATTCAAATCCTTTCATCTCCCTCTGGTCCATATAAATTGAATACCATTAAACTGGGTAATAGGAACCCATGCTTTTTCCATCACTGAAAAAAAGCAGAATCGCACTATGAAGTGACACATTAAACAAGCATTGGCATAGCCAATAGGTCTCGCCTTTGGGACCTTATAAGTATTTAGTTATGCAGCAGGTCCCAAAGGCGAGACCTATTGGCTATGCCAATGCTTGTTGTTATATCTGGGCATGTTGAGAGGCTAGGGGACTGGGTCTCGATGTCGTGTTGGGAGCACAGCAATGACCTACTCAATTTGAATGCGTAGGTAAGACAACCGGAGGCGTGAAAGGAAAGGTTCACTACCAGGAATAACAGGAAGGTAGAAAGTTAGGCTGGTTAGAAAGGTAAGGAGGGGTAGAGGCAGGCATGGTGGTGAAGGGAGAAACAGATGCATGCTAGGAGAGCGCTGTGAGGGAGGGAGGCGAAATGGGAAGAGGCACTGAAAGGTGGGTCGGGTAAAGACTGTAGTGAGGCAAACAGAAGGGTAGCGAGGGGTGAAGGGTAGAGAAAGAAGTGAGGTGTGGAAGAAAAAGATTCAGGTGCAGAGACAGGTAAATCAAAGATGGAGAGGGGAGAATAACGCAGTCGTAGAATGAGAGAGGGCCAGGTAGAGAGAGGGAGGGAGAGGTGTGTCAGAGACAGGTAGAGACAGCTGAGGAAGAGGGAATAATAAAGACTGAGGTAGACAGGTGAGGTAGAGGGATGCGTTGATATAAAGGAAGTGCAGAGATGTGTCAGAGAGATGTTACTGAAGAGGAAAAGAAGTAGAGGTATTGAGAAAGGAGTAAGGTACTAAAAGAAGTAAGGGGGTGAACAGAGGTAGAACGAGTGGAAGGGGAGAGAACACGTAGAAGATGAATGGCAGGGTAAAGTGAGCGATCAGGCAGTGAGTGTGAGGAGTAGGATACAGAGAGATATGTGGCAGTGAGCGCGAGGTGTGGGGTACAGAGGGATATGTTGTGGCAGTGAGCACGAGGTGTGGGGTACAGAGGGATATGTTGTGGCAGTGAGCGCGAGGTGTGGGGTACAGAGGGATATAAGGCAGTGAGCGCAAGGTGTGGGGTACAGAGGGATATAAGGCAGTGAGCGAGAGGTGTGGGGTAAGCACGCAAGCACACCACAGGAAGCAGTGACAAGCAAAGGTGAGTGCAAGAGCACAGCTAGGAAGAGACATGCGAGACTGCTGCAACACAAGCACTCATGGACTGCTTAACCAAAAGGAAAAAAAGCAGGTCAAGTAAGCAGTGGAAAGGCACAAGTAATAAGGCCTTGCCACCAAGGGAAAGAGGGTAGAAGAGGAAGTCAAAGCTATACCTGGCAACGAATAAAAAGCAAGCCAATGTGCGACAATAAAGACGTATTGTAAGCGATGGGCAGGCGCTAGGCCCGCTGCAAGGTCACCAGGTCTTCCACAGCCAAGCGAGATCTAATATGCAGCTTGCTGACAGCCATTACCTCCACTACGGTGTTAATCGCGTTAATAAACGTAGTGCTTCAAAATTCTCTGCAACCATTGTATGAATAAGTAGGGACATGGGATGTTGTAGGGATTCTGCACATACACAGAGCTATGCACAGGATAATAGGACCTCGGAGTATAGTGGTGAGCCAACCATACACCTCAGTACCTAAACCCTAATCCGACTAGCTTTAGCGTCTCATTGGCAACAATGCTACCAATGATTAGACAACCCAGAACACGGTATCTCTCTCAGTGGAGAAGTGTGGCTCAATGGTTAGAGCGGCAGACCCTGATGCAGAGATCTGGCCCGGGACCAGGGTTCAACTCCCGCCTCGGCGGGTCTTGGGCTCAATTTCCTCGGACCTGATAATTCTCGCCTCGGTGCCTATTCTAATCATGGGTCCCACTCTGCAACTCTGGGCAATAGCTTGCTTAATCTCCACAACGGCCCCAACAGCGCTGGGATGCCTGGCTTCACCCTGGGGGTGCCCAGGAGTGGACATTTCACAGGGAAAAGCCAGGAAGGGTTCCACAGCGGTATGCGTACAGCGCCAGGACACCCCTTTGGGGGTATAAGTGCGCTTTACAAGTACAAATTTCATTTAATTTCATTTCATTTCTCAGGACTCGCAGGAGTAAGAACACCCTTTCATAACTCATGTATACTCTGTCCACAACGTGCGTAATAAGAGACACAGTATAGTTTAAAATGTTTATTTCAACTATCGTGCTCTAAGATACAGTACATGTGCCAGTACTATCAGCATAATGCATAAGAATAAAATAATAAGCATAGTCACAATTCCATAGAATACAAACGGGGAAAGCATTTCATAAAGCAGTGGATATATGGCTAAATGACCATACCACCCTCCCCGTGCTAGTAGCTGGTTTATTATAAAAACAGAAGACCTCTGGGCATTGTCAGGCGGACCCTCATACCTCAATATCTAGATGCAAGGTTTACATCATCAGCCAAGCACAGCTCTTCTCTCTGGAAAGGTTTTTCTCCAAGTGTCTCTAACAGTGAAATCACAATATTAAAAGCACACGAATTTCTCCAGTGCAGCTGTACTTAGTGTTATGTCTAAGTGCGAGGGACTGGCCAGATCAGCAAGAACAAGGGACGTTGTTTTTCGACCTTGTACATGTTGTGCAGACGTAACCCACAGGGAACAGAAGAAAAGGTGAAAGGCAGAAATGCAGACAGTCCTAATATAGCCGGGCAGAAGCAGAGGCTGGAAAAACAAAGTCACAAAGTAACGTGCGCAACAAAGCATCATGGCAGCCAGGCCTAAGCCTACTTAGCAAGTCAGACCATGAGGCCACAAACCACATGACACCCTCCCCTGGTCAGTCCATTGGTGAAGACATAGGACGAAGACAGAGTTCAAATAGATGGAGCAGAACGGAAACGCCGGTTGTGGAATAGTCCCCATTGAAGGAGAACAAATGGGGGGGGAAAAAAAATTGCAAAGCAACAAACAAAAATCCAGTGAGGCAGGACGCTGAAAGCGGAGGCCCCCTAATCCAATAGAGTGTAAGTGCAGAAAAACGCCACTCCTTCCAAGAGGATATCGTTGGAATCGTCAGAAAAAAGAGACGCCATCCAGTTCAACAAATCAAAACTGCATTCATGTTCCTCGCAGGAGGGAGCAGCGATCAGCCGTGCGGGACAACTTGCGTGATACTCAATATAACTTTGTTGTAGGAGATTCCGAGCAGCCGCCCAGATATCCCATTGTGCCAAAATCCCAAGTGCAGCCGCAAGCGCCATGAAGCCATCCCCGGAACAGTCTCGTTCATGGGCCTGTAAGGGACCCACCAACTGGACAAAATCCGGGTCAGACAGAGACGTATTGGATAGGCAATAATCCAAGGACCATGAGAAAGGACATCGGATGTAAGACATCACAGGTTGCACGCAAGTGAAATACGCAAAGCGGAAAGAAAGTCTATAGGACACACTGAGTGTCGCCAACGGCAGGATGCCGAAGCCAGCGAGGATGCGTTCACGGAGCATCTGGAGTCGACCTTGGTCGAGGAGGCCCCCAGGAAGAGCAGCCATTGCGGAGCAAACAGACCAAAAGCAATATACCAGCCGCCAAGGCGAGGATCAACGGAAAGCCGCCAAAGACGCTGGAGAAAATGGTATAAATAAAAGCCGGTATTACACCAAAGATAGTTTGAAAGGAGGTAACAAGGCCAGAGCCCACAACTTTAAAAAAGTGCACAAGACCTTCGGTGCGTGATGCATTGAAAACACGGTGAATGAGTTCACCGAAATGCTGTGGGAGGTTTGTGTTCAAAAGGGCCTGTATTTCACTGTGGGTACTAGCCACCTGGAGGATGAATGTCTCCCGTGCAGATGTGAGCATAACCTCCTGGTTCAATAATAGCGCCTTTATTCTGCTCAATTTATTGAAATCTGCCTTCAAAGTCGGAATGGAAGGCCAAATGGAACTATTTATGATGTTGTGCGGGGGAGGAAAAAGCACATTTTTACAGCACACAACCCGGTGGGAAACAGTTACAATATAGGGGATGCCAGCCAGCATTCCACAGCAGTCCTGATTATTCAGAAGGAGATAGCTACCATTTGCAAGCACAGTGAAAGTAGGAGATATAGCAGGAGCAGGAATGCCCTTTAAAACACAAGCAAGATTCGGAGCCGAAACATTACAAGCTCCGTGCAATTTAATGTTTTTGAAAATAAGGGAATGACCCACAGTAGAATCACATGACTCCCCCTTGAGAAAAACTTCCTTTCCGTCCCTAAGGCATTTATACATGAAAGGCAGGGACCAAAGTTCATGCAGGAAGTCACTGCCCAAGGGCTGAAAACGGCCCACAGGATAATGTTTCATGCATGAACTGAATTCAAATAAAGAAAAAGGCAAGGCGATAACCCCTTGAACTAGCCACACTGCAGAATCCAATTCCGCCACAGAGAATGGTAAGGGCTCTATTTTTTCGATATGTAAAAGAGTGTATGTTGCATCCTTCATGGACATGAATTGCTGTTTTTCAGTTAAATTAAACGGCAAGAATAAGGCAGAGGTGTTCAAAAAATGCAAAGGAACCTTACCCATTTTAAGTGTTTGCAAAGTCCATGCAAATTGCATCACCGAACGCAATTGATTTTGACCATGATATAACACAGAAACATCATATTGTACAATATCAACAACAGAGGAAACAACTTTCTCTAATGTGTAAATGCGGGAAGACAGGGTATTAATACTATTGTCAACAACAGCAAGCACCTTTTCTAAATTTGCTTGATCGATTTCCCAAAGACGGGAAGCAGCTTCAATTTGCGAAAGCTTCCAGAGTTCATTGTACGTTTCATAAATGGATCTCTTAGGTCGAGGACCACGAGGCCCCAGAACAAAGTCGGACAGATCAATGTTGCCTGATAGGAGGGATAAATGTTGTTTAACAGAATCTAAGGAAGAGTGCTGCAACCACTGTTTACACAATTTACCAACAGAATATGTTGTTACAGTACGAGAGTCAGAAAACCTTGGGTCTGGTCGATCCTGTTTGTATCCAGGAGCTGTGTCATGAAAACGCAGTTGGCAGGCATTAGATGCTATGGGCCAAGCCAACCAGGGTGACTGAACAAACGTAGAGACATTAAACGAATTGTTTTGAAACAAAGCTTGCAAAGTGTCAAGGGAAATATTGAAATGCAAGCTCTCGCTGGGAGTGGAAGACAAGACGGGAATGGATGGTGCATTTAATTGTTTGGAAGTAGCCAAACCCCAACAGGTCGTTTGATAGATAGTATGATTTAAAAATCAAATTTGGGCCGGGATTAGGCAAGAACGGTGTAAGGCTTCCGTGCCTTGCACCTGCCATGATTTGGTGCCCCAAATAGATTTTAGGTCAATGGTGTCCTGCCAGTGCTCATAACCACCCACAGCTAAGGCGTTCAAAAAGGAACCCGACTATAGCAATTTGGTGTGGGTCAACATGATTTTCTGTGTGGATGAAGTGTTTAATTTAAAATAATAGGACCCAGGGTTCGATCTATCAAAGTCTGTAAAATAAGTAAACTTATTTCTAAGAGTTTGGGAGCTACCTGGCAAAGGGGTCGGACAATGTTCCCATTGGGTGTAATTAAAAGGTCCCCGAAGGGTACTGGGTTTATGGAGAAAGTGGTTGCCCCAATGCTGGTAACAATATAAATCGGCATAACTTGCAGAATTCATGTACAAATCTTCAGCATTAAAGGCAGCATAATATTTCAAATCAGTAAATAACGATTCAACGGCATGCACATCCCAATCGTCAGAATGAATATTACTTTTAACGACATCACCCATTGAAACACGTAGGACATTTGGTACATTTATAATCTCGGTTGGTCCATGAATTTGGAAATTCACTGCATCCCATACGATGCCATCTGCGACTGGGAAAGCTGAAATGTTCACAAAAGCACGCTTCATGATGTGCGAAGAAGAATGTGGAGCCAAAGTTCCAGCGACACAGTTCACTGCAGAGCGTTCTGGTAAATAGTGACCATTGATGAGCAAGAAAAAAACTGTCACAAAGCCAATGGACATGAACAGAAAAATCAGGAATAGTACCAACCAGATGTATGTCCATGGGGGGATAAAACAATTGTCTCTGAACCAGGATACAAAAATACAGAATCTGGACGGGATAAGTGATGAGGTGGAATCCGAATCAAAGGAATAACTGGTGGGGCTCAGTGGCGTTGTTGGTAGGTGAGCCACCGACTCAGTGGCGGGGTATGTATACTCGGTCTCCTCGTTGCATGGGAAATCCGGGTAGTCGAGCAGGCAAATCTACCATCTCGATGGCAACATCAGTGACCGTGTGTGCTGGAGGGCCACAAACATTTGTCCTGGAAATGGCTGGACAAGAGACCGCTGGTATTACACTATTCAGGATCGGCCAGATGTTGTAGCTTGACATTTTCCACTGAGATATATCTTTTCTCTTTGCGACCAGGAAGCGGTGGTAAGATGACTGTACGAGTACCCTTCAAGCCAAGGACTGGAACCGGTGCACGATAAGAGGGGCCAAATTCTTTTTTGTTCTCCACCTTCTCTCGGACCAGGTCTCCAACCTTCCGAAGCCAGCCGGCAACCGGAATCTGCAGTGCAGCGTCTGTGGCTGAAGGTAAATGTTCGTTTGCAAGTTTGTCACGGGCTTCTTGTAAGTCCTGCAACATAGTAGAATGGTTATCTACATCAAAGATTGCGGATTGTGCCGCCATGTCTAGACCATCAAGGTCGGGCACAAACATTCGTATGCCAAAGAGCATTTCGTATGGGGTCTGCCCACCCAGAGGTCTTCTAGGGAGATTATTAAGTGCACGTTGTACGGTATACAAGTGGGCCAGCCAGTTCCTGCCAGTACCTAAGACTCTAGCTGTCAAGGATTGCTTTAAGTCACGGTTCATTCGTTCAACAATCGAATTGCCCTCAGGCCGATATGGAGACGAAAATTTCACCTGCACCCCCAGTGACCCCATCGCGTCCTTGTACGCCTTAGAGGCGAACGCCGGACCTTGGTCAGAATGGAAGGTGCCACAGGCAAAAATTCCCACAAAGACACGCAAATCCCTTATGACATTTCGAGCGTCAGCACTCCGTTGTGGCCAAACCCAGATGAAACGTGTGCACGAATCCACTGCAACTAAGATGTATTTATATGCAGTGTCAGAGGAGAAGGGACCGCAGTGATCCAGGTAAACACACCCAAAAGGTCTGTTAGAAATGCAGAGCGGGGTTTGTGGTGGTCGTGTAACCGTTGAAGGCTTAATTTGCTGACAAACGTCACAAGAAAGCACATAAGTACGCGTCTGCTTATATAAACCACGCCACCAGTAACGCTGCTGCAAGATGGAAACCGTCGCAGACACGCCGGCATGGGCCGAAGCCAAGCCTTCGTGTGCGGCCGTTATCAAGGAATTTCTGCGGTCCGCGTTGGGAATCAGCCGATCACCAACGTCTGGAATGTTTACGTAAGGAACCTGATCGGGACCTACTTGATAAGAATATTTGGAAGGGAAACCCCGTGGGTAATTAGCACCTTCTTTTGTTGCAGCAATAGCTGCCAAAATATCATTATCTATTTTAGTCATGGATCTTGTAACTGCTGCTACTGAGCACGTGGCTACTGCTGATTTGGCAGCTTCATCTGCCAAACCGTCACCACCAGCGTGTGCGCCCAAACGCTGGTGGCCAAGAGTGTAAATCACCTGTGTGAGAGGCAAACGTTGTTTCAGATCTGCCACTCGAACCCAAAGCATTTTATGCTTAATTGTGCTGCCCTTTGCATCTCTATAGTCGTTTTGCGACCAAAAGAATAGATTGTCATTGAAAGATTGAACACAGTAGTAAGAATCGCATACAATTAGGGTCGTCACATCTGGATTAGCGAACTCAAGCGCGAGCACCAAAGCGCGCAGCTCGGCCAATTGTGCAGTACTGTCTCCCAGTGCCTGCGTGTGCACTACAGTAGATTTGAACTCACCGTTCACCATGGTACCTGCAACAATAGCACATGCGGCTGAATAAGCATGCTTGGAACCCGTGGCCGGTTGTGCCGAACCATCGGTATAGATAATACATTCGTACTCCTCAAGCGGTAGCAAGGACAGAGGAGGAGGATGAACAAATTCATACTGTAAAAACTCCTGTGTCTGAAGAGAGGAATCAAAGATAAATGTGACATCCGGAGACGTCAGAGATGTAGCCCATTGTATCCAACGGGGGTGCAAAGCCTTAGAGTTCGGGACACTTGCTTTCGTCACTGCCTCAAGGGCAGGATATGGTGTTACCACCAAAATGCGTTTTCCCTATGCCAGTGCGCGTTCCTTTAGAATCGCCATTTGCACTGCAGTCAAAACTTCCTCCACAGAGGAAAAGCGCATTTCTGCGGAAGTGTAAAGATGTGACTTGTATGCAATCGGTACTGTGTCTCCTTCGTTAAAGGTTAAGTACGTGAAACCCACTGCTCCTGGAACGATTCTAATCACCAGGTTTGTGTGGTTATCACGAGTCAACAAGAATTTAGATTCAAGTAGATCAGACTGCAAAGATTGCAGTATAGAGGAATGCTCGGGAAGCCATCATGACTTCGAAAAGTTAGGTTGTATCAAGGCATAAAGAGGCTTGATACGCTGGGCATATTCGGGAATGTAAGTACGCCCGAAGTTCAGAAAACCGAGTAAAGACTGAAGCTTCTTCAGTGTGTTTGGAGGGCACAGAAGTGCGCACTTCTCCAAGAAATGGGGGGCTAAGCCCTTACCTTCATTGTTGAGCTCATAGCCCAAAAACAAAACGGTAAATACAGCAATGTGAGATTTGGCAAAATTAAATTTGTATCCTAAGACCGCAAATTCGAGAATAATGCGGTCCACTCGGGAAAGATGCGGCCATAATTCGTCGTCCGTCAGATCGATATCGTCGACGTACGAACACGCATCCGGGTCTATGTCGTCTAACAAAGAGACAACACGGGCGGCGAATACACCCGGACTGTTCTTGTAGCCCATGGGTAAACGCCGGAATTTGAAATGTTTACCACCGGAAGTGAAAGCGCTCCATTGGCTGCACTCCGGGGACAAGTTGTGCGTGTAAAATCCACAGGATAGGGCAAGTGTCGTTTTATATTTTTTACGAACAAGACTGTCTACAAGCGCAGAACTGTGTGTATTTTGTACTGCAAAGGTCCGACAATGGGAGTTCAAATGTCGGTAATCCAAAACTAAGCGATATGATCCGTCGGGTTTAGAAACCGCGAAAAGGGGATTATTCATGGGTGACACGCAGGTTTCAATCACCCCTTGATATTCTAACTGTGTCAGAATTTCGGAAACGGGACCTTTAGCCTTCCCGCTTGATGGTATATTGGGGTTGTGGCTGTGGCAGCAACCGCAAAGGAATATCATGGGGTGGAGAGTCTTCATCCCAGCCCACGTGGTTGCGGTATAACGCTGGAGCCAGGGACACAGCCCATTCAGCTGCGAGAGCCTCCGCTTTGTCCTTGGGTACATGACGAGAAAAGCTCGGAAGGATCACCTCCTCCCCTCTACGCGCAGCAAGTACGAATGGGGGCGGCCAATCCGCCTCTGCCAACAGAATGTCGTAAGAAGAGGTCAGATTCTCCCAAAAAATCCCTTTAATAACACGCTGTATGTCACCTTCAATTTGAATGACAATATTATATAGTCTGTCAGGGGGTGCCACTCTGGTGTCTGCTGTCTCGACAGTAATGAATGTATCAGTTGCTGTCGCCTCCACATGAGGACGTAGTGCCTCCTGCACTATGGTAACTTCCGCTGCGCTGTCTAGGAGCGTCACTGCCCACGTCCAATTCAGGAGTCTCGTTCTCACCGTTTGTGGCATACCTCGCTGTTACAGCTGCAACTTTTTTCTTCTGAAACTGTGGGCGAGAACGTTTAAATTCTTCTGGTTTCTCTCTGACTTGCTGTCGAGGTTGGTCTCGTCCCTGAGGAGCCTCACGACCCCTGCCTCTATCCTGGCGTTCTCCTCCACCAGCCTGTGTTGTAGTTGGTGCCTGTGAAGAACGAGGAGAACGCGAATCAGGGACTTGAAATCTCTCTGGAGATTTAATTCTCGCACTATCGCACAAATCATAAGTGCGTTCAGAAGAGACCGAAACCGGGGACGCGCCTCGCGACCCTGGCTTTTTCTGTTGCTTACCCTGTTTTTTCAACCTCCAGCTCTTTTTAGTAAAGAACGGTTTCTCATCTTTCTCAGATTGAGTTTTTGGTTGTGGTTGCGATTGTGTTTGCGTTTTAGCAAAAGGCTTAACTCCCAGGCTATTGCGGCCAATGGTTTTGTAAGCCTGTGCAATAATTTTCGGTAATTCGCGCGGCTTGTTCGGTTCTGGGATCAAAGCCAAAGCACTAGCTACTTGAAAGTTAACTGCATCTCCCTTGACATTCGCAAGGATCAAATCAGCTACTACATCGAACACTCCCACCAGTCTCATCCCTAATTCCACAGCTGCCTCATGGCCATGCTCATCCTGCACTCGTTTAATTACAGAGGGGAGAACTGTCATGGAAGGAGTGCCGAAACATTTTGCATACACTGCTGCGAATACCTTACCCCAGTTGTTGCATTCTGCCAACTCAGGGATCAAGTCTTTTGGCAAACTAATCGTTAAAATCCTGTGTTTTTCCACAGGAGAAGTATTTGGAAAAACTGCCTCCAGCTGGTCAAATTTTTCTGCAAGCCAATAAGGCAAATCGTCCTTATTTTGTGGGCACTTGCCCATCACCGAATTAACCATGACGGGACTTATGGTTACACCGCCCGGTCCAGCTGGATGCGCTGCAACTCCAGGCGGGGCTCCCTGGATATTGCCTGTAACATACTGTACTAAAGCTCTGTGCACACGTATCAAAGACGTATGCAATTCACGCAGTTCAGCGACTGCTAGCGTCATATAACGCGGATGTGGGGTATACCCGGCCAAAACTGGCCAAGTGGCCCCTTCAATCGATAAGGGGCCTAAACAAACCGAGGTAACCGGTTGGGGGAGGGCGCCATCAAACCAAACACGGTGTTGCCATGCTGTGAGCGGTACTTCAAGATTCCTATAAGGCCTATAGACATTAGGAAGAGCGGTGGCTGTATATTCATGGAACAAATTATCAGTCCCATCCACCGCCGGGAAGGTGACCCAAGAGTAAAACACCTCAAAGTGGTAAGCAGGATCCGCTTGTACCACAAAGATCAAATCGACACCCGCGTCAGGCACTCCATACACTGTCAAGTGTGCCCGGAGCGCTGCGCGGCTATGTGCCGCAATTTGGACAGCCATTTACAGCTAACAATATTCGACAACCTAGTATGAGGCAGCACAATATAGGGTTTTATTTAAAAACCTTTTAACAACTTCAAGCTTGAAAGAACCTATAAAAACGTCAATATAGGAGGTATCACCCTCGCATACGCGTCCGCAAGCGTCTGCGAAGGGTGTTGTGGACAAGCATAAGTACTACTCAAGCGTCTCGCCGATAAGCAGCCCCACGTTGGGTGCCATGTTGTAGGGATTCTGCACATACACAGAGCTATGCACAGGATAATAGGACCTCGGAGTATAGTGGTGAGCTAACCATACACCTCAGTACCTAAAACCCTAATCCGACTAGCTTTAGCGTCTCATTGGCAACAATGCTACCAATGATTAGACAACCCAGAACATGGTATCTCTCTCTCTCAGGACTCGCAGGAGCAAGAACACCCTTTCATAACTCATGCATACTCTGTCCACAAAGTGCGTAATAAGAGACACAGTATAGTTTAAAATGTTTATTTCAACTATCGTGCTCTAAGATACAGTACACGTGCCAGCATAATGCATAAGAATAAAATAATAAGCATAGTCACAATTCCATAGAATACAAACGGGGAAAGCATTTCATAAAGCAGTGGATATATGGCTAAATGACCATACCACCCTCCCCGTGCTAGTAGCTGGTTTATTATAAAAACAGAAGACCTCTGGGCATTGTCAGGCGGACCCTCATACCTCAATATCTAGATGCAAGGTTTACATCATCAGCCAAGCACAGCTCTTCTCTCTGGAAAGGTTTTTCTCCAAGTGTCTCGAACAGTGAAATCACAATATTAAAAGCACACGAATTTCTCCAGTGCAGCTGTACTTAGTGTTATGTCTAAGTGCGAGGGACTGGCCAGATCAGCAAGAACAAGGGACGTTGTTTTTTGACCTTGTACATGTTGTGCAGACGTAACCCACAGGGAACAGGAGAAAAGGTGAAAGGCAGAAATGCAGACAGTCCTAATATAGCCGGGCAGAAGCAGAGGCTGGAAAAACAAAGTCAAAAGTAACGTGTGCAACAAAGCATCATGGCAGCCAGGCCTAAGCCAACTTAGCAAGGCAGACCATGAGGCCACAAACCACATGACAGGGGTACCTGCTTATAGAACAGTAGGCTGGAGGAATGTAATGCCTGGTGATGCTCAGAGACATTATGCTGTTCCAGAAATAGCGTCACTTACTGTTACACCTTTTCTGTGAGTATTAGTCTATACAGGGAAACAAACGTGCCGCAAATCTTGAGAAAAAACACGAGCCAGCTGCAGCCTGCAAGCGATTTTCTTTTCAAATGAGCGGGGTGGGAACAGAAGCTACGGGGACAGGTACAAGGGTCAGCAGGAGACACCCAAAAAAATGAATGCGAAAGCAACATTTAGTAAGGGCGTGGGGCAGTCGGGGTATGCAAAGGGATAGAGAAGGGTACAGGTATACGAGTCGACAGCTCGAAACCCAAGCAGTGGAAACGGAGATGCCAGTTTTTTTTCTTCTTTATCTTACTCATGGTTTGTTTTATTATGAAAGTGTTGCATACGGTCTCTTATTACCACCCATCCTGTCCGGCCCTCCGTTCTTCAAAGTGCAGATGCTGCCTAAAATCAAATGTCTGGTTCTAAATACATTCTGTGGCACCACGGAAGAGTCTTGTGCAAATCGATCTGTTCCGCCTGAGCACCCCTCATTAGCTGTGCATGGTGACAGCACAGCTAGAAGTGAGATATGATGTGAGCTTAAATGGAGCTTTCAGAATCCAAGCTCATCAGGTACATCAGACGCTGCCTGTTTTGGGTTTGTATGGAATGGAGTGAAGGGGGTGTCCACAGAAGAGTTTCAGAGCACTAAAAGGGCAGTTTGAGATTCTCACGGCCCTGTAGTCCGATTACACATGCCCCTGGCTTCGAGATTAGTTGCGACAGCTTGAGGCAGAGGCTGCGCCGGTTGGAGTCGTCTGTTAAGGCAGGAGGTGGTGCTATGTGAGCCCTGAGAGAATTGGAAGGTAGAGGCAACCCTGAGTTACTATCTTGGGAGGAGGAAGAAAGACATTCAAATGTTTGTGTGCAGTTTCATCCACATTGCGGGAAACCCTGTACTTAATAATGGCCACTGATCTTTTCGCTAAATAAATCCAGTTTCAACAGTAACATCTGTTTTATGACTTAAACACATTTTTTCTATGATTATTGAAGTAGCTTGTAAAGGAGTGATTATGACCGTTACATCCTTTAGGAAATCAAGTTTTATTGGACAACACTTAATTCCTGAATCAATTGGGCTCCTTAATGTAGTTACGTTATCTTCATAACAAGTCAACTAAACCTCTAAATTCAGACATAATTCACCGTATTAAGGACATTCTAATCTTGTTGTGGGGTCTTTCACTAACTAACCTAACTAATTCCAAAGTATGTTAATAATAATGCCCGTTTCTGAGGATAAACGCATTTCAAGTGGTGTGCAGTTTTGGAATCGCACAGAACCAAATTGATAGTGTTTATTTATGACTGAAAATAGCTTTCTCCAAGTTTTCCCAGTTGTTACCATGAAAGTATATTGCTTGCAGATGTGTCTGTCTGCCATTGATGTACCCGCTGCACAACATCAGAATCAAAAGCCACAATCGCTACCTACAAACATGGTTTTCTCTTACACTAGCAAATATGGTAATATTTTTTAGGGTTTGTTTTAGTGAATGGCGCTTGTGGATGTCATCGTTCCCGAGTCTTTTGGTGATATAAGACTCGGTTATCCAGTGCGGTTATGGAATTGTCAGCTTTGCGATTGGTTGAGCTAGTAGTTCGGCATGCAGGTGCCATGCTTCAGGAATGGAGTTTTGCTTCTTGAATGATGTAAAGTGGCATCTGGCGAGGTCATTGGTGGCACATTTAGATTCGGAACCCTTCTTCACAGAAGGCATTTGACCCATTCATTCCGTAAACACTTCTGTGTATTTCACTAGCAGGATGAATCCATCCAAAGTCATTTATATCAGTATGTTCCAGAAACTTTATTTCCTCGCTGAAATTGCCAGTTAGTGTAGTTTATTTTGTTGGACCCTGCGGGTCTCCAATGAAATATAAACGCATTGTAATTAAGTAGTTTGATTTTTAAACCGAGCAAGATACGTGCATGCCTTTGGCTAAATGAAATATAAAGCACGCATCACATTGTAGCATGTATCGAGTTTTCTATGAAATAACTGCAGGGAACGCATTTCAAAGGAGGCAAAAGAAAGTAAAAACAAGCGCGCGCGCCTCGCGTTGAAAGGAGGCAGCAGGGGGAGGGGAGAGAGGAGGGGCCTGCGCCGGTTTCCTTCCTTGCGGGAGCGAGCAGGGGCACCATATGTTTGCAAGTTAATTACAAACATATGGTGTCAAAGCTCGCTCCCGCAAGGGAATACTAAACGTGCACGCGTTGCCATTGAAAGCAATGCAACGCGTGCACGTTTTTAGGGCGAAAAGCGAATCGATTTCAAAAGGTCTTTTTCCTATGCAGCGCATGCGCGCTGCGTAGGCGAGACCTAAAAACAAGTTATATTAACTGTTCTTATGTTTTTCTATTTGATGCTTCAGCGTAGGTATTTAAAAAAACTGGCGACTATCAAATGATTCATCAGATATCAGTTTAAAATTGACTTTTATTTTTAGGTCGTAATTGAGAACAGTGAGACTGAACCGTAAGGGCACAATGTTAGATTCCGTTGAAATACGAAGTTGTGATGTGAGGTTTGGTTATTTCTGCAGAGATATTTGAGAAATCTATAGGCATTTCAACAGTTTGATGTCTGAGTATATTTTGAAAAACCTCAGATATCTCAATGTACTAAAGCTCTACTTATCAGACCACTATCGCTTTGTGGATGCAGTGGTATTTATGTATTAGGCAGAGTCGCCAATTCTCATTAGAATTTTTAAAATGGCCCAGAAAAATTGGTAGCTCCAGCAGACTGGAACAAGCAAATGATTTTTTGTGGCTTTCTTACATTTGGTGGTTTTCAGTAGAGAGGCTTTAATTTTTCCTCTGCTTTATCATTTCTTTGTGACTTTTAATATCCTAGTTTGAGCGAAGACCTTCCATATTTATGCGCACTTCATTACTCAGGATTTTTTCAAATGAGGCAGGTGGACTAAGAGCTACTGTAGGTGGATGCATTACTGAGTAGGCAGTCTTCCTACATTGGCTTAGCCGAGACCATTGTGGACCCATTTCGCTTTCAGCAGTTTTTAGTTCTCCAAATGTATTTTGTTTACCTTGGGCACTTAAGGTCCATGTGCCCTAGTAGGGCAGGTGCTGTTTGCACCCTCTCTTTGTGCTCTCTGGGCACTTCCATTTAATAGACGGGGCAGCATGTGCTAACCTTGCTGTTTCTGCAATACACATTGCCAGGGTGCACATTCCATGTCCGCACTATGCATTCTAGGCCCTCGTATGATGCTCACAGCGATATCCTTTTCATTAGCTATATGTGTCCTTCTTGAAACCCCAACTTTCAAGAAAAAAGTCCTCTCAACCATACCTTTGTGGGAAGGTACCCAAGATACGGCACTCAATATTCACAGCCATCAGAAAAAGTCTGAACTATGACTTTTTCAAAAATTAGTTGATGTCTAAGCTATTTCATTGACACTGCCACCTTTTACCCCTCTCAGGATCCTGAAGGTCCCGGATTGTCTCTGCTGATGTTCTCAGAACTCCACAATGCACCCCGTTATCTGTGCCTTGATGAATTGCTTGCATAGATCTCCACTCATAATGTAAAGATGTAGGTTTTCCACTTGTCATTACATTTTATATATGTCTTGGTCTCCATGTTGACTACAGGTCTTGCTCTTGTTGCGACAGTTTTAGACTTTGCTACCCATCTTCGGGTCTTGTAGGCGCTATATAAAACTGCAAATGAATAAACTTTCAACTGCCTCCAGTCACATTTGGGCTTTATGGGGCACCAGTTAAAATCCTCAGGCCATGATGTACAATATCTTTTTGTGCAGCACAGAGTTAAGAATGAATGGCGATAACCTAAGCAGAAACACATGTGGCCATTGCATGACAAGATAGAAGAACCCTAATTCACAGGGCAAAACATTTACAATAAGCAACATTTGCTTTAGTCAAGCACAATTACATGTCAAAAAGGTATTATGGCCAGGTGGCCTGTGATAACCACATTGCCCAGAACCAGTTGCATACACTAGTCATAGCCGTGCCAGGGAGTGGAAGAGGTCTCTTAGCAATGTGCCTACTATTCCCAGGTGAAAGGATGAAGAAAGTACCCACACTGACGGTCCCAGTAAAATTGCAAGAACTCACCTGAACAACAGAGTAACAGGTACTTCAAAGAGGAAGAACTGAACAAGCTGTGTAGCATACACTATAGGGAGCAGGACAGTGATCTTTTTAACAAATATAGGGGCTGATTTAGAGTTAGGCAGAGAGGCTTGTCCAATGTGACAGAGTGACCTCTCTGCCAAACTCGCAATCCGCCTGCCTGATTGAGAAATGGGCAGACCTCCAGTTACTCTGTCAGCATAAACCTTCCTCCGACTGCCCGAGGGAGTAGGGACTGTTGGAGGTAAGCCATCTGACCGTCGCCCTGTTTAGATGTTTAGAATGGGCAGTCAGGTGGATTTTAATTACTGTTCATCACCATCAGATATATCCCAGTGGTGAAGGACAGTAAAAAAGAAAAAGAAAAAATAACCCCCACACCATGGGAGAAAACTCCCATGGTGTTGGAGCCATTAGATTTTTATTTTTCCAAAACAAACTCCTGCTTTGGGATTTTTTTTTAATAAACAACTTTGGAAAAGTATGACGGCTGGCCATAGTGTTTGACAGAGCTGCCGGTCAAATTTTTCCTTCAATGATAGGAACTGCCATGGAAGTGGTTTGTGCCAATGTACAGAGATGTCTGCAGGGTCGACGGACATCCTTAAATTTGGTAAATTTAAGTAAAGGCAGAGTGGCCGACAGAAAAGCATCCGCCACCTTTAACTCAGACCCATAGTCTGAGGATATCTGAGAGCACAAAGAGCTTTATGGACAAGGAAGCAGGCAAGTGCTGCTGAGGGTGCCTCCACACTTTGCATTCTACAATACCTCCCAGGAATGGTAATATGACACAGGCCAAGGAGGAGGGAGTTGGTGGGAAGGAGGGGTTCGGGGGACACAATTAAATAAATGAATAAACTTGCCTTATTGCCGCCGCCTCCGCCGTCCGCTCCATCGCGCTCTTCCTGGTTCTGGGACAGGCTCCCAGACTGCACTGCGGCCAATCATGTCGCTGCATCAAAGCAGCATCAAGATTGGCCTGAGCGCTGGGACTTTGCGCTCCCAGGCAGACTGGGAGCCTGTGCCTGCTTTCTCCAGCCCCAGCAACGCAGCTGGGGCTGGAGAAAGCTTCACTGCGCATGAGGGTTTGGCCGGCCTGAGACGGCCGACCAAACCCTTAAGCGCAGTGAAGGCACTGCCCACCACTCCCTCACCATAGTGTAATCCCCCTGGACCCTCCCCCAAGACTCGTCAGAGTCCTGAGGCGGGTCCAGGGGGATTAAAATAAAACGATAATAAAACGGGGTTAAATCCCGTTTTATTATCGTTTTATATGCAGGTGGGGGTGGTGCTCCTCCGCCCTAATGGAGGGGCCGCCACTAGGGTGCCCTCCTGTACTACTGTATGGATGAAACATTCAAAAGAACCTAAGTAGGACATGGTATGCGCTAGATTTACACTGGGTTTGGTGTCCTTCATACGCCCTTCCCTCCCTGTATGAATGCCACAAAAATAGACATTTTCATTCACTGTGGACATCACAAATCGTTAGTGAGATATGCTTGCTGCCTTAACTGTTCAATTAAAATTCTTACCAGAGGCTAGAGGTCAGAACTCTACAATGCCTTGTAGTATGTGAGTGAGTGCATTATAAAACATACTGAAAAGTAGGCAAAATGATATCAAATAACAAGTTTTAATTTTAGGTCCACAGTTCCACTCTTGTTACAGCACGCTGTTATTAGAACTGTACACCATGCACAATGGATGTCATACAGCCAAGTGCTAATGTCATTATGTGTTGTCAATACCAGCACAGTATCAGACTGTTTTGCCAGTGCACCCACTGTCTGAGTAAACCTAATGACATTCACACACTTGTTACTTTTTCCATTTCCAATTTCCTAAGCAGACACTACAGTCTATAGTTTCACAGAGCCAAATACACTCAATTTCTGGGGAATTAGCAGACATACAGGCTCAGATAGCACTGGCGCAAGGTACCGTTTCACTCTCATTCATGGGACTTTTAGATTGAAAATGATTGCAAAGATCAAATTAGGTGGTAATACCACTTTCCTTTATATCCGGTCATCTGTGTATTGGATTCTATATTCTGTTCAGTTGCGGCTGCTGCTTACCTTGCTGGGTGGTGCTGGTGCGTGTGCCCTGTAATAAAAATATAGTTAACTTTAACCACATCCATGCTTATTTACCACATTTTGGCGACAAGCTTTCTGAGCCCAATGCTGACTTTTCATGAAGTTCTGGGTGCACCAGAGACAATTTGCTGCAGGAAGTGTAGAGATTTTCATGCCATTAACTGCTTTCATGTAGTCATATATGAGGGGCTTTGAGGCACCGAAGATGTGGTGAGGTTCAGATACTTCTTTTTTTCTTTAAAAAAAGAGGAGCTTATCCCTTTCAGTGTCCAAAAAGGTTGAAGGCAGTTGGAGGACCAGCACACTGCTACACCTCAGTCTACCAAAATATCTGCCTCCACTGGTAAAGGGTGATTGGAGTACAGGTGCAGGTTGTGCACAATATGACCCAGGGATCTTGCTGTGAAAAAAAATGTGGTCCTATCATTGCACCATTTTCAGATGAGCACGTGAAGCATACATTCTTTGCAAGGTCTCCTCATGCACTCAGCCTCGCACGCTTAGATGTGAGATAGTGGCTTTTGGTTTCCCGCAAAGAGCTGGGGAAGATCAACGGTTTCTGTCATTACGCATTATGCTCTAACAGGTGGCATCACCCATTAAACATAAACTTAGGAGTGTTACCATGAGTGTAAGAAAAGAGCTTTCCAAGATGCTAAAGAAAATGTGTGACTCAGGTGTGATCAAACCTCTTGACTCTTATGAGCGGATTCCTCTGATTATTTTGGTTTATAAAACAGGAGTTTTTTGTTAGGTGTAATCTCCTTTGTGGTTTAAACCACACAATTGTTCTTAGCCTGCCTCAGGACTGTCTCCAAGCTGCCTTTGTCCTTTTAAATATATACCCTCCAAAACTGACCACTGTACTCGAGGTATGATCAACACAACCGGGCACACTATTCCTGAAGAGGCCTTCAAAACTGGATATGATATTCCAGTTGTGACTTTCAGAACAAGAAGCAATGCTGCAGAGGAGGGTTCTAGTATTAAATATAATACTCCAGCCTAGAGAAGAGCAAACTATACTCCAGATGTTTGGACTTGAACATCATTCTTCAGATGTCACAAGAAAGGGATACAGGGTTCCATATGCAGTTTCTAGGACTACATACAACCATCCAGATTATGCTTGGTGTACTGGATTCATTACTTCAGATGACGTCCCCTTCAGAAGTTGACCTTAAATGATGCTAATAAGTGCCACATACAAATCATACCAATTAAATTATCACACGTATGATACATACCTCCAGAATTAAGGAGGGCCCCTTGTACAACGCATTTAAGAGAAACGTAAGAACTGCCATCCAATAGCTAAATTACCCCTCTGAATTGTTATCTGCTCTGCCTCAACTTACCACCACTTAGTCTTAGACTTTCATGTACTTACATTTCTTCTTCATGGTAAACCTTGTGGTTAAAAATAAATATTTAGATTAACTTGGTAGCCCAATATGGCAGCACAATTCCATCTCTAGAAATGCATGTCTTCTGAGTTAAGTTCTAATATTTTATTCCTAACTCCATCTCTCTTCTTATTGTTCTCCCTTATTGTTCTCCATCTCAAAATGTAGTCTCCATTTTTGATTTAGTAAAATATGTGCATTGAGTATTGATTCACTCCTCTTAATGCTAATTTTTATTTTAGAAATTAAATCCACTCTGATTAATCTTACAAAACATATCTTACGATATGACTGTGTAAAATATGTATATATTATAACATATTTGTATTTACTAGTGATGCTCTTTTCATAGATTTTGTTGTTTCTACTAGCGTACAGTGCTCGAACGTGGATGTGACACAGTCCTTGCTACAGAAATCCTCAAATGAATAAATAACTATACCCTAACTAACCTACCCTGTAATACTCCATCTCTTAGAAAGCGTTCACTTACTTATACAACAGCAAAGGTCCTAGAGAAAAACAATGATCATGTCCATTTGGGGTTCGTTAAGGAGGAAGTTTGGGTGCACTATCCAGAGGAAATGTTTGATGGAATACGGATATTAGTATCACAATTGAATCAGTGGTGTGAGAAGCAAAAGCAATTAATATTAATCATGATGTAAGGAAGATATCCCTATAATACAGTAAACCGGAGATTACATCAATAGCTAAGAATTCATTGTTTTAAAAATAAATCAACTCAAAACTAAAAGAAGTTATGATAAAAATATAAACAAATGTATATTGAACACTGTGTTAGTAAAAATCTTCATTCACATATTAGTCATGACGTCATAAAACTACACTGAGGGCCCAATTACAAGTCTGGTTGTCCGAGGACCACCAGACTGGTGGTGGCGCGGCTTTGGCGGCTCAGCCACCGCCGCACCGTCGGTCCAACCTCCCCATTATGAGTAGGGCGCTCGGACCGCCATGGGATCGCCGACGCCGCTGGAGGTAGCGCGGCGGTCCTGAGGCTGCAATATGCTTGGCAGATCCGATGTGGTCCCGCCAAGCATACTTCGAGTTTCCTATCTGCCGCGGTTTTCATGGTGGTTCCACCGCCATGAAAACTGTGGCGGAGAGGAAACAAAGGGGGCCCTAAAGGGTCCCCTGGTGGCTCACGGCATGTGGATGCACACTGGGGGCACAACATATGCCCTCCTGTGTGCATGCACACCAGTCCATGCCGTGCAGGAACCTTGTGTGGCATTCCCATTGAGGTGCCTTTGAAAAAGGCACCACCGTCTTTGACAAGGGAAACAACCATTACAACGCATGCGTTACAACGCATGCCATTACCCCGCATGTCGTTACAATGCGAAAGGCTTGTTGCAGGGGGTAGAAGGTGTTGGATTTAACTCCAACACCTTCCCTACTTTTGCACACACTGGAGTTAGAATAGTAAATTATACTATTCCAACTTCCAGCGCACCCCCGACAGCAAGTTGGGGTAAAGGTATGCGTTGTAACGGCATGCGGGGTAATGGCATGCGTTGTAACATCATACAACCCTTTGAAAGAGGCACCACCATGCCCGCCAGACCACTTTTAAATTGTAATCTGGCGGGCAGGCGGCAGCTACTCTTGGCGGTGCGGGGGCACGGTAGTGGTGTACCGCCCGCCCCCACACCGCCAAAAGTCGTAATTAGGCCCTTAGTGTTCCCTTAAACCCAGATAAAGCATTCTTGGTACATTATTCAAGGTTTTATATAGAGGCACAAGTTACTTAGTATATTAATCACAGTAACATATGGAGCAAGATCCTTATACACAGTGATGTGATTAAACCGTTTTCAATACTTACTAAATTATTTTTTTCTGGTACTATATTGAACAGGTTAGTACATTTTATATGAAAACAATCTCCTACATTTGTTTGTACTGGGTTTACCTTTTGCAGTAAAGTCAGATGACAAACGACTGGTGAAACTGTTCTCATTTAAAGATTCGGCGTGGGCTTCACCAAGTATTCGTAGGTGGATTGAGGGATTAACGGAATATGATGCAGAATAGCGTTGTCAAGGTTGTCCTTAGGGAGTGAACAGGGTTAAGATAAGAATGAGAAGATCATGCAGGTGAGAGAACAGCCACCTGTGAAAAATAATGGAGAAAGTCGCTGACAGGTGATGAAATGTTGATAGGGAAGAGAGGGTGATAATAGGTTTGCTATCCAAGCATAAATTGGGAGATGGGGAGGAGGAATTTAGGAGTGTAAGAGAAGTATTGAATGTGAGTGGAAGTCAGATATTGAGGGGAAAAAGAATAATTTAATCCATTGAACTGAGAAAAAATATTGTAAAACTTGTTCTTGAAAATAATTTAGGGAGTAGTATGACTAAGACAAAAATCAGGTGGGTTAACTGGTGGCCAAAGATGGACTCTATAGTTTAGGACTTTGAGAAAGAATGCCATCAATGTGCTCCTAGCGCAAAATCTCAGATACCACATGAAGTTTCTTTGTTGTCTGCTGAAGTGTCAGTGATTCCTTGGAGCAAATTGGGGATGAATATCATGGCCCCTTTTGACTTGTTACCAGCTACTGAATAGTTTCTTTTGGTGTTGGTGGATTACCATTCTAAGTGGGTGTTGGCAAACAATGCTGGGTCTGTCACTACAGTCAATCCCAGACCGATCACTGAATTCCTGAAGACGTTTGTGAGCGAGGGCCTTCGCAGACTATTATCACTGATAATAGGGTACATTCTGTTTTTGAATACCTGTGCGAATTGTTTAATAGTATGTATGTGGAACATCTTAGAATACAATTGTATTCTCCATAAATCAATAGATTAATAGAGAATGAATTGAATGATCATGTCTTATGTACTGTAAGAAATTGGGGTATTAGTTGAGGGGGCGAGAAACCACATCAAATAGTAACCACAACCCTTGTCAGGGTGAACCGTTGAAGTCACTAAATTAACCTGAGCTCTTGGTAGCTGTAGCACAGAGCAGACAGGCTTAACTTAGAAGCAATGTGTAAAGTACTCAGGAAGTAATAAGGCCAAAACACAACACAAGAAAAAAGCCCAACCAATTTAGAACAATAGAGAACATTTTAATAAATAAAATGACACCAAACGACAAAAATCCAATATGTAGAACCAGAGTTAAGAATTTTTAAAAACAGTGCCAAAAAGCATCAAGCACCAACTGTGGTCATCTGGTTGTGCTTGACCAGGACAAGGGTAGTTTTTAAGGCCGACCGCGATGGAGTGCAAGTCACATACATGGACCAAGTTTGCCCTGGTTCAAAAAGTTACCTTCACACTTTTATGGAGCAAAAAGTCTTCAGTGGGGCAAGGCAACAGGCTGTTGTCAAAGCTGGGAGTGTCAATGACGAGCAGTCAAAGTCGGAGGTCTCAGTGAAGCCACTGACAAATACAGGACAGCTCTGAGCAGGAAAAGTCCAGGTTTTGTGCCGATTCAGCCCTTGAAGTCGATAGGAGGAGGCGGAGCCTTGATCAGGTGAAGCTTTCTACATTCAGACTTTTCAAACTTTTCTAGACCTCAGACTTTTGCAGCAGGACTAGGCTGCATGCTGTGGCCGAAGAGGGCTAAGGTCTTTGGATGGCGGTCAACGGTGGTCCTGCTGAATTGTATTTGGTGCTGCAGAGAAGAACATAGGGGACCAGCAGCTATCTCACTCCCAGAGGTGATGCACCCATTGGCAGGTTGGTCCCGGTCACACGCCGGTTCTCATGGCAACATATTGGTAAAAGTTTTTAGGTCCCAGGTTTGAGGAAACTTTAGGAGGAGTACCCTTTGACACCAGCTAAGGGTCCAGGACTTTGGGGACAGCATTTGGGGTCAAGACTTACTCCAGCACACCCCAGGGTCCAGGGCAGGACCAGTTGGAAGTGGTCAGCTGGGAATGCAGGTAAAGGCCTCATCTTTCTTGTTCTCTCAATTTAGCCCAAATAGGTCAGCCTTATGATCCTTGGAGTCCACTTCTTTGTCCTAGATATATGAGGGAGAGCAGGTCCAGTCTTCAGGACTCTTCTCAGGTCCCAGACAGCAGGCACAGCCAACTTCCGTTCTTCCACAGGTCCAGAAGTGATCTGAGGAGGCTACTGTTGGTGCCACATGTATACCTGCCACCACCCTGTAGGTGAGGGCAACTCCTGGACACTCCCTAACAATGGGGTAAAAGTTCACAGTGGTAACACTGCCCACTTTTGTAGCACTTCCTGTGTGCCCCACACAATGCACCTCTCTGCCTAAAACCAACATTGCAGAATCTGTCTCCCCCTTGCAGAACTCCTGTGCCCACCCTGAGGTATGGCCAGGGAAATAAGCAACCCCTCCTCTGTGTTCACTCAGATCCGGTTCTGGGGGCAGCTCCTCTCCCACTGGGCATGGTGCCCACCTGATAGGGGGACAAAGGAAAGTGACAGGTCCAGGTTTTATCTACATCTGTCTGTGACAGGGTAGGTCTCTTTAAAGTTAATTAGGTTCCTGGGCACAACCCAGATTGTCAGCCTGTCAAAGAAACAGAACACCTCCCCGCACCTAATGCTTTTGTCTCAGCTCTGGGAGCAAGTTCACACCTCATGAAAGGGCTATTCAGCTCCTGAGTGACAGTTGGAAGCTCATGCAAATGGGCTTCTAGGGGCTTTAGGCTGGTTAACAAGTCTCTTTCTAAAAGTACCTGTCATAAAATATTTATTACAAATTCTAGTTTAGGAATTAATTGGGCTTGTAATTATTACTTTTTTTAAGTCCAAGAATGAACTCTGTAGCTGTTTCTGAAGCGAAGATAGCAATATTAAATGTAATATTGTATCCCAATACTTTCCAGGGGAACAGCTAACCCTGCTACGGTAAAAGTAGCCTTTTGGGCCTTTTCGCTGTAAGGGCATGTTTAACATTACACTTTTACATGTCCTGCTCTTAAATACCATCTACCCTGCCTCGAGGGCAATAAGGCCTACTTAAGGGTGACTTATTAATATTTAAATTTAAAAGAAGGATTTGGGCCTATCAAAAGTGATTATTTTGACATGTTGAATTTATAGTTAAAACCTACATCACTGCTCTGCATATGGCAGGCCTGCAGTCATGCTTTCCCTGTCACTGCTGTGGCTGACACAATGGGTGCTGCAGCCCACTGGTGACATTTAACTTACATGTCCTGGGTATACTTTGGGTACCATACACTATGGACTTATAGGTAAGTTAAATATGCCTATTAGGCCTATGCCAATTTCATGATGTTGACAGGGGGAGCATAGGCCCTTTACCGCTGGTTAGCAGGGGTAAAGTGCACAGATTGCTACAGCCAGCAAAACAGTCAACACAAAAAGTCTGGGGTTACACCATGTAAAAGATAGTAATTTCCAAAATATATCAATGACGTTAAGTTTGCTCAATGAGAAATGCTCTGAGCTCATCGCATTGCTCCAAATGCTCTTACAGGCAAATCACCTTTTAGGTTGTTTTTAGAGGAAGGGTGTGGAGTTCAAAATGTTCTCTTCTATGGCTGAAAGGGAGGGTGAAAGGTAAAGTAGAACAGGAGTTGATTGAGAAGATTGAAAAAAAAAAAAATACAAAACAAGGCATGATTATAAAAAGTGCATCTGGAAAATCAGTGTGCAGGAAGAAACCTGGGTTGGGTGGGAAAGGAAAATCACAGTTCCCCATGTTCAAGGAAGACAGATGAAATGAGAAGGAATGTCATGGTACTGAATAATGGGAAATCTTTAGAGCATATTGAAAGTGTTTAATGCCTAAGACAAAACATTTGGGTGAAAGAATCTGCATTAACATGAATTTCACTTTAGCCTCGGGAATTGTCCTCTGCTGATAAAAAAAAAGAGGATGTGTTATAATTTATTCTTGTGAAGCGGGTAGGTGTATTAGAGATAACCACAAACTTAGCAATAGGTTGCCAGGTAAGTTGTTAGAAAGTTATGCATCAGTTCTAAAGGGAATTTAGTCATGGATGTGGGGATTCCATGTTAGAGTGAATTATTAAATTTATGTCAGCTGGAAAAGTGTTGCAGGTAGTGTGGAACTGTATTAATGCTGCACTGTTTATACCATTAAAAAGCATTAGAGTTTGTCAAGGTGTGTGTGGTTCATCATTCACTTGTGTAAGAGGTCATCATACTCTTAAGAGGACAGGTTTTGCTAGTAGCTATTGGTATTTAGGAAGCAATTGTCTTGATAGCACAGCGTCTTTTACAATAACCTCAGTGGGCAGGAGAGGAGCTTACTTGACGGGTGGCTTTGCAGACCTATGTCACCAGCTCAGGGTGTCAACTAGCTTACATTTCCAGAAGGACTCCTGATGCTGTGAATATTGCTTAACATAGAGAAATCACTACTCTTAATTCCTCTGGCATTGTTGATACTCCAATATCCTAAGCCATTAGTGTTGACTAGTTTCACTTTCAAATGGTGATGCAAGCTGTAGATGTTGCTCATGCATCTGCCTTCTCACGGCTTGGCTCACTTTCTGTACACACATGCGAGTCACAGCCAGGCAAAATAAAATACCTACAAAAGGCAATTTTAGAAAATTGATGCAGTATTAAAATTGTGGCAAATTCTAATTAAAAAACTCACACAAACTATTATCCAATTTGCATAGCATGCACATAGTTAAGTGTGGACTGACAACCTTCTGCTTCTAGTAGGCACACTTCACTACCCAAAGGGTTTTGTACAGACCCATGGGGTTCTATATTTATTACGTGTTTAAATTATACCAAATGATAAAAGCAAGGTATAGTAACATCATTGAAACTAGGATGAAAGGCCAACACAGTGTGCATGGCAAAAACTGATGTACAAATGAACATTCAGCTGTCTCTTGGAAAAATTACTTACTACATTAAAGATCGTCACGGGAACATCAATCAATCAGTCAATCAATAGTTAGCTTTCTTTGATTATCATAAAATCATAAAAGCATAAAATAAATTACTATATCATTACATTATGAATAAAACAATAATACACAAATTAGTTAAAACTATACAATAAAATAATAACACTGTATTATATATACAGCATAACAATATTGGGGTGCACCCTTTCATATTTGATGAATTCTAGTTGTCCATTTTTTTCCTAAGATGATTCACAGACCAAAAATAACTAGAAACCATGCAACAAATTGGTAAGGATGTTAATTGTTGCAAAAACAATAAGGCAGGGCGACATTGTTTAAAATTGTGGTCACGTAAAATGGGCAGAATAAAACATTTCCGAGATGTCATATAAAGTGTGCAAAAAACAATACATGCAATGTGCTTTGGTCAGATAGATCACATGGACATTTAGTTAAAATGACAGATCAATCACTGGTTTTGGAAATATTAATAATTGAAGGAAAATATCAAGCCTAAATTGTGTCAGTGCAAAACTGTGCCGATAATTGGAAACAGATTTGAGGTATGATTGCATACTGTCAGTAACTAACAGCATATGGTTTTCGATAATACTAGGTTTAACTAGTTCCATAAATAGCCTGCATTCTTTAAACAGAGATAGGCATTGTGTTTTTGAACTCCCTCCTGAGAATGTAACGTGCCTGGTTTCTCAAAATATTCTATACAACCTAATTCCAAACATGACTGTTTTATAAATTTCTGCCAAGAAATTTACAGAGACAAAGACAACATTAAACAATTGTTAACAATCTTTCTATTTAAGACGGTGTCTTTGCAAGTTCAAATCTTATGCCACAGTAGAATTGGTTGAATTCCAATCATATCAGCTACAAATGGGGCCCCAAGTTCCCTATGACACACGAAAGAGTAACAGCTGTTGGGAACATAAAGAAGGTTCCTAAAAAAGGCATTTTCTATCAATTGGAGGGGCTAATGTCGCTATATCCCCATACTCTCGCACGTACAGTGCCACAGACACACACTTGGCCTTATATATCGTAACCATTTCGTTCAAAGGTCTTTTGTCAAGTTTAGTGCCAAAGTTTAGCAGCGCTGATGAAGCTTTTATAAAGTGCAACTTTCTAGTGTCAACGGCCTGTTTCCAAGAACTATGTGCCTTGAATGGAATCCCCAGGTAAGAAAAGGTTGAAGTAAAATTTAGCTTAACATTATCGCAATTAAAATCACAGCACTTCATAGTTTTCCCCCGCATTTCATTATGAATGTTTTTCCGAGATTAATATTTAAACCCAAATCCTTTATATAATTAACAAAACAGGTGAGTAACCGCTGTAAGTCCACGGGGGTCTGTGACATGAGCACAGCATCATCGGCATAGAGCAGGGCTGGGATCGGGAAATGCCCGATCTGGGGTAGGTCCGCACAAAGCTCTGTCAGAACAGTACCCTGACTGTTAATGTACCGAGTAAGCAGGAATGACCCCTCTTTCTATGCCGAATGCACGTACATTCACCCCTGAGTCCATAGCGTACCCTGGCCCTGTTCCCAGTGTACATCTCTCTGAGAAAAGATATTAACTGCGGGTCTACCCTAGCTCTCACAATATTTTCCACAACTTGTCATACAGAACACAATTGAATGCACTTGATAGATCAACAAATGGCAGATACAGCTGGCCCTTTTTCATTTGGATATACTTCCCAATTAGCAGGTTAAAATTGAGTCGCTGTTCGATCGTCCCCAGGCCCCTGCAAAAACCATACTGTAGATCCGACAAAATGTTGTTATTTTCCATCCACTCTTCTAGTCTTCCCAGTAGAATTCTACCTTTAACTTTCACCAGAGAATCAAGTGGGGAAATGGGGTGATAGCAAGTTGGATTGGAACAGTCCTTCTTCTTATAGATGGGGATTATCAAAGAATCCGACCATGTATTCAGAATACCTTATCGGAAGAAGGCCCCTATTACTTTGGTCAGAATTGGTCCCCAAAATGGGATGATAACCTTAAAAAGATCAATGGGGATATTGTCCAATCCCAGTGCTTCCCCCCCCTTACTATCCATGGGGGCTCTATTAACCTCATCCAAGGAAAAAGATAGGCTGCCATGATCATGTAGTACTTCCTCAATAGTGGCCTTGTCTGGCCCCAGAGCTTCCAGGTTAGGGATAGAATAAATCTTTGAAAAGTGGGCCACCCAGTCAGTTTCATTAATCGCAGCCTCCAATCTAGGCGCACTATCATCCCTTAATATGGGGCCATTGATCATTAGCCAGAAGGCTGAGCAATATTTAATCTTACTTGCTTTAAGGAAGAACACCCAGGCGGCATTCTTTAGCTCATTTTTCCTCTCTTTGAGTGCTAAACTGTAGTCATGCCAATGTGCTTTCACTTCGCAGGTCAACCTGAGAGATTTATGGAGAGCAGCTTTAAGTCGCCTGTGGGATTTAGAACATTTATGATCAAACCAACCTGAGCTGTTATTGCTCGACTGGGGCACAGATCTTATTAGGCGTTCTTTAATCTCACTTGAAATACAAAGGAAAGCTTCATTGATATCAGCGTAGGTGGAGGGACCGTCTAGACAAGAATCAAAAGCCTTTCTTAGATCAATTAACCGTTTTTTTCAAAAAAGTTGACCGGATCAACCGGGGTCCAGTGTAAAGAAATTCCATTACATGGCTATTTCAATGTTGTCAACAGTACACTTTGTGTGAGATTTCTCTTGGCTTGTCAAAAAACTAACATTAACATTGAGGGTAATGGTCACTTATTGATATAGAGTGGGTGGTGAAGTTGGATAGTAGTGTGTTATATAGTCAATAACACTGATATGACCCCTGCTATTAAATGTACAATTGAATGAAATGGGTGGGGCACACAATTCATTAGCAAAAACAAGATCATACTTAAACATTAATTCATTCAGCTTTGCTTGGTAAATATTATGGGTAAAATGGGATTGATCCATGTAATTTATGTCCACCATACCGCAAACATTTTTAGATGGAAGTTGACTTAGATAAATATTAAAATTACCTCTCCAAGGGATAAGAACTTTCCCTTCACAGCGGCATATGGCTTCGAGTTCATGATCTACATAGAGTAGTACGTTGAGTATATCAAGTAGTAATGCATTATAATAGAAATTACCAAGGGCAAAGCTGAGCTTTTTAGAAATTTCAATGACAATGATTTGATAATATGGAGAGCTAATCACTGATTTCGTGACTGATGCAGAAGGTAAATTGGAAATATAAATGGACAAACCCCTCTCCGCTCTGCCTGCCAGAGAGGGTACGGCCAGCAGAAGGAATGTCAAAAAACATTGATATGAATACACTCAGATGCCCAAGTCTCCTGGAAGCATAGAATGGAGAATTTAGAAATAAAATCGTGCCAGACCGAGAGATGGACCTTGGAGCGTAGCCTGGCCACATTCCAAACTAAGATACTACAATCAGATTGACTCACAGGGGCTTCTGCCCTTGAAATTGGAATGGGGTGATTGTCCAAGACGGTCAAATAAGAGGGTGAGTGAGATTGTGGCACAACATAAGGGCCTTTGGGGCAGTCTGAAATTGACCCATTTCCAGGGACCATGAAGTCATCAGTTGAACCACCCTTCACTATCCTCTCATTAAGGCAATTTACGCCTTCCAGTTTGGTCAACAGTGCAAAGCGATTGATTATAAATGGTAACGTCAGGGTAAGTTCCCTGTGTGGGAGGTGCACTGGGAGGGGATCTTGACCAACTATTAGAAGCCACAGGGCGTTAGAAACAGCCAAGTGGAAGAGCAGTAACTTGACAGAATGAAATCACTGGAGATCTGGTTGTTCGCAAGATAGCATCTACCAATCTAGGTGTCTTGAATAACATAACTAGTCAGTCACTGGGCAGTGTTTTTAACCCCCTGCCAACCCACTTTACCCTCCTGGCCATCTTAATATCCTCAAAGAGGGCCTCAGTCAGTCCCGTTTTCTTGCCCACCCAATGCATTGATTTATTCCTCAGATTTTCCCAGGCCTCAAGATCCGGTTGGGCTAATGTGGGAACATTTGCCAGTACCACAACATAATGGGTGGCTTTTGGAGGAAGATCTAACAATTTTGCCACCCCACTAAGTGTGGTAGATCCTGAGCCTTTATTAGGTTGCATGACTATGGTAAAGCCAAATTATCTTTAAAAATGGCTGAAGGTGGAGCAGTAGCATTCGCAGGATTTTGTGGTATGGTGTGCTTATCAGTAGAGTGTTGATGTAGACTGGTACATGTTGGAGGGAGGGCAAGGCACTGATCACATTACAATTAAGACTAGAGGTAACATTAGACTCCAGTACATTTAGACAGCTGTCAGTCGATGTTTCTACTTGAGTCAGCTTCCCCGATAATACATCTAATGAGGACTTAACTGAAGCTTCTAAAGCTTGCATGGAAGCAAGTAAAGAATTAAAGTCATCCACATTGGATAAGGGGAGTTTGGTAGCTTTGATCCTTTTGATAGACGGTTTGAAAGACTCGTCAAAAGTTACAGTCCCTCCCTGAGTGCTTTTACCCAATACTTTAAAAGTGAGACCGGGGGTCTTTTTGTGCTTGGAAGGTGGTTGAGATGGTGAATTAAACAGAGAAATTGAGGTAATAGAGTGAGAAAAAGCTTTGGACACACCCGTTGCCTATCAAGTCTGGAGCATTCTCAATGGCCTCAACCCCACTTCTGGGTGAAGTAGGTGTCGGTAAGTTACTTTGCAGTTCTGTCGAGGCTTGATGGCTAATTATTAGTCTCTCATCAACAGAGTTAATTTCTTGATTGATTGCTCCCATCGCACTTGTTAAAAAGTTTGCAATCGAAGTATAAGACTTACCCTACGCCTTACCCCTTGTAGGGGTGTCTTGCCTTGCCTTTCAGATAATACAGAGTTCCACAAATACCACTCCCACACGGTGGCTCATGCACGGCGAAGCAGCAGACATAAAACACAACAAAACCTAGAAAGGGGTTTCACTTTACAAAATGCAAAGACTCTCTTTTTTGAATAAGGCTTGGGGTTTTATTTATGCAATGCTCTCTAACAGAAAGGCTTTCCCAGATGCCAAATGAACCACATTCAAATGTATATAGAGATATATATTTATATGCAAGCAATAATAACACACTTGGTAAATGCAACAGTTAAATGCATGAATACTAATAATGAATAAACAAGCAGCAAATAATACTGGACGTCCTGCAGAAAGATCAGAAAGATATATATACACTAAATACATCAAATGATTACTTTGGATGTGCACTCTGACTCATTCACACATCACAAAGAAAACACCTCAAATGATCATAGCCACTGGCCACACATCACAATGGCAATAATCAAAACTCAAACACTTCACCTGGTGCAAACACTGCATCTTAGCCCACTCCGGACCAGGGGATTTAACAGCTGGGGATAAGAGCCTCAGCAACCAGGGTTCCGCTGTACTGAAGTAGAGGCGTCCGTCCCCATTCGGATTCCAAAATCCTGGTATCTAGTCAACAACCCTCAGCTTTATAGTCTCAAAACACACTAGAAGGTTTGAGAGTCTTTCCCTCTGCGCCAAGGAAACTTACTGGAACTGGCAAGTTTGCATGCAAGAATTCCACGGCAAGAAGGAGTTTCCACGTTCTCTCTACATTCTCACATGTTCCAGCCTTTATCTTGACGAACCTTACGAACGCCTTCCAGGGTACATTAAACAATCTCTCACAAAACAAACCTTGAACGTGATTAACCCAAGCAACTTGCAAACACTCTGGGGGCCTGTCTGTGTGCGCAGAAAAGCTCAAGCAAGGCAGAGTCAGAATTCAGGATGACATAAGGCCATGTCAAAGCCAATAGTAAGAACTTCATAATACTTCCCAATGTACAACACAATGCACATTTGTGCACCACTGCCTATAGCATCACATACTTCATCTCTCAATGTACAACACAATGCACATTTTAAGCACCACTGCTCATAACAGTGCACTTCGAGACCAAAAAGTACATTCAGGGCCGGCTCTAGGGCGGTGCGATCGGTGCGACCGCACCGGGCATTGACTTGGGGTGGGGACGTCATTTTTGAAAATGTGCATCATCATTTTAAAAGCACCTGCTGCCTCGTTCCTGGCCTCCAGTCACTTTCAGACATCAATTAAAATGTCAAGAGAAGTCCCGTGATTAATCTTCTTCCTGGAAAGAGACCGGAGGTTTGTCTAGTGGAAATTTTGACTCATCCTAAGGTAGCGCAGAGGGTTAAAATGCCTGCTGCTAAGAAAGTGTACCATGCAAATAACAAAGTGCATATAATGTAAATAGGTCTGTGGGTTACAGCTTCTGTAAGAGAGCTCCTTTTGTTACTTGTTGTTTCTAAGTCAAAATCCTAATATAGAACATTAAGCTATTAACTGTCACCCTAGAGCTGCTGCAAACTTCAAGGTATATGTTAAAGCTATATGTTTTTTTGCCCAGTCTTTCATTATCCTAATCTTGTGAAAAGGGTTCATTTGGGTAGAAAACAATTCTTATTATGAAAAAGAACCCTTAACAATGATGTTGCGTTTTAAATTCTGAATTTGTGCCTGTCCTGAATAAGAACTTTAACTATATTGACTACCAGTATCGATGACATGCCACTCATACACTACACCTTGTAGTGCTGTCTGATGTAACATTTCCTATACACTGATTTACACACATATGATTGTATGTGTGGCATAAAGTGCTCTGACACCTTACACTGGTATGAGTGGTGCTATAAAACTAAATGAATCTGAGAGACAGTGGTTATGGAGACTTGATAGGCACAGTTAAAGGGTGCTAGTGAGGGAATCCGTGGCAGAGGTGGTCATTGGGGGGGCGCCAACAGACATTGTCGCACAGGGCGCCACAAGCACTAAAGCCGACCCTGAGTACATTCCACACCTCTCTCATGCTTTCAAATGCACATCCCACACGTTCTGTTCTTGGCAAGCTGTTCTACTGTGACAGCTTCCACTTCAAAACTACGAGAGGAAATCTTCAAGAGAAACAAGGCATATGCAGGACGTCGTACATTCATGCTAGGGTGAAGTAAAACACCAAAAGACAATTAAAATGATGGTATTCAAAGGTCATCACGTGGTGTCAGACCACAAGAGTGCCTCTAGCACTACAAGGGGGGAGTTTTCTTTTCACCATAGTTAAAGGGTAGAGACCTAAGAGGATGGCAAGGAAATGGCAGAACACAACTGGAAAGCAAAGAAAAACCAAGAGAGTTGACCCAGCTCAGCCTCCTCCGGGCTCGAACGAGTGCAGACGGGCCCGCTCTTGGCCTGGTCTTCGCACGTGTGGCACAGCCCGCGCAGCAGGAATGTTGCTGGCATTAAATAGTGCTGCGGGGCTGACACTGGCGACTCCCTAGCACTGAGAATTATGGGGTTCGAAGTCCCACAGCACAGTCTTGGTGTCCCACGCAGCGGGGATGTTGCTGGCGCTAAATAGAGCTACGGAGCTGACATTGGTGCCTTGCTGGCGCAGAGAATTATGGGACTTGAAGTCCCCCAGCAGTGTCTTAGCGTCCTGGACAGCGAGGATGTTGCTGGTGCTAAATAGCACTACAGGACTGACGTTGGCTTTCCTAGTGCTGAGAATTATGGGGCTTAAGTCCCACAGCAGAGTCTTGGCGTCAGAAAAATGAATACATACCAGCTGTGACACTGATGATTATTTTGTTAGACAGTCTCATAGACATTAACCAACATTACATTTGATACTGCACGTGGAAAAAAGTATTCCCTTTAGCAGTTAATTGAGCTAAAAAGATCAAAGAACATAGATCTGATTAACTATGTAAGTATCTCATAAATGTTATCATAAGTTGTAATCAAACTGAAAATCAGAAAAAGTGATTAGAATAGAGGAATACCATGAATTTAGCACATGGAGACATAAATTACAAATGTAAAACTGAATGTCACAGTAGCATGTAGTAGTCGAAACTAAGCATCTATTGTAAACAAGAAGGTAAAGAGCAATATACTCATACCACACTGAAAATTAATAAAGGAATACGTATCTTCTGTTGTTGTGGGTATCTTTACTGCAACAGCAGCACCAGAGAAAGTTGAGAAGTTTGTTCTCCACCGTGAACCAGGATGTAAATGGGTATTGTTAGTTTTTAAAGGTAAGGGTTAAAGGTTTTTTTAAACAATCTTTTGATATTCTCTGCTCAAAAATAAGAGGCAGTGCCACCACATGGTGGACTGTCATAAATAAGCGTTTATGACCAGTGCTTAATTTGTGCCACTGTTTGCCAGTGCTTGGCACCAGCATTAAATTCCTAATATCAACACTAATTAAGCACTGGTCATAAATGCTTTAGACAGTCGAAGGGGAGGACAATAGTACTGAATAGTTGTACGTTTTCATTTCCCCCACCTCTTTTCTCCTGAAATATCGAATTGTGAAGAACTACATTGTTTAGTACATCGAGAGCACCTCAGCCCCAGCTGTAGTTTAGTGGTGGATGCCAAACTTTCTGAAGCTAAATGCCACAAAAGGGGGTACTATTGAGACAGCACTTTCGGAACCTGGAGCATTTTGAATCGTCTCTCAGCAAGGGTGATCATTCAGTACTTTCTACAATAGTCCAAAGCTTAGGCATTCTTATGGGTGGATATATTTCTTCAGAGCCCCAAGTGACCACACTTGAGTTCCTGCTTTGTCTAACTGAAGACTCTACAGCATCTCACCCTTCTCAATCCAAAACATTATATTCCAGTTATCAATGCCATTATCGCAACAGAGAGTTCTAATTCATCCACAACGCATTCAAAATGTGGCTGCATGAACCCATACCTCAGAGCCTGACCCCCAGTTTGCCACTAGGAGTACCGGTACTCAAGGAGAGAACTCTGAGAAGCACCGGTATTCAGTACCAGTGAGCACCGACCCATTTAAAGCACTGGTCCTCCTTCGCACTCACCACCTAGTGGTAGGCAAGCCACTGAAAGCTCGAGCCAGAAGTCTGGCTTTAGCTCAGGTCAACGTCCTCTTACACCCTCAACCCAAAATAAGCCGAGTTTTCATGTGGCTCTTGCCTGCCACTACCTAGTGCGACAAGAATTATAAACAAAGCAGTGACTTTTGATGTAAAACTGGAGCGAGAGATACTTCTAGTGGCTAAATTGCACAAGAAACCAGAAAATTTGGGATCAATGCCAGCTTCAGTGCTTGACCAAATTATGGGATTCAAAGCAAATATTTTATTTCGTCAAACCTCGTTTTTTTCTTCATTACTATGCAACAGTTCACCTCCAAATTACGCGAGTACAGGAATTGTGCTGTACAAAAATGTCTTCTATTTTATTTCATAGAATATAATGTTGCCCTAGCTGTCAAAATCTAGGTCTCATATACGGTACTCATGGGAATTTATATGCCTCTTTGTTCCCTAATGGCACTGTCGTCAGTGCAGGGGGCACGAATATTTCTAAATTCATATGTAAAAACTCTGTCGTTTCAATGCGGTGATTTAATCTCACATACGAAGGTACAAAGGTCCCCCGAGTTGAATAAATTCACTACATGAATCTGGATGAGACTTTCTTCTATGTTCTACAAAACATTTGCTGCACGCCAAACATTTGCATGGCTCGGCTCGAGCAGGGGCTCTTCGAGCCAAGCCAGACCACTGGCTCGCCCACACTTATCACCTTGCCACCATTGCCTTTGCTTCACTAGCTCTCTCATAAAAAAACATAAGTCGAGCCCGGCCTGCTCAAATCAGCCTGGCTCTCCCATGTTCGTTATTCACTCTAGTCTAGCCAAGTGGACTTCAACCAAGAAAGCCCAGCCCACCCCATCTTCACAAGTACCGCGGATAGTAGGAAGAGGGCTTGGACAAAGGCAGATGCGGTCTTCACATCCAATCAGCGCTTCTAAATTGTGTGTGGCGCACCAGGATTGGCTGAGGTGCCCTCAATGTCCAATTCGAGGTCATCTTACATATAAGCAGTACCGCCCACTCTCAGATGGCCGTGGGATTGGTTGTAATGCGACCCAGAAGTGGCAACATGACGGTAAAATGAACATCCGTTAAAGCACCAACAACAAACGATGGTTACATTTGTGGACGGTCCGTGAAAGTAGCGGACCGGTAGTTACCTCAATAACAGCGCTTCCAACTGGTACAAAGCAACGCATCACCGTTCCTCTTCTATTAAACAACACAATGTGAAACTGTCCGTTTCCTCTACAATGATGTGCCTGTGCGTACCAGCGTTCAAAGTGCTGTTGTCAAACGTCTTGGACTGCTGTTGGGCTTGACAGCTGTGTAAACTGCCGTTATAATGCGCAGAACATTTGGATAAGCAAATGGAAGACATTTGTCCCAAAAACACGTGCATTGCGAGACGGCGGCAGAAAAGGGAGGAGGATTCTTGAGTGCGGTTAGTGACAGACTGTCTATAATCTGCCAGTGCGCTAAAATTATTTTGGCATGCTTTGCCCCACGGATATTGGAAAGTAGAACTGTTATATTAAACTGTTCTGGGTTATTTCACTTGTCACAAACCGACTGCATTGCTTTGGGGGTTGATGCACATTCTGCAGACATCGGTGTGTATCCAGCACTTCTTTTTCCTTATTTTCTTTTTTTTCTGTAATTCAGTGATCTTGCTGCTGATGGTTAGATTTCTACTGATATTCTTATTAAAGGTTTGTTTGCATTGTTTAGAAAGGATTAATTGAATGTATTTGTATTTAAGTCTGATATTGAGATCTGCATTATAATGTGAAGTTTGACTTATGTTTTATAGAAAAATGCACATCCTAGTCAAGAAATGGAAAGCACTAACAATTCAGGGCTGAAGGATGTGTGTTGAATGCCATTGGTAAAAGTCACTTTTAACTGTTTTTAGTCCCTTTGCTAGCCTAGACCTTTTGATTTTACACAATTTTATATAGAGTATATTTATGGGGACTTTCAGCTGGCCATCCATTGGTCTGATATTGTGTCATTCACATTTTTCTACAGCACTGACCATGGGGCAGTGGGTCAACGGGTCAACTCACTTCAGCCGTTGACTACGTTCACTGTGAATGTCAACATTGTGCTCTTTAGCAAGGAGCACATCTGCAACCAACGCCGTCCTCTTCAGTGTGACTGTTATACCAGTGTCTGCTTTTTTAGCTCAATACATATTTTTACTTAGTCAATTTTTTTTATATTGTGATGTTGCGGCAGCCCCCCAACGACAATGTCTTACAAAAACCATGACAAACTAACATTGGCACCTCATTACGCTGGAGGCCAGTGGCAGGTGTATTGGCTTTGCCAATGCTTGCTTGGATTGAATATGGTTGGGTGTTATTTTTAATTGCAAGGATATGGTTAACCAGTGCCAGATAAATCCTCAGACCTAGTTATCCTCAGCTTAGCTTTTGTAAGGTTACTAGGCTCATCGCTGATTGGTTTTAATTAGTTGAGGCCCACTTTGAGAGTTATTTTCCAGAAGGCATTGTATATTAGGCATTTATTTATACGTTATACGTTTCGCCTGCAGGTAATAGAAAGCCGGTATAACTCCAGCCTGGTTGGCAGAGCATGGTTGAATGCGTCTGTGGACTCATCTAAGCTGAGTAGTTGATGGAAACGGACATTTATTTAATATTTAAAGTGGTGTCTTTGGTAGATGTAATTACAGTGGGTAGATGTGGATAGATCTGCGTCAGTTTGCCTGTTGGCCTTGACAGCATGTACATGAAGCTAGGCTAAGACATTCGAAACTATTCAAGGGGGTGATGTGGGTCAATTACAGGAGCAGAGTAAAGGCCAGTACTTTTCTGTTATTTTCATCTGAGATGTGCAAAAACCTAAAAATTACCTGTCCTTTAATGGGCAGAGAAGTATCTAAAATTAGGAAAGGGGTCTAGGCAAATGCTTAGATTCATAGTAGTTTTGTAATCTTATCCTCTTTGCTCCCTTCTGCTTGCTGTTCCTCTTGAAGATGCTACCGTCAATCTGTACTCTGCTGCTCACTCTCTCTTATTCACCTTTAATTCTCGATCTCTTCTGCCTCAGACAGCACATTCTTCAGCACACGTTAGACAACACGTACAAGACTTCCAATACAGTTCAGATATGTCATGTTGTTGATTATTACTATGCTAACAACAGCACTTCCCTCCAGGTATTGTCACATACTAATTTAACAGACAAAACATAAAAGAGAACTCTTAACATATTTTCATTGTATACTATATTAGCACGTAGCTGGCTAGCATGGAACCCAGTAACACCTACCACTAACAAATACTGTGCACATATATCTATATGCTGGGATGTATGCATGTCTGCCGACCTAGAATATTTGTATGCACAGCTTCTTGGTCCCATGCCATTTAGACAATGGCGTCATACAGCCATAGGTTAATGTAACATTCCATTGATAAAACTGAATCAAACAGTGACACGAAGAATGTGGCCTGAATAAATTAGTAAATCTCAGCAATGCTGGCCAAAAGTTTCCCTTGGTTAGTTCTATGTATACGTTTATTTGCATCAATATTTAGTATTTTTCTCTGTTAGGTTAAAGCTAACTCTTTTTGATTCAAGATCAGACACTTAGCGGATTGTCACTCATTGGCGTGATGGCCTTTGTAATCAAAGTTTAAATGTGACTGCTTATCGCAAGGAGACAATTTAAACCAAAGGCTTACTTCTGTATATGTATTTCTAAAGGTTACCTACTGATGCACATTGACCATGTAAAGAGAAAGTGAAACTGCCCGTACTGAACTGGATTTATTGTCTCATTCTGAAGGAGGTAGAGACATTAATCCATAGTTAGTCTATGCCCCACTTTTGTATTATACTCTGAATTATTTTGTTATCTACAGTGCTGAGGATGCATTATCGATATAAAACCAAGTCTGAAACTTCTCCTTGTAAAGACCCCTCATCAAACTGACAGATTCTTTGGTTCAGTCCAGTCAGTATCCTATTGAAGAGTGGTGCTAAAAGCTGTGCACATGTGCCTTACCAGCCTGCCTCACTAACAGAAAACAGGTCCCCACCATCCTTTATCGTTAAAACATAGGGATTTGAAAGTATCAGTAGGGTACATTTGACTATTGCAGTGTGATGTAAAAGAGGAAATAGTTATTGTTAGTAAGCAAGGATCTTTTCTAGCAGTGCTGTAAGAACCAACTAAAGTTAACCATGTTTTGCCCTCCGTTCCTAAGGGCAGGATTTTTTTAAAAGTGTGACACCAGGGCAAGTAGTAGGTGTGAGGTGGAATATTTATTTATTTAAGAGTTTCATATAGCGCTGGCCAGACCCGAAGGTATCGGAGCGCTTTACAACATTAGTAGCGAAGAAATCACACAATATAACAGTGGTATACACATTGACTCGTGACGAATCGGAGGTCTCAGAGCGCTGTATAACATTAATAGCAAGGAAATCACATAATATAGCAGTAATATACACAATGACTCGTGACGAGACCCGTTCAGGGAGGTGGGGACAACGGAACGAGTCGGGAGGTGGGTGAGGTAGAAGTCTTGATGTCAAAGTGGCTGTGTGCTGCAATGGGCAAGATTCAGCGATTGGTCGGCAGCTATCCATTCGGAAGAGATCTGTCGAGGAAGAAGTCTTGGAGCTGCCTTTTGAATTTTAAAAAGAAGAGGGTGGTCCTGATATGGACTGGGATGGAGTTCCAGATTGTGGGCGCATTTCCTGAGAAGGATCGAGATGAGGTTTTTTGTTTGCGAGTTTTCGGAGGGATGAGAAGTAGAGTGTTGGTACTTCTGAGGCTCCTTGTCTGACCGGCCTTCTTGAGTTTGGAGGCCAGGTAGGCGGGTTTCCCAGTGTGCAGAGCTTTGTGCGTGAGACAGGCAGTTCTGAAGTTGGCACGCATTTCGATTGGGAGCCATTTTAGCTCTCTGAGTGCGGGCGAAATGTGTTCATATTTCTTTACTCCGGTGACCATTCTGGCTGCTGAATTATGAGTTGATCTGAGGGGGGCTAAGTGAGATTTTACTGTTCCTGTGAGGGTTGCATTCCCGTAGTCCAGTCTGGACAACACCAGGGATTGAGTAGCTTGTTTGAGGTCGTTGGGAGGGATGAAGGGTTTTAATTTGTTGAGTAGTTGTAGGTTGAGGAAGGCGCTCTTTGCAGTGTTCTTGATGTGTTTGGCCATGTCTAGTTTTGGGTCCAGAGTGATTCCCAGCAATTTTACGGAATCAGCCAGGGTGAGATTGCAGTTGAGAGCATCAATAGCTTTTAGCCATTCTGTGATTTGGGGATTCTGCTCCTTGTTGGAAATGAGGAGGATTTCTGTCTTGTCTTGGTTGAGTTTCAGGTGGTTGAGTGATAGCCAGTGTTGGACTTCTTTTAGAGTGTCATTTAGTGTCTGAATGTCATCAATGGAGGATTTAAAAGGGGTGTCTCCGCAGGTACTTGAAATTGGTGGAAAGAGTTTAACGGAGGGGCTCTAGACTGTTTCTGTGCCTGTCCTTGCTGGTGTTGCATCGAGCCGCTGTCTTTATCTAGAGGCAGCATTAATAAGGGACTTTGAAGGGATCCATGACTTGCTTCACTCCCATTTCCACTAATGACCCTCTGGGAGAAACTCCCAACCTCCTTTCTAAGGGCAACCACTTCTTCCGTCAATGACTCAATCAGGGACCTTAATACAGCCATTTCATTTGCATGGGCACTTCTACTTTCACTGGGATTAGGCTCACTGGCACCACAATCATCGGCCTCTAAAGCATCAAACCTGTTGTGGCAATCTACCTGGACAACATAGGGAATAGAGGGGGGCCCACAAGGAGCATCTTGAGGTTTGTCTGCAATCAAATCAGGCTCCTTCCCCTTATCCTTTACTAATCCCTTTCTTTTTCCTTTCAGATTAGAATTAAACATACGTGGGATCGTCTTAACTGAATTGTGTTTATGCGTTGCGATTTGGGAGGTGGGGGACGAGGATAAGCCAGGTATCCCGACACCATGATCAGCAGCGGGCTCTCTGCATGTAGTACGACTAACCAAGTCTTCTACCATAATAGAAGAATTTGGTTGGGAATCGGCTATCTCCTAGCACTCTAATAGGATCGATTCAATACGATCCATGGTCTCATGACAAACTGTACCCGGCGATTTTTTTTCTTTTTGGCATTAACAAGGCCATTGGCCCTCTCCTGACCTTTCCTTTTAACCATCAGCCCCAGTTACCCAGGAGAACGTTTTGCTAAAATAGTTATGATGATAATTTTACTACTTTTGCTACTTGGCAATAAATCAGAATGTAACGAAATATGTGGTGATACAAAGGGAATCCGGTATCAAGGGAAATTCTCACCATACAATCCAATCCCTGGATACTTACATTTTTTAAATACGTTAACATAAAGTGACATAAAATAGCAAAACTAACGACCTCCAGATACCTGCCCCCCACACAATAGTATGTATCCTTTGCAATAGTCAATAATCAAAGCCAGGGGGAGCAGCTCCAGGGGAAAGTCCCAACCAAACGCTTCAATATCAGGCACAGTACCTTAGGGCCACAAGAGGATCGGGAGATCCAGAGTCTGCACCATAGGAGAAGGAAAGAGAAGAACCGAAGGGGGGTGGCCCTGCCCTGCCTCTTCCTGGCAATGACGGGCAAGGACGGGCCCGCCCTTGGGCCGGGCTTCGCCCGGGCATGGCCCGCGCGCGTCCCGCGATGCGGGATCCCGCGCTGCGGGATCCTGCGTTCAGATTTAAAGCGCCTCCTGGCGCTACTATTGGTTGTGTTGCGGGCTGCTGGCGGCTCTTGCCGCGACGGTTGCTGGACCTTGTGGTGCCCCAAGACGCTGGGCTGGTCAGGGCAAGAGGCTGCTGCTGTTGGTGCGTCCCGCGCTGCGGGATCCCGCGTTCAGATTTAAAGCGCCTCCTGGCGCTACTATTGGTTGTGTTGCGGGCTGCTGGCGGCTCCTGCCGCAACGGTTGCTGGACCTTGTGGTGCCCGAAGACGCTGGGCTGGTCAGGGCAAGAGGCTGCTGCTGTTGGCACGTCCCGCGGTGCGGGATACGGCGTTCAGATTTAAAGCGCCTCCTGGCGCTACTATTGGTTGTGTTGCGGGCTGCTGGCGGCTCCTGCCGCGACGGTTGCTGGACCTTGTGGTGCCCCAAGACGCTGGGCTGGTCAGGGCAAGAGGCTGCTGCTGTTGGCGCGTTTCTGGTATCACGCAACCCACCCCGTTATAGATCGTGATTCTGGCCATTAACCCATACCTGACCCCATCCCCTGGAAGGCGCTGTCCCAAACCATCAAGAACAACCGCTCCATCCAGGAAGTAAAAACAAACCTCAGAGGTCATCTCCTGGCCCTGGAAGGGAAGGGATAAAGGTCAGCCTGTCAGACCTCACACATGGTAAGTAAGTACATCAGTGTTACTTTACCTTCATGTATACATGCTGCTTCTTTTCACTGTATGTATACGTCTTGCATCTGTTCTTTGTTTGCAATCATGTAATATCTGTCTGTATTCCGAAGAAATTATTACACAGCACCAAGTACTGAAACCAGGCACTCGATAAATCATTCATCCGCAAGAGATGCCATCACCGTTCTTTTGTAACATATTTCTGTTTGAAATCTTATCTAACTAAATAAATAAACATAAATGTAAGACAATACCCAATCAGGGGGTTCACCGCGCATTAGGTTAGACTCTACCTGCCCGTCCTAAGCCCTTGTGGAGTTATCTTCTTTTTTATGATCTGTAGTGACCTCAAAGCAACAACCCAGTGCTTTGCAAAAATTCTAAATTACTAAATGAATAAATAAATAAACAGAGGGTTATAGTGCTACAATATATTAAAACGGATGAGGCAAGTACTATATAAACAAGCATTGGCAATGCAATAGGTCTCGCATTTACGCGAGTCTGAGCTATTGACATTGCAAATAACGATGCCTTTTATTTTTGTTTTCATTTTTAAAACATAAATAAAGGCATTGTCATTTACAATGCCAATAGCTTAAACTTGTGTAAATGCGAGACCTATTGCATTGCAAATGCTTGTTAGTCTTGTCTCAAGTTGGTTGAAGATAAAAAAAGCGGGGCTTAGTTTGACTCACTGTAGGAGGTTAACATGTTTCTGGCTGAGTCGTACTCTCAAAAGAGAAGTGCGAAGGTGTTCTTCAGGACCATAATCCACTCTTCTGATTCAAAATATGAAATAGAATTCAATGGACATTTATATAACCAGTGGTAAACTAGTATTTTCTGGAATCCACTGATATCTGAACCTGTGTTTTTTTAGGAGACAAAAATACAAACAAATTACATGTCAAGGCACATAAGAATAGTAAGAGTTAGTCATCCAGTTATCATGGGGATTGGACAGAGTGGTGTACCACCCACTCTAAGTAGCAGGTGGACATAGCGCACACACAGAAGACACTCACGGTAGTAAGAACTAAAAAACCAAGGTAGTTCTTACCAGCTTCTGGTTGGGTTCATGCCTCGTCTCTGCCTCTGAATAGTGCATGAGCAAACCTAAACAGAGCCCCCACAATAGGGAAAAGAAAAAGCTGTAGAGTTGATAAACAGAATCAAAGGTATCAATAGTTATATGAAGTAATCATGGTATAAAGATTTTACTCCCACCATAGTCTGATTGTAGAAGAGGCTAAAGTATAACCACTCTTAAGAAGGGACACTACTGTTTAAATACATCATTCACTCAGTATGGTGGTAATGACTGCCTACGCAGAAGTGTATTAAGTAAGTAATGGTGACAACAACCCTGCTGACACAGAAAGCAGAGCTATGCCTCACATTAAGGAAAGCCATCAGTGAGAGCACAAAAGTTTGTTTTCGTCTATTATGTAAAAGAGGAGGTAAGTTTTTGTTTCTCTCCTGCTGGTCCTGAAATGCTGTTTGTGAAGGATAGCAGACGTCCCCTGTAGGCTCGGATGGCCATTAAAAAGAGCCTGTGCATTCATGACTGGTGCAGTGGGTGGTGACGTCAATGGCGCAGCGATGTACAGAGTTGGTGATGGGATGGATATTTAGTCACATCCATTTTCATTATTGCAGTACAATGTGATGCGATAGGATGTTAATGATGCATTGACATGCAGAGGTAGTGATGGGGTATGTGGTCCCATCTGTGTTTATTATTGCAGTACAATGTAATGCACATTAATGCTGTTGTTGAAGTGTGTGTAAGCGGCTAAGCTTCTGAAAGAGTAAAATACACACAAATCTTCCTCTCACGCATGTTAAGTATTTATTTATTTATTTTATTTATTTTATTTATTTATTAGTATCCTTAAGTAACTCCTCTATTCATAAAGGGCAAAATATCGATATAGAGGCAAGGGTGAAGATCTAACCACAGTGGTGCAGGCAGTGGGTCGGTTCAAAAAGGTAATTTATGAGATGTGCACAGAGGCCCAGGGTATGTCATCATTAAGGCCCACCATATGCATTTTAAGTTTGAAAGCACTTTTCTGTTGATTTAGAAGAAGAAGGTTAGACAAATCGATAGGGGCGCAAGAGGGCCAACGTTTTTCAGTGATCATTCATTTGATGCCATCTTCATGGTGTCCCAGCTGTAAATAATCATTGTAAAAGCCAGATTGTCTCGCCTACGAGAGGTATTGGCTTTCTTGTTTTGTTTTTGTTGCCATTTTGTATAGCAGTCTAGGTGCTGTGCAACCATGGCTGAAAGTTAAAAATAAAAAAGTGTTTTGGTGCAACCAGCGTTGGCCTTGCGTTTTTTTTTATCACTGGCAGGAGGCAACATAGGGGGATGGGGTAGTGCATGTTGTGGGCAACAGAGACAACAGAGGGTATGGGGGAAAAAAAGCGATATGACATGGCCAGCACTGGACGGGTCATTGTGCTTTTCTTTTTTTTATTGCAAGGTGGGAAGCTACACATAGGGTTGGGGAGGCAACACAGTTGGCAGGTAAGGTGTCAACACAGATAACGGAGGGTGTGAGGGGAAAATAGCGTTATGACGCCGCCTAGGGTGTCTGCATCATAGTGTTTTTAGGTCGAGCCTGGGCTGCGCATGAGCTGCTCTGCGAGGCATGCTGTATTCGGTATATGGGCTGTCGGGGACTTTGGACACGCCCACTGCTTTTGGTTGGTTAGTTTGGCTGCTTTTTTAATTCCTTTTCTCTGTTTGGTTAATATTGTGCATCTGCCCCGCCTTTCTGTGCTTGGTTCCCTCCCAGCGAACATCAACAATTGATTCTTTTGGTTAGCCAGCTCTGGCCATCTCTTGACTTCTCGCTCCCTCACACGCAAATGCAGCGTCCATCCATGTTGTTATCTGGAGGGGAACATTTAGCCCCTTTTCTACAGGCCACTGGCCTGCTGAAGAATGTCATGGGATTCCGAAGGTAAGATCAAGATTAAACAAGTATTTGCAATGCAATAGGTCTCGCATTACTGAAAGTTTGACCTATTGGCATTGCAAATAATAATGCAACGCCAACAGCTCAAACTTTCAGTAATGCAAGACCTATTGCATTGCATGCTTGTTTTTTGTTATGGCTGGTGGCGGGGCAACACAGACAACGAAAGAAGGGCGGTTGGGGGACAACACGGACTACAGAAGGAGGGTGAACAGGGGTGACAATGGAAGAAGGAAGGTGCTGGGGCCAGCAGAGGAACAACAGAGGATAGGAGTGAGGGGCTGGAGGCAAACAGACAGACAGAGGATGGAATGAGGGACTAGAGGTAGCAGAATGACAGCAGAGGATTGGCGAGCGGGAGGAACATGGGGGGCAGAGAACACTAGGGGGACAGCTGAAAAATCACACTATCTTTGAGTACTTAAACCCAAAGAAAAAAGTAGCACTTAAAAAATAAGTTGTGGAAAGATACAAGTAATGCATCCGTGTTCCAGGGGAGGCACAACACACAAATAGAAAGAAAGCCTACGGCAGTTGACCGATATACAAGCATATGAGTGACAATGAAGGAATGGGCGGTCTCTAAGCCACTGTTAGAAAACAAAAGGTCTCACAAGAGACAGCGCATGTACTGTCTTAAGCGAGACCGAAACATGTGCTGTCATTTTGGTCGTGGAGCATCTACATCTGATATTGCTTCTATGTTCTGGTATATGGGTTTTGAATTTTGTAATGAAGTGTGTCACACTTGCCATGAATTTTTTTTTTTCTTGTTTGAGAGTCCACTCTACCTCCAGATCACCGGAAACACCAACACCTATAAGACATTAATTGTGAATTGGCTCGCAGATTCTAGTGATGGATCTGTTCTAAGAATTCAGTGATGCAGCCTTTTCTTATTTTTGTTTTTGTTTTAGTCTGATTTTATTGGTTTCAAACAAACAACAAAAACATATAGTGCTTGGCGACAGCGTCATACATAATGTAATGTCAATTATACAACAGAGGCAGGCATAGTCAATAAACATATTAGGTAGAATCAGCAAGTGAAACCAACTATGCGTCCAGTGACGCAGTAAGAAAAGTATACACTGAACCAAGGCCACGAGCCAGTCAGCACACCGAGGAGCGGCATTACACACTTGGTCATTGGGAAATTAACAAAAAACAATCACACTGGGAGTCATCAACCCTCCGCCTCAGATCCATCTCCAGAGGAAGCGTCATCATCAGCCTGAAACATACCTAGCAACTGTGACCAGAGCATTCTGGCCTCAGCCGCCCCCTCATCCGTGCATGATTGTCTCATATGTTGTTCCTCTGATGCCCCCCATTCCAACAAGTCACAAAGCCAATGTGTTAACAATGGGACCCTTATACCCATCCAACCAATGCCCACGTTCCTCTTTGCCAGCAACAAGGTCAACTGGGTTAATCTATAGGGGACTCTGCGTCCCCTGGGGCGCACCACCACCCCCAGAAGACAAACGAGTGGAGTCAATGGAACATGGAGTCCAGGTGACCGATTCAACACTCGGCACCACCTGCCCCCAATAAGCCCGAACCTGCAAACACTCCCTCGCCAAATGTAGGAAGGTGGCTTAAACCTCCCCACAGTACGCACATGTGGCCCCCCTGGTAGGGTCTGTTCTGTTGAGGCCTTGCGGAGTAACATATGTACGGTGAAGAAAATGAAAGTGCAAAAGTTTAAACCTGTTACAGGATACAGTTTGGACAAGGCTCAAGGCACTCACCCAGTCCGGGTCTGAGATGGGTGTACCCAAATCCTTTTCCCAGGCTCCCCGTGCAGGAAATTGACGTAGGTTGCATATCAGACCCAAGGGCTCTGTAAAAATGGGTAATTAAGTGGCGTCCTTCTCCCCATCCAATAAGACCATCCAGGACCGCAGAGGGCCTGGGCTCCGCAGGAAAATCTGTCCAGAGCTCCCTCGCCACACTTTCCAATTTGGTAGAATGTAAAAAATGACCCTGTCCTATCCCAAAAGTGTCTTGTGCAACTTGTAATGAGATGGTTATCTCCTGGGTAAACATACCCCTTTTCCATACATAAACCCCCCCCCCCCCCGCTGCTGCTCCATAGACAAGATTGAGTCAATATTCTGAAAGGGCGCCAAGTGATGCAGCCTTTTCTGGTCCTTCCTCTACATAATATGGACGTGGGTGCATTTGCTTACAGATGGAACCTTAAATGGTGTAACTTAATGAGGGCTATATGTGCAAATTGAAAAACAATCGTATGGGGTGACCCTTGCAATGCTGGAGCAGAACGAACCACCTTTGACTTGGCAGGATTTGATTTGAGAGAAAAGATTAAATTCCTGCCAGTGCAGGTTTGGTTATCCATGATGATTCTCGCAGAGTTTCAAAAGTATTTAGTTTTCTAATGTGTCGTGGCGAACAGACCTATGAGAATTAGGCTGTCGGCTGGTCTTTTTCCACAGTAGTGAGAAATTCTTGGGTTATCCGGATATAGCAGTAAAACTGTCATAAGTTCCCAAATGAAGTATTGAATATTGGACTACATTGTTTGCTGCTGATATTGTTGGTGTTGTAAGTCTTCTGGAGAGGCAATGATTTTAGTGACAGAAATTGGTTAATTAATGCTATCAAAAGTCCTATGCAAGTTGCTGGTGTGACTTTTTCTATCTTGCTCTTTTACATTGCATTCCATTTCTCTTCACACTTTTTCTCAGAGTATCTGTCTTCATCTGTTTATCTGAGTATAGGTTTTACCTCTTTTCTCTGTTGGTAATTGTCTCTTATTCCTTTGTCTAACACTGATATGTTGTATTATTGAAGCACAGCACGCCAAATAGGTGCCTTTAGGTACCATGAATACTGTTAACATCACATAAGATTTTTCCTTGCAGCCTATATTCCACATAACTTTTACACCTCTCTCAAAAATTGTGACACACAAATGTCAAAGCATTTAGCATGGATACCATTTCTGGCAATGCTAAACTTATTTCTGTATTGCAGTTTATACCTTAAGATTAAATGCTGTATATCTTAATGAGTTGAATATCAGCTTCTCTTTTGTTTTGCTTTTTGTAGGTCCCTGAAATGTCTTCAGAGGAGCAAACAGGGCCCTCCCCTACTTCATCAACTTCATTTGAGATGGTAGATGCTGTCAGTGAATACGAGCCAGTGTCCCATCACTGGTTTTTCAACAAGCCTGCTGATGTCAAGGCTTGCTGGGCCCCGTTGAGCAAGGAAGATTCTCAGAAATTAGAAGAGGCGTACACTTGTGGTATGTACTGATAGTGTCTTCTGATATCGTAGTGCAGTTAATCTTGCTCTATAGTGTCCTCTACTTTCACCCCAACCTGTTGTAAAATTGAACGTCATTGCCTAGTGTCAATAGCTAGCCCTGCCTTTTAACCAGCTAAACATTGCCGTCTACGGTTCGGTAAGATTGTAAACATTAGGTAAAATCCCCAAAGTGCTAGTGTTTAAAAAAAAAAAAAAAAGCCAGGACTGACTGTAGATGGCCCTAAGGCATTGGTCCGGTTGGTTGGTATGGTTGAACACTTGAGTGAACGATTAATCCTTGTTTGTGCTTTGTACAGCTATACGTTTTGAGCATGACTATCGAACGTTCAATAAAGTGTTCCTTGTATTGCTGCATCTGGAAGAACATCCGTCACTGCACAGATAAGATCCAGATTGACCAAGGCAATTCAGTCTCATGCAGGCAAACTAAAACGAACCTATTGTGTTCTTGCAGCAAATTAGAGAATTATTCATATCACCCCCTATTGTGCTCACTACACTGGCTACAAAATTCTGGACTGGTACTTTTTAAGACCCTAGCTAGCTCCACAGTTTATATTCCATTGCCCCTTATATAAAGCACTTTATGATGAAGAAGCCCCGCAATTCTACACTTAATGGTCCATGCACATCTGCAAGAACCATGTTTCCTGAGGCAGTGCAAAGAGAGAAGAGCCGCCTCTAAGTACCTACCGTTTGGAGCTAACATCTCTTTATCTTTGACATATTGTCAATTATCTAACTTTCAACAGCAGAAAATCTGTCTGTTACCCCATTGTTAATCTTATAGATTTCCCATATGTGCCTCATTATACTTGTTAGTGTGTAGTATTTGGTATTTTTATAAAACGGCATCATACACTCAGGCTTCTTTACTCTATAGTTAATGTTCGCAATTCCCACATGCCAAGAGTGCTTACAGGCTACCGAAGAGGTAGAACCCTTTCCTGAACTGTAATAAGTTGGGCTCCCATCACATGGGCCGGGTGGCGGCTTCCATTAGACCAGTGCAGCAAGCAGCTAAAAAAGGACCTGCCTCCCCCTTGTTTTGCAAAAATGAAATAAAAACAGTTCACCTGATTTGCAAGAGTGCATTAGCAATGCTATTTAAAAAGTTCAGACGTTGGTTTATATGTTTGTTGTCTTGTATTATTTATTGTTTTCAGCTTTATGGCATAACAAACACAACTCTTCCGCAATAAAAACCTAGAAATACATTGCACGTGCCGAGGTCATAGGACAAAATCGTAAGAAAGAGAAAGATTTGATTGGAATATATCTGTTTATTGATTGATTTATGAACAAGGCGTATAGATTTCAACACAATATGCATGTGACTATGCAGCTAGTGTAATGGTGTAAAAGTAGTAGAGATGTGGGCTTGTCTACACAAACCCAGTAGTAATCTGGAAGACCCATTCTTAAGCGACTGCAATCTATGCAATGAGGTTTTGGATAGATTGAGGTAAGCTTCATTGCAGTAATCAACCCAGGTGGATATGAATGTATTCGTAATCAAAACGTTCTGAGGAAAAGCAAAAAAATGCAAAATTCTTTTAAAAGTTTGAAAACACGCATTTATAACTGAGCTTATGTTTTAGAAGTCTTCCTCAGTTTTGAGTCTATTTTGCTGCCTACGTTTCTCATAGAGGTGACTCGTCTATGAGAGTCCTCTAGTGATTAAGGCCAAAAAGGGTGTTCTCCTATTTAAGTTTTTGAAATTGGACTCGTCTCTATTTTTGTCCCCATTCAACTTCAGCCAATAATGGCATGTCCAACTGTCAGCTGCTGACAGGCAGTTATGAACGTTTGTAATGTAGAAGTTAGCCTTTAGTGACTTTTAATCCAATCTATATATCGTGTCTGTGTGTATATATGTGTATGTGTGTGTGTAAATATCTATATATATATATATATATATACATATATATATATATAGGTGTGTGTGTATATATAGGTGTGTGTGTGTGTACATATATAATTGTGTATATATATATATATATGTGTGTATATATTTGTGTGTGGGTGTATGTATATATGTGTTTGTGTGTGTGTGTATATAAGTGTGTGTGTGTATATATATGTGAGTGTGTGTAGATATATATATATATATATATATTACCTACTGACGGTCGCCAGTAGGTAGTTCTAGTTAGGACCTAGTTTCCAAAGGAAAAGCGTTCATTGATTTGCCAATAACTTTGGCGTCGTTTGACGAATCTTTGCGAAATTTCCAAAACTAATATGCCACTCACTTCAGCGGCTGTGTTGAAAGTTTAGGGGTGATCTGTCAAGCGGGGGCTGAGAAAAATGGGGGGGGTCCCAAAACGCTTTTTCTCCATGTTAATTTCCATAGGAAACTTTAGACACGGCTACAGCCTGAACTGCTGAATGGAATTACACTAAATTTGGCAAAAAGGTTACTCTTGGTCCAGAAAGCACTCTTTAAGTTAAATGGCGTAAATCCATTCAGTAGTTTTTGAGAAATGTAAAGATTTCTCAGATATACAACTGTGGCCGCAGTGGATTCCTGAACCCTCCCAATCTCGTGCCTGAGATCTGATTGGCTGGATTCAAACCAGGAAGTGTTGGCAGTCTCCGAGTCACAAGCAAAAACGTAAAAATGAAAAGAAAAGGGGGCTGCGTAGAAACATCCTGACCCCCTAGGCCTGTTCAGAGGGTCCCACAGGGACTTCCAGGGCCAAAAAAAGCATTTAAAATATTTTTTGGTGGGACTCGCAGTAGATTCGCGAATCCGGCCAAAAAAAAAAACAAAAAAAAACGAATCGAGTGCTTCTGCGCTTCGTTTACTTTAGGCTCTTGGGTGAGCCAGGTCCTGGGGGCAATTACAAATAAAGATGCGGGGGCCTGCAATTTCCCCGGGGCTATATTTTCTTATAATGCGTGGGGGGACTCCAGCCTCCCCCCCACGCAGCCCCGGGGACAACCACCTCCCCAGGGCTAATGTTGTGAAATGCGGGGGGCACATGGCCACCCCGCAGCCCCTAGGCTCGCCACCTCCCCGGGGCTACACTAAAATAATATGCGTGGGGGGGCTGCAGCCCCCCCACGCAGCCCCAGGGACCACCACCTCCCCGGGACTAGTATGCAAAAATACGGGGAGCGGCGCTCCCCCTGCTGCCCGGGGTACCACCACCTCCCCGGGTCTATTTTAAAAATGGGAGGGGGCCAGGTGGCCCCCCTTCTGGAGCTGTAAATGGCCCTGGGAACCGCCACTCCCCACGGCCGGCCCACCCCCGGGACATTGTAATTTGCTATGGGCCATCCCATAGCAAACAGTGTGCTCTGCTTTGACCAAGTGAGAGCATTTTGCTCTTGCTTGTTCAAAGTGGAGCACACTTTGCCTTTCACACCCAGGGAGTTGCATGCAAGCAGCTTCCTGGGTGTAAAAAGCAATGCTGGCTCCCTCAGGAGGCGGGAACCGGCCGGGACCGCGGAGGCTTCAGGCACCCCCGCGGTCCCTAAGGAGATGGCCATGTCGCGGGGGATGGGGGGTCCCCGGGGCTGAAAATTGCCCGGAGGGGGGCCGCTTGCCCCCCTTTCTTTAAAATGTTTTTTTTTTTTTTTTTTAAATGGCCGGGCCGTGGGGGATGGGGTCCCCCGAGCCGAAATTGGCCTGGGGAGGGGGGGGGGCCTCCCCTTGAAAAAATAAATATAAACAAAAGCCTAGCGCTGGGGGATGGGGTCCCTGGGGCCCAAAAGGGTCAAGGGAAGGGAGAGCCACACAGACACCTTCCTCAAATAAAAAAATCAGAAGCCGGCAGCTCGCTGGAGGCCCCGCCCCCTTTCTCCACTACTCTGCAAACGCACCTCCTGGCGCGCTCTTGGTTGGGGCATGAAGTCCCGTTCGCTGCTGAGGGTCCTTAGGGGCCAACTAGCTCACCTGTTACCTCCAGTAAGCCCCACACAGTGGGATTGCTGAGAGGTGGTCGCAGGCCACGCATCTTTCTCCACCAATCTGCAAACGCGCCTCTCAGCACACTGCTAGTGGGGGGATCTCATGACATGGTCAGTGATATCACTGATGACTTCTCAAATGACATCACTGATGACATCATCCAGTGACTGTGAGTGTTATTAAAAAGCTTGAGTGTTAAATATATTTACCTAGGTATATTGGTGAATCCGTGGTTGTATGAGTGACTGTATGGATAACTGAGTGGGTATGTGACTGTATAAGTGAGTGATTAGGTGTCTCAGTGGATGTATGGGTGAGTGACTGGTTGTGTGAATGTGTGTATCTGTCTGTCAGTTGATGTCTAAGTGGGTGTTTTTGTGTGTTAGTGGGTACGTGAATGGCTATATGGGTAATTGATTGGTTGTCTGACTATCTCTACGGTTGTCTGGATGTCTGTGTGTGTGGGTGAGGAGGTGTGTGACTGGTCTGATTTTGGCCCTGAGGACCCCATCCCCTGGCGTCTGGCCACAATACTGGGTGCCCTGGTCCCACCCAGGGCATCCAGTTTCTCAGGTTCGTGACCGCAAGGGGAGCCTGAAGGCCCCCACGGTCCCTGCTGGCTTCCCACATCATGCGAGAGCCGACATTGGTTTTGGACAGAGTGAGCTGCTAACATGCTCCCTCTGTCCAAAAGCAATTCTGCTCCGCTTCGTGCAAGCGAGAGCATTTTACATGCTCTCGCTTGTACGAAGCAGAGCATTGTTTGCTATGGCTTGGCGGGAGCGGTGAAGCTCCCTCCAAGCCATAGCAAACTGCAGTGTCTTGGGGTGGGCACCCCAGGACATCGCAGGAGTTGGCCCTGGGGGGTGGCGGTCCTCAGGGCCATCTATGGCTCCAGGAGGGGGGCTGGGCGGCCTCCTCCTTTGTTCTAATTTGCCCTGGGAGGTGGTGGTCCCTGGGGCTGCGGGGGGGCACACGGTTGCCTGCATTACTTTACATTAAAGCCCCGGGGGTGGCGGTCCTTGGGGCTGGGAGGGGAGCGCACCCCTGCATCAATTACAATTAAAGCCCTGGGGAGGTGACGGCTACCTCTCCTGTTACCTCCAGCAAGTCCCACACAGTTGCATTGCTAAGAGGTTGTCGGTGGCCACGCTCCCTTTCTCCACCACTCTGCAAACGTGCCTCTAGGTGCACTGCTGCTTGGGGAAGAAGTCCACTTTAATTCTGAGGCCCTCAGGAGGTAAGGGTATGTCATCCCCCCACCAGCAGTGGGCCGAGAGGTGCATTTGCAGAGTGGTGGAGAAAGGGGACGTGAAGCCTCGGGGACGTGGTGGTCCCACGGGCAGTAGTAAGCCCCAGGAGGGAGGGCCCATGTGCTCCCCCCCCCCCCTCCCCATACCTGTATAATGCCCCCGGGCCTGGATGCAGCGCGACTCCTGCCGAAATCTCTTTTTTTACATTCTTTTTTGGCCCCGGGAGGGGGGGGGGTCGGGTCACAGAGGCATCAAATGGCTGCCAACACTTCCTGGTTTGACGTGTTGGCATTGTAGAAAACCAGAGAGGTGGCTCTACAGTCCAAGGGACTGCCAATCAGATCTCAGCACGAGATGGGAAGGGGTTGCGATTCCTCCGCATCCCCAGATATACAACTGGAAATTTCTTTACATTTCTCCGAAAGTACTGAACGCATTTACACCATTTAACAAAAAGGGCGCTTTCTGGACCAATAGCTACCTTTCTGCCAAATATTGTGTAATTCTGTTTAGCAGTTCGGGCCGTTGCAGTGTCTAAAGTTTCCTATGGAAATTAACATGGAGATAAAGCATTTTGGACCACTTCCCCTTTTTCTTAGCCCCCGCTTGCGAATCAGTCCCAAATTTTCAACACAGTTGCTGAAGTTACTGGCAAATTAGTTTTGAAAATTTCACCAAGATTCGTCAAACGATGCCAGCGTTCTAGGCAAATGAAAAAACGCTCTTTCTATGCAAACTACATCCTAACTATAACTACCCACTTCCGACCGCCAGTAGGTAATGTGTGTGCATATATATATGTGTATGTGTATATATGTGTGTATGTTACATAAGATTTCGTCACCTTTCGGGACTCCCCATACGGCGGAACACAAGCACCTCAAACGCCGTTCTTAATAAATGCTATTTTCACCCTTTATTATGTTTTCTTCATTTTATGTATATTCGAATTCCGCAAGATTCTGCATATCAAAATTCGTATCCCAGGCCGACGCGTTTCGGCTTCCGCCTTCTACTGGGTGGGTGGGTGTGGGTGTGGGTGTGTGTGTGGGTGTGTGTGTGTGTGTGTGGGTGGGTGGGTGGGTGGGTGTGTGTGTATATATATATATATATATATATATATATATATAATATGTGTGTATATATATATATATATATATATATATGTGTATATATATATGTGTGTGTGTATATATGTATATGTGTGTGTGCGTATATATATATATATATATATAATTTTTCTGTTTGTATGCACTCTTGCACTTTGCTTGTTATGGCCCCGTGAGTAATGGAGGCTATTTGAAACTTTGAAAAAATAAAACGAGTTACCTCATTACGAAGGATTTGGTGGTGCTGTTCTTCTGCTCGCCCTCGAGACGCACAGAGTATTGGAGGGCGGTGTGCATGGAGGCGATAATGGAAATATATATATATATATATATATATATATATATATGTGTGTGTGTGTGTGTATATATATGTATATGGGAAACATCCTTTACCACGAAACCATTACAACGCGGTATGGTTACATCGTGGTTTTGACAACGCAAGTCGTTACATCGACTTGCACTGGAGGGCGCTCTAGACTAAGGAATAGTCTGAATTACTATTCCAACACCTTCCCTACTGTACGTAGACTGGAGTTGGAATAGTAATTCACACTATTCCTAAGTCCAGCGCCCTCCAGCTCAAGTCGATGTAACGACTTGCGTTGTCAACACCGCGATGTAACATACCGCGTTGTGATGGTACGCGTTGTATCATCATACATTCTATGTATATATGTGTCTGTATATGTGCGTGTGTATATAGAAAGTAAAGTAATTTTATTTCAGTTAATAAAAACCATAAAATATTACTCAGATAAAAACCTTAAAATGAAAACATATTCTGCTGAATTAAAATCAGATTTTTACAATTTCCTTTGGCATCGCCGAAGGGCATATTTTGCCCTGTTTAAGTGAAGTCACTTTGGACCCATCCTAAAGTTGCATTCATCAGACTATTTGCGATCAATAATCGTTCAGCTTTAAGATAACATTTTATGAAAGCAGCTATTATTTGTGGAGATTCCCCTTTCATACAGAATAATAGGGCATGCCGACATGATCTAATGCTATACCTATTAAAAAAAAATGTCAACAAGATTGTTCTTTCTATTAATAAAATCGGGCAAATTGATAAAATGTGAGTCAAACTTTCTTTATGTAGTAGGCAAAGTCTTCACTTTGTATTCAGAGGTTGCGGTTGCCATTTGGGGGTGTATTCTAATGTTTGGCATAGACCAAAACGTAACTGCAGTAGCTTATTTTTGTAAAATGATCCGAGTAATGTTGTGAAATATTTCTGAAGGTGCGGCTCCCTGTAAGTGTCAATCGTTGTCCATGCATGCCTTCTTTTTCTAAACTCTTCTTTATCTTCAAACCATGACAACTTCCTTGTTTGCTTGTTGATTACTTTTTTGAAGGAGTCGTGCGGTAGTGCCATGTCCCATAGTATTTTGGCTCTCAACGTTGTTAATGCTATATTGAAGGTTCGGGCCCAGTTGTTCGAATTTTGGTCCATGGTGTTTTGAATTTTGTTCCATATCAAAGCTTGTTATGTGTTTCCATTCGAGGATCTTACTAATGACATGTATTTGATCAATGCACCTGTTTGTGCTAAATTTTGGTTTATTAGCCCGAAATCTATTCGAATCTGAGAGGGAGATGCACTCTGGGGTAACTGAAATAAGAGTCTGAAGACCTTAATTTGCGCAGAATTGAGGAAAGGCCCGAGTTTACCTAGGAAAGCTTCAGTACCATAGCAGAGAGTTGGAATAAACTTAGCTTGTATTGCAGTTAGTAATGGCTGGAATGTCGGGCTTTGTAATTTCCGGTGGATTCGCTGGAAAGGGGAGATTAGGGAAGCAATTCTTGGTTTTAATGCACTCTGATGTAGGTTGTATGACTGCCGTTCTTGTAGCCATACTCCAAGATATTTGTATGACTTTGCTCGTAGAATTGCCCCCCCCCAATGACCAGCTGCCTTTCTTATTTATTTTACTGCCAAAAATCACTACCTGCGTTTTCGAGAAATTAATAGCCATTTCATTCTCACTGCAATAAATATTTAGTTGGTTAAGTAGTCTCTGTAGGCCCATCCCAGTTAGATCCATGAGAACAAGATCATCAGTGTATTGTAATGATGCTACATTTCTGGTTGCCAGTTTTGGTGGATAAGAATTAGTTGTCGCCAAATAAGCACTAAGATCCGCCAAAAACAGGTTAAAAAGTGCAGGCCCAAGACGCAGCCTTGCTTCAGACCTCTCTTTATAACTATTTTTTCTGTCAGGTTGGTGTGTGTGTGTGTGTGTGTGTGTGTGTATATATATATATATATATATATATATATATATATATATATATTCACTGAAAAAAACATAGGTTTTAGGGACAGTTCTAGTTAGTTGGACATTGCACTCGTACAAAACCCGTGAAATTCCCCCGTTATAGTTAGTTCAGCTAACTATAACTCGCGCCCCGCAATGCAGTGCTGATGACGTCACATATTACATCACTCATGACATGGTCAGTGACATCACTGATGACATCACTGATGACATCTCAAATGACATCACTGATGACATCATCCAGTGACTGTGTGTTTCTGTAAAGTTTAAATATTTTTAATATATATAGGGAAAGGCGTATTGAAGAATGAGTGGGTGTATAAGTGTCTGTATGGATGATTTAGTAGGTGCGTGACTAACTCTATAAGTGAGTGATTAAACATATCTTACTGAATGCATGGGTTAGTGACTAAACTGGGTGATTGTCTGTATCCGTCTGTCTGTTGCTGTGTAAGTGGCTGCATGGGTTTGTGAATAGCTACATGAGTGTCTATATGAGTTATTGATTGGTTGTCTGAGTATCTGTATGGGTGCCTGAGTGTTTGTGTGGGTGGGGTAGGTGCAACTCTGTGCATAGATGTGTGAGTGGGTGATTCACTGGGTGGATGGTTTCAAGAGTGCATCTGAGATAGACTGTATGGGTGGGTAAGTGTGTGTAAGAGTGTATTAGTGAGTGAATGTATGTCCCAGTGGTACATGTGTGAGTAACTACATATGTGAAAGGCAGTATATATGTGTGTTGGAGTATATAAATAGCTATAAGCGAGAGTGTGTGATTGTGAGAGTGACTGTATGGATGAGTGTGTGCTTGCATCAGTGATTGTATAAGAGCGTAAGAATGTGCTAGTATTTGTATGAGTAAGTGAGCTGGTGTGTGTATAACTGTATAGGTGAGTAAATGGCAGTGTGTTTAATTATTTGCATGACTGACTAGGTGTGTGAGTACCTCTATGGATGAGTGGCGGTGTGTGAGTGTCTATATAGGAGTATGAGTGCATATGATAGTCCTGTACTGAGTGACCGTAAGTATGAGTGACTGTACAGGTGAGTGAGTGGATGTGTGTGTAGACCTAAGAATCAATGAGTGGGTATGTAGTTATTGGTGTTGGAGTGTCTATGGTTTTGCGAATGGCAGTCTGTAATTTAGAGTGGGTGTATCAAAGGTTATATTAGGGTGTGAGGAGGTGCATCAGATTATCACGTGGATGATGTCATCAGTGATGTCATCAGTGATGTCATCAGTGATGTAACTGACCATGTCATGAGTGATATAATATGTGACGTCATCAGCACTGCATTGCGGGGGCGCGAGTTATAGTTAGCTGAACTAACTATAACGGGGGAATTTCACGGGTTTTGTACGAGTGCAATGTCCAACTAACTATAACTGTCCCTAAAACCTATGGTTTTTTCAGTGAATTTCAAAGGTTTTTTAAATGCTAATTTCTAACTATAACGTGTCTGAAACCTATGGTTTTTTCAGTGAATTTCAAAGGTTTTTAAATGCTAATTTCTAACTATAACGTGCCTGAAACCCATGGTTTTTTCAGTGAATTTCAAAGGTTTTTTAAATGCTAATTCCTAACTATAACATGTCTGAAACCTATGGTTTTTTCCAGTGAATTTCAAAGGTTTTGTAAATGACAATTTTTAAATGTATTAATTGTTATATTTTTTTTTTTGATACTGATTTACTACATTTTTTTAAACTATTTATTTTTAGATATTTTATTTTTTAAATTACATTGTAATTACATTATACATTACATTACAAAATATACTTTCTCAGAATGAATTACTTTAGTTTAAATACTTTGCAAATAGGCAATAGACTTTTAAGTACAGTAGTTACAGTTGTTGCAATGGGCAACACAATTTCAAACACAATGCAACATTGAGCTCAATGTGAATTTCTAGTTAAATGCAATTAGTTACTTTTTGGATTACTTTTCTAACCACAGGACTGGATCCTAGATTCAGTCCTGGGACATCTCCTGTAAACAGTTGAGTAAAAGCGTTTTGGTTACAGTAGTGATTTTTAAGGAATATTATTGTATTTTAAAAGTTGACACTTAGAAACTTTTTCACATAGAATCACCAAAGTTATCCTATGGGAGGAAATTCACTTAGCAGGTAAGTAGTGTTATCGTTACTTTTTCTTACTCAGTGGTGGATCCTGGATCCAGCACTGGTGCATCTCCTGTAAACAGTTGAAAGAATGCGTTTGTCATACAGGCGATTTTTAAGGAATATTTGTAGTTTGTGAAAAACGGCACTTTGAAACTTTTCTGCGGAAAACCAGACAATGGATTCCTATGGAAGGAAATACAAGTTACTGGTAAGTACGGTTAGAATTACTTATCAGGGTCAGTGCTGGGCTAAAAGATGCAGCACTGGGTTCTCTCCTGATAACAGGTGAGTAAATCGGAATTCGTAGTTCGGCTGATTTTAGAGGAATATTATAAAGTTCCAAAACTCCACACTTAGAAGAATTTCCAAGTGAAACCAGTCAATGTTAGCCTATGGAAGGAAATTCAAGTTACTGGTAAGTACAGTTAGAATTACTTTTCAGGATCTGTACTGGGCTGAAAGATGCAGCACTGAGGTCTCTCCTGATAACAGGTGAGTAAATTGGAATTCGTAGTTCAGCTGATTTTAGAGGAATATTATAAAGTTCCAAAACTCAACACTTAGAAGAATTTCCAAGTGAAACCAGTCAATGTTAGCCTATGGAAGGAAATTCAAGTTACTGGTAAGTACGGTTAGAATTACTTTTCAGGGTCAGTGCTGGGCTAAAAGATGCAGCACTGGGTTCTCTCCTGATAACAGGTGAGTAAATCGGAATTCGTAGTTCAGCTGATTTTAGAGGAATATTATAAAGTTCCAAAACTCCACACTTAGAAGAATTTCCAAGTGAAACCAGTCAATGTTAGCCTATGGAAGGAAATTCAAGTTACTGGTAAGTACAGTTAGAATTACTTTTCAGGATCTGTACTGGGCTGAAAGATGCAGCACTGAGGTCTCTCCTGATAACAGGTGAGTAAATTGGAATTCGTAGTTCAGCTGATTTTAGAGGAATATTATAAAGTTCCAAAACTCCACACTTAGAAGAATTTCCAAGTGAAACCAGTCAATGTTAGCCTATGGAAGGAAATTCAAGTTACTGGTAAGTACAGTTAGAATTACTTTTCAGGATCTGTACTGGGCTGAAAGATGCAGCACTGAGGTCTCTCCTGATAACAGGTGAGTAAATCGGAATTCGTAGTTCTGCTGATTTTAGAGGAATATTTGTATGTTTCAAAAATCGACACTTAGAAACTTTTTCAGCAAAAAGCAGGCAATGATATCCTATGGAAGGAAATTCAAGTTACTGGTAATTACGGTTAAAATTACTTTTCAGGATCAGTACTGGGCTCAAAGATGCAGCACTGAGGTCTCTCCTGGTAACAGGTGAGTAAATCGGAATTCGTAGTTCGGCTGATTTTAGAGGAATATTTGCACAATGGTGAAGGAAGGGGGTGGGGCCTGAGGTGACATGTCTGCAAACACGCCCTGTGGCGCGTTTTAAGTTGGAGAATTAATTCCTCCTCAATCCCGAGGGTCCCTAGGGGCCAACTGGCCCACCAGATACCTCCAGTATGCGCCAGAGAGCTGCGTTGCAGAGAGGTGTTCAGAGGCCACGCCCCTTTTTACAACACTCTGCAACGCAGCTCCGTGGCGCTTACTGGAGGTACCTGGTGGGCTACTTGGCCCCCAGGGACCCTCAGGATTGAAGGGGATTTAATTCCCCATCTTAAAACGCGCCACGGGGCCTGTTTGCACACATGTCACCTGAAGCCCCGCCCCCTCCATTCACCACTGTGCAAACGCGCCCCGTGGCGCGTTTTAAGTTGGGGGATTAAGTCCCCTTGAATCCTGAGGGTCCCTGGGGTCCAACTATCCCACCAGGTACCTCCAGTAAGCGCCACAGAGCTGCGTTGCAGAGAGGTGTAAAAGGGCGTGGCCTCTGTACACCTCTCTGCAACGCAGCCCCTGGCGCATACTGGAGGTTCCTGGTGGGCTAGTTGGCCCCAGGGACCCCAGTATTCAAGGGGAATTCGTACCCCCTCTGCAAACGCGCCAGGGGGCGTGTTTGCAGAGTGGTAAAGGAAGGGGGCTGGGCCTGCGGCCCGATCGTTTGTTTTTTTTCCCCCCCGAAGGGGGGCTGTGTGGCCCCCCTTCCTTTTTCCTTTTTTTGGGCCCTGGGGACCCCATACCCCAGAGCCTTACCTTTTTTTTTTTTTTAACGGGAAGGGGGCCGCGTGGCCCCCCTCCCGTGGCCGATTCCGGCCCCGGGGACCCCATCCCCCGGGGCATGGCCACTCTTTTTATTATTTTTTTTAAGGAGGGGGGCTGCGTGCCCCCCTCCTCAGGCCTCCTTTTACCCCGGGGACCCCATCCCCCGGGGCAGGCCTTTATTTATTTATTTATTTTTGGTGGAGGGGGGCCACGTGGCCCCCCTCCCGGGCCACTACTTGCCCCGGGGACCCCATCCCCCGGGGCTGGCCCTCTCCGTTGGGGACCGTGGGGGGTCCCCAATACCCCCACGGTCCCAGCCGGCTCCCGCGTCCCTCGGGAGCCGGCATTGCTTCCACATGGGGAGCTGCTGACATGCAGCTCCCCATGTGGAAAGCAATCTGCTTTGCTTCATTGAAGCAAGAGCAGGTTTCCCTGCTCTCGCTTCAATGAAGCAAAGCAGTTTGCAATGACAGGACGGGAGCCGCGAGGCTCCCGTCCTGTCATTGCAAACTACAGTGTCCCGGGGTGAGCACCCCGGGACACTGCAGGAGCCGGCCCTGGGGGGGTGGCGGTCCCCAGGGCCATCAATGGCTCCAGGAGGGGGCCGCGCGGCCCCCCTCCCCACATCTGCAAAGGTGGTGGTCCCGGGGCTTCGGGGTCCAAAACGGACCCCCATTTTAAATTTGTTAGTGCCCCGGGGAGGTGGCGGTCCCGGGCGTGTGGGGGGCTGGAGCCCCCACACAGGTGATTTAATTTAAAAAAGAAGCCCCGGGGGTGGCGGTCCCCGGGGCTGCGGGAGGGCGCAGAGCCCACCCGCACCATTTTGTTTAAAGCCCCGGGGGGTGGCGGTCCCCGGGGCTTGGGGGGGCCTTAGAGGCCCCCCCATATAATTAATAATAAAGCCCCGCATGCCCCCGGGACTTGGCCCACCCGGGGGCCAATTAACCACAAAGCGCGGGAGTCCGCGCTTCGTTTTTTTTTTTTATCGGCAGGATCCGCGCACCCAGCGCGTTTTCTGCCGATTTAAAAAAAAAAAAAAAAAGCAGGGCTAGGGGGTCAGGGTGTTTCTACCCTGCCCCCTTTTTGCGTTTTGCGCCCTTGTTTTTGTCTTTTCTTGTCCCTTGGTTCTACCGAGGAACAAGATGGCTGCCAACACTCCCTGGTTTGGAGTGTTGACAGCCAATTAGCATGCAGCTCGTGGTCGGGAGGGTGCGCGGATCCTCCGTGCCTCTAAATATCGAAACATTTATTTTGGATTTTCTCAGCAACTACTGAACGGATTTACACCATTTTTAAAAAGGGTGCTTTCTGAACCAAGCACTACCTTTTTGCCAAATTTGGTGTAATTCCGTTCAGCAGTTTTTGCTGTAGCCTTGCATAAAGTTTCCTATGGGAAATCGATTTTTTCACTCTTAATGTTTGAATTTCTCCGCATCTACTGAACGGATTTACACCATTTTTAAAAAGGGTGCTTTCTGAACCAAGCGCTACCTTTTTGCAAAATTTGGTGTAATTCCGTTCAGCTTTTCGGGCTGTAGCCGTGGCTAAAATTTCCTATGGGAATTAACATGGAGAAAACGCGTTTTGGGACCCCCCTTTTTTCTCGGCCGCCGCTTGATGAATCACCCCGAAACTTTCAAGACAGGAGTGGACCGGAGCGCCCCACTAGTTTTGAAAATTTCGCGATGATTCGTCAAACGACGCCAAACTTATTGGGAATAGAATGTTGCGGATTTCCTATGGATAAAGGTCCTAACTATAACTATCTACTGGCGACCGCCAGTAGATAATGTGTGTGTGTATATATATATATATGTGTGTGTATATATATATATGTGTGTGTGTGGCTATTGAGCACTGTCACTTTAAATAGGGCGATCTACACTTTCAGCGTTGTCATGTGATCAAGGCCGTTTATGGCTGAAACACGTTATGGCGGATTTGTTATGAGTGCAGAATAAATAATTTATGCACTAAACCTGGGTCCACTCTCGTTTTTCTCCATGGAGGAGACAGAAGCAGGCGAGGATTCTGATATTTACCGGAGTGACTTCCTTCGGTGTAGTGGACCCCCTCCCTGAGAAGAAGACTCCTTGACGGGCAAGTCAAGCTTCCGGTGGACCCGGTCGACGGCACCGTGGTGTCTGGGTGGCTGGAAAATCCGGAATCATCCGTATACGTTCCGGCAACGGAAAGTGCGGAAGCCCCCTGCAAACACAGAAGACGTGCCTTGGAGAGGAGGGCAGCGCGAGGCAGAGCTCGACTCGCGGTGACTGCTCGGAGGAGCGGAGCCGTGCGAAGTGGCTGCACCGAAATGTCCACCAAGAGCAAGGTACGAGACAATGTGTATTGCCAAGCAGGTGGGGAGGTGTGCGTTCGTGGTGGCCCCCAGCGGTATCAGACAAGTTAGGAGGAGCCACTAGGAAAAATATAATTAAATCAATAATCAAGCCGTGCTCATAATGTCAGCTGCAACGCTGAGGGATCGCGAGTCAGCTGCTGAGGAGATGTTCTCGGACTCTCCCTCGGAACAGCGGGACGCCAGTAAAAGTGCCAACGAGGAAATAAGTGGAGGGGCGAAAAGGCTTGAAAGACAATTTCCGCACCTTGGAAAAATGAATGCGTCAAGAGCAGTCAAAATGGTGGGAGTCCAAGTCACTCCAAAAATACTTAGATGTCGGAAGAAACCCAGGGGCCTGAGGATCATGATTGCCCCAAGTTACGAGACGCCCAACCCACGGATGATGATGGAGTGGGCGGAATGTAACCTGAAGTCCTCTCGCAAACTGGTTCAAATACTGGTTAAGTACGCCGATGGCGATAGAGTTGACCTCCAGACTAAAATAGACGCTCTCAATGATGAAATCAAGGTGCAAGGGGATCCCCAACAAAGACAGAAGCTACACGATGAAATGATGATCAGGTTGCACAAGGAAGAGGAGAAAATCAAACAAAGGAAAACTTACAAATTCAAAAGGGACAAGGAGGATTATGCCAATGGGCAAATCTTTACTTTTGCCTGCAAATATGATTCTCTAAGAAATGCTACTGCTAATAAACAGATGCAACTGACCCACCAAACGGACAAAAATCAACACCAGGCAGAGACCACATCGGCATCTGAGCTAAGCTCAGCACTGGAAAGTGAATCGGAGACGGAAGTAACAGCGAATCGATCTGACCAGAACACCATCAAATTAACATTGGGGGAAGAGCTCGATTTTATAAGGAGAAGCAGAAGAGAAACACTGAGGCCAAGAAACAGCAGGCCTGCAAAAAACGAAGCACCCAGAGAAGAAGGGAAAGAAGGCAGGCTGCTAGAAAACACAGGCAGCAAGAAATCGGCACAAGGGCGGGGGCAATGGAAACGCAAATAGATGTGACATCGCGGTCCCCCATGACCCCCATTGGTGCCAATACCATCATCAATTTAGCCAATGTTAACCTTGATGCAGCGGAGCAGCAGCTGCTCTCTTTGGGTTTGTCTTACTGTCCGGAGACTAATTTTGACTATACGCAGACCCGGGCAGACATATACAAGTTTATTAGAAAACTTAAACTTAAGAAATTTCATCTGCTTCAAGCTCGCCCCAAAGACATGGGAAACAGCACTACAACAAGAAGAGGTATGCTGTTCCTAAAGAGATCCTACAGAACATTGGATACGTGAAAAACAATAAGGTGGGTGTTCATAAAGATCGAAGAAAATCTTTTCTCCTTTCAGAAAAAGACCCTCACACACCCAGCCAGCTAAGTGTCATGCTTCATCACTGGGTCTGCTCCTTATCGGGTCGGCGCTGCAATACCCGATCGGCACCCGTGATGGGGCCTTCTTTGCGGAGATCTTTTTTCTTAGCCGTTGGGTGAAGTGCGAGTGAGGGCCCTAATGAGTGTAGATGTGAAAAGTGTGTAGTATGTGCTGTCTAAAACAGGAATTAGTGATCCATCCAAAACTATTTTAATGACAATGGTCACTAACCTGATTAAAAACCAGTAAGAGACGCACGCGTCTGCTCAAGGATTGCAGAGTTGTGTGCTCAAACTCAGGTCAACATGTTTCTTGCCTTTTGTTAAGTTAACGGCAATTCTTCAGGACCGAATCTTAAATAATCTACACTTTATGGTCGGTGGTCTGTTCAGTACACAATATAATGACCACCCATACAGCACCCTATAAAGTGGTACCTGTTGATCCAATTCAATGCCTGCAGGATAGAAAAATTGTAAAGTTTTAAAAACATTTAAAAACATCATTCAACAAGGTCATAGTCTGTAATTCAAACTCCGTACCAGGTTTTTGAGTATAACCAAGTTGTCGCAACACTGGAAAAACATTTGTGAATGATGAGCATGCTTCACACATAGTGATGTATGTGATCATGCCAGTGGCGAATATAAACAAAATCTAAAGAAGAAATATTTTTAAAGTAGCAAGGAATATGCACAAGATCGTTATAAAACAGCACACTCACCCAAATAGGGTCATGTCAAAGCCTCAAGGTGTCACAGCAGGCGTAAACACTGTCGGGTTCAGTGTCCTAATAAGGTATGAAGAAGGACATCAATATAGGCTAGGTAGAAGATTGCCAAAGCGGAGCCCGAAAGGGGAGCATCCCTATGAGAAAACAATGGCTCTCACCTGGAATACACAGTTTTATCCCACTTAATGAATGCAGGCGAGCCTCAGGGAATGAAGTGTGCCGAGCACTCCAGTCATAAATCCCACCAAAGGTCAAGGGAAATGCACTGGCGGGCGACAACCACAACCCCATGGTCTCTCCAGCAAACAAGGAGGGCAAAGGAGACAGTAAAGTGTGCTCAGAGAGGAGCGCGCGATGCATAGGAAACACGACCATAAAGTATCGCCATACGCTCCTTAGGCTATCCGAGAGGTAACACTCTCTCGGCTCACCTCTCTAATTCCCAAACTCACAGAGAGTAAGACCTCAAGGAGAGTGAAAACGGAGGATACGGGACACAGAAGAAGCCGGTCCCGCTTCACGGACACTCCTGGCAAAGCGGAGCACTTCCGTGTAATAAAATCAAAGTGGCAGCCAAACGAACCCACATTACCATGCTCAGTGATCACTACTCACGTGTATCGCTCCGTCCGCTCGCGGTAGACCTACCCCACACTCTGCCGGAACCGGGTGAATGTACAAACTCACTCATGTGCGAGTGATATTACCCGGCCGGTCAGCAGAGGAGGCGGGACTTCCGGTTGTGCGAGTAGAACAAAGACTAGAGCGTCAACACATACTTCCGGGTACCAATTTTGGAATCCCCATTGGATGTAAATTGATAAGGATGTCCCCAAAGTCTCTGTAATCAAAAAGCTGTATAATGGTTGGTAACTGGTCACTCAAATTACATATAGATGTATTTAATGAACCTAAAAAGTAGAGAAAGTAAGGGAATGACAAGAACTCGTGTACTAGGCAACCAATATAGTGAGGAGTCTGATAACCAACAGCTCGATGTCTAGGAGTAAATAAGACCCCATGTGGATTGAGTGTAAAAGGTAAAAATCAATAAGTCGTCAAGTACAGGACAAGTATCCAGTTATCAATGGGTAACAGTTCTACCACTAAGTAACCGTTCCACCTCTATTAGAAAGGCACGTGGTGGAGACAGAGTTATGATGTCACACACACCCGGGGAAGAGGTCATGATAAAGAGGTGTCCCTGGCAATTGGGAGAGGTATCGTCTAACGTGTGATCTAAATAAATGTCAGTATAGCTCATATCGATAAAAATACACTCAAGAATATGGCAGAACATCATCTAATTTGTTACAACAGCAATATCCAAAGTATATATGCACAACTCATGCTGTGTTATGTCAACAGACTCCAAGGTATGTCATCATTGAGTCCCTCCTTGTCAGAGGACAACCTCAGGACCCATCTCTGTTCTAGTCGGAACAGCATGTTATTGGGCATACCGGGTGGGCTTCCAAAACCACCCACCGAAAGGAGTCAGGGGGTGCTTGTGATCTGCAAAATGCATAGTCATTTTTGTGTTAGTTCTATGACATCTGAAATTACTTCTGTGTTCAGTCATGCGGATTTTAACCGGTCTTGTCGTCATCCCTATATATAGGAGTTCGCACGGACAGGTCAGAGCATAGATGCAGTTATTGGTGTTGCAGTTGGTGTGTTTCTTCATGACCCATTTTACCCCATTAGTAAATGTCATTTCTTTAGTAGTCTTGGTAAGAGGACAAACCGAGCAAGACCCACAAGAATAATGTCCAACTACGGGAGGGAGATCCCATAAACCTCTCTGAGCATTAGTTGTAAGGGTTTTGGGACGTGTGTGTATGAGCATATCCTTCAAATTGCTTGTGCGTTTAAACGCAAATCTGGGCTCGGGAGATCTAAAATGCCTGTGTTCAGAATGCCCCAGTGTTTCTTAATAATGCTCCTCACTCGATTTGAGTCAGGAGTGAAAGTGGTTACACATGTAATCGTGGTGTCAGGTTCCCTGTGTCTATTCTCTAGCAGACTTTCACGATTGTTATTTCTCGCTCTTTTACGAGCGAGTGACACAGTATGTTGTGGATAATCCCTCTGTCGCAAGGCTTGAGCCAAGGTATCAGATTCGATGTAGTAGTCAGCCAATGAGCTACAATTCCTTCTTATCCGAAGGAATTGACCGAATGGGAGGTTCAGTTTGAGTGCTCTGGGGTGATGACTACTAAATAGAAGCAAGCTGTTTTTATCAGTTGGTTTACGATAAAGTGTTGTAGTAATGCAGTCATGACCCAACCTGACCAGTAGGTCAAGAAAGGGTACACTGGTCTCAGAAATGGTACTCGTAAATTTCAGGAAGGGATTAAGAGTATTAATCCAACCGCAGAATTCATCACATGTTGTGCGATCCCCTTTCCACAGGACTAAGATGTCGTCGATATACCTTTTCCATACAAGGACATTTGCTAAGTATGGGTTGTTGTGATGATGGATCTCCCTTTCCTCAAATGCTGCCATATACAGACAGGCCAGACTGGGCGCAAAGGTACTCCCCATCGAAGTGCCTTGCGTTTGATGGTATAGTTGTTTGTTGTATTCGAAAAAATTTCAGTAAGTGCCAAAGTGGCACACTCCAGTATAAATGCTACCGGAGTTGGAGAAGTCCAGTCCTCTCGGTACAGCAAGTCCTCCACAACTTCTAACGTTGCCCTTTGAGGGATATTAGTATAAAGGGCCTCAACATCCAGTGTCAACAAAAATTGATATCCTCTGGATGTTGGACCCCCTCAAGTATTCGTATGACATCAGTTGTATCTTTAACAAACGAGGGGGTATCCCTAACTAGGGGTTGGAGAAAGTGATCGCAAAATCTCGACAGAGGTTCCAAAATGGACCCGATACCCGAGACGATGGGTCTACCTGGGACCGGGTAACCCCTTTGTGGATTTTGGGGAGGGTATAGAAGTATGGGATCTTCGGGTCGGTAGTCACCAGAAATTCTGCCTCTTTTTTGTTGATCCAGCCTTCTGACTCGGCTGAAAATACCATAGAGGAGATGATGGTATTCAATCGAGGGGTAGGGTCTTCTCTTACCGGAGTGTAATATCTCCGATTGCTCAACTGTCGCTGGCATTCTATATCATAGTCCACAGCCGACATAATGACCGTGGCTCCGCCCTTGTCCGCCTGTTTGATGGTGATACTAGGATCATCCGCCAAAGACCTGACGGCTGATATTTCAATAGATGACAAGTTATGAAATGGGGTAGAAGAAATGCCCCTATTGAAATCTTTCAAAACGGCCTGTTCGAAGGTCAACACTTCAGGAGGGACCATTCCATTATGAGGAGTAAAGGTAGAGGGTTTGTGTAATCCTGACCCATCCTTTTCAGGAGAAGGTTTATCTTCAAAGAAGGCTTTTAACCGTACCTTGCAGAAAAAGCCTTGTAACTCGCATATATCGCGAAATTTGTCAGTTTTGGGGGTTGGAACAAAGCCTAGCCCTTTCTGTAGCACACCTTCTTCTGTTGAAGTCAAGACCCTCTGGGAGAGATTGATGATCAATTTCTCTTCCCCCTTGTCTGGCTCCTCGTCTCTACTGGACGTGTCGGTTGTTCCTTCCACTGTACTCTTTTTGGTACCCTCTTCTGTGCCCTCTTCCTCTGCCCCAACCTCTGTCTAAAAAAGGGGTTCATTGATTGGTTGAAAAAAAGGAGGGGCGGGGGGCCCTGTTGGTACATAGGATATTGCCAGAATTGAGGTCCCTGATATGGTGGCATATTATACGATTGATACATAGGGCGTGTATTGTGTCTTAAGTTCTTATTATTCCAACTACCACCACTAGAATCACTATTGGATGATGAACCTCTCCGTGACTGGTTCGAGTTATCGTCTGACGAGTAGCCTTCACCAGATGCGGTGTAATCTGCCTTTAAGTAAGGATAAACCTTTTCCTTATCAAACCTTTGAATGTCCTTTTGAAGTTTGCCAATCTTTTGTTTCATGAGGTATTCTCTATTGTCTGCAATCTCTGCATTAATTTCTGCTAATTTACTTTTATACACAGTTGTTTGGACAATTACTTTGATAGCTCCCTCTGCAGTCTGTATCCGAATCAAGAGGGCATCTGCTATCCTTTTAGCAGTGTTTATAATGAGAATGAGCCAGTCCCTAGTGCATTTCCACGCTACTAGGGACCACTCTTTTAAAAACCACGTCCTCCAAGAAGAGGCGGGGAAAATTGCTGACAATCAAGCCATTGGGAGCTATATTAGCCCGTAAATATTCGGTCATCATGGCTCCATGAAGAGTTATCTTGAGCCACTCGCGTTTCAAGGTGGACAGGGCGCTCCAGTCATCTGACTGGCTGCCGGAGGCGGCATAGCCATCAGTCCCTAGCAGAGATGGTGTCCTAAGAATATCTGTTGCTACTTCATCGCCAAAGGAAAGTCCCTGGTAATCATCCATACCAAAGTTTAGGAAGGGCAGGGATGTAGAGAGAAACCAAGAATACACTAATTCTAAAGTTTCTGATCTGGGCCAGGGGTACCAATAGTAACCTCCTGGTAACCTGAAGATACAGTCCCACGGGAAAAAACCCGTGCAAACAATAAGACAAAAAGGAGGGACTACGGGCCACTTGAATAGGTCCAGCATACAGGCCCACGGAACTACAACAAGAAGAGGTATGCTGTTCCTAAAGAGATCCTACAGAACATTGGATACGTGAAAAACAATAAGGTGGGTGTTCATAAAGATCGAAGAAAATCTTTTCTCCTTTCAGAAAAAGACCCTCACACACCCAGCCAGCTAAGTGTCATGCTTCATCACTGGGTCTGCTCCTTATCGGGTCGGCGCTGCAATACCCGATCGGCACCCGTGATGGGGCCTTCTTTGCGGAGATCTTTTTCTTAGCCGTTGGGTGAAGTGCGAGTGAGGGCCCTAATGAGTGTAGATGTGAAAAGTGTGTAGTATGTGCTGTCTAAAACAGGAATTAGTGATCCATCCAAAACTATTTTAATGACAATGGTCACTAACCTGATTAAAAACCAGTAAGAGACGCACGCGTCTGCTCAAGGATTGCAGAGTTGTGTGCTCAAACTCAGGTCAACATGTTTCTTGCCTTTTGTTAAGTTAACGGCAATTCTTCAGGACCGAATCTTAAATAATCTACACTTTATGGTCGGTGGTCTGTTCAGTACACAATATAATGACCACCCATACAGCACCCTATAAAGTGGTACCTGTTGATCCAATTCAATGCCTGCAGGATAGAAAAATTGTAAAGTTTTAAAAACATTTAAAAACATCATTCAACAAGGTCATAGTCTGTAATTCAAACTCCGTACCAGGTTTTTGAGTATAACCAAGTTGTCGCAACACTGGAAAAACATTTGTGAATGATGAGCATGCTTCACACATAGTGATGTATGTGATCATGCCAGTGGCGAATATAAACAAAATCTAAAGAAGAAATATTTTTAAAGTAGCAAGGAATATGCACAAGATCGTTATAAAACAGCACACTCACCCAAATAGGGTCATGTCAAAGCCTCAAGGTGTCACAGCAGGCGTAAACACTGTCGGGTTCAGTGTCCTAATAAGGTATGAAGAAGGACATCAATATAGGCTAGGTAGAAGATTGCCAAAGCGGAGCCCGAAAGGGAGCATCCCTATGAGAAAACAATGGCTCTCACCTGGAATACACAGTTTTATCCCACTTAATGAATGCAGGCGAGCCTCAGGGAATGAAGTGTGCCGAGCACTCCAGTCATAAATCCCACCAAAGGTCAAGGGAAATGCACTGGCGGGCGACAACCACAACCCCATGGTCTCTCCAGCAAACAAGGAGGGCAAAGGAGACAGTAAAGTGTGCTCAGAGAGGAGCGCGCGATGCATAGGAAACCCGACCATAAAGTATCGCCATACGCTCCTTAGGCTATCCGAGAGGTAACACTCTCTCGGCTCACCTCTCTAATTCCCAAACTCACAGAGAGTAAGACCTCAAGGAGAGTGAAAACGGAGGATACGGGACACAGAAGAAGCCGGTCCCGCTTCACGGACACTCCTGGCAAAGCGGAGCACTTCCGTGTAATAAAATCAAAGTGGCAGCCTGTATGCTGGACCTATTCAAGTGACCCGTAGTCCCTCCTTTTTGTCTTATTGTTTGCACGGGTTTTTTCCCGTGGGACTCTATCTTCAGGTTACCAGGAGGTTACTATTGGTACCCCTGGCCCAGATCAGAAACTTTAGAATTAGTGTATTCTTGGTTTCTCTCTACATCCCTGCCCTTCCTAAACTTTGGTATGGATGATTACCAGGGACTTTCCTTTGGCGATGAAGTAGCAACAGATATTCTTAGGACACCATCTCTGCTAGGGACTGATGGCTATGCCGCCTCCGGCAGCCAGTCAGATGACTGGAGCGCCCTGTCCACCTTGAAACGCGAGTGGCTCAAGATAACTCTTCATGGAGCCATGATGACCGAATATTTACGGGCTAATATAGCTCCCAATGGCTTGATTGTCAGCAATTTTCCCCGCCTCTTCTTGGAGGACGTGGTTTTTAAAAGAGTGGTCCCTAGTAGCGTGGAAATGCACTAGGGACTGGCTCATTCTCATTATAAACACTGCTAAAAGGATAGCAGATGCCCTCTTGATTCGGATACAGACTGCAGAGGGAGCTATCAAAGTAATTGTCCAAACAACTGTGTATAAAAGTAAATTAGCAGAAATTAATGCAGAGATTGCAGACAATAGAGAATACCTCATGAAACAAAAGATTGGCAAACTTCAAAAGGACATTCAAAGGTTTGATAAGGAAAAGGTTTATCCTTACTTTTTTTTTTTTTAAACCTTTATTTATCATTTTATTGCATGAGTACATCACAATGATCATGGTATACATTCTCGAACGTCTAGTATATATTATAGTTGCGTTACCTGCTTTGTCACACTGACATGCTAATTCAAAGTGTAATTATCATTAAGAATGGTTAGCTTATAACAGCCATCATGGGGATCATACATCAGTACATGGTGGTCCAATTATACAATGCATCCGTATGCTGTACACAGACAGCGGTCAGATTTCGGTATATTGTGCACGTGCGTTTCAAATATGGCGGCCATCCGTCGTATCTGACAAGTAGTATTGGCTGGACTGTGTCTAGGGCTTGTGGACCTTCATCCCACCCCAGTTGGCACTATGCCTTGTTCGAGTTGTGAGGCTGCATTGTCGTGCCGCGATGCGAGGTGTGTTTTCAGCGGCCCCCAAATGTCTCTGGGTCTGGAGGATGCGGGAACAGTCGCGGAGTAGTGGTCGCTGTGTGTGTTACAGGTGACCATGCTTTTCAGCCATCCCTGTACCGAAGGTGCTGTCTTCCGGCCCCAGTGGATTGCAACCTCCCTCTTGGCCAGTAATAAACTAAGAGCTGCAAATTTCCGGACTTTTTGGGGAAGTTTACCATGTATCCCATTAGTGCAATCTCAGGGACTGGATCAAGTGGTATGTGTATAATGTCGCCTAACTCTTTATGCACTTCTTTCCAGTACGGCAGCAGCCGCGGGCAAGTCCACGACAGATGCGCAAAGTCAGCATGTGGATATCCACACTTGCGGCAGCTGTGGGGACGAGACGGGTCTATCCTGTGCACGTTGGCTGGGGTGACGTAGGCCCTGCGGAGAAACTTAAAGTGGAGCAACTTGTGCCTGCTGTTTAGAGAGATGTCTTTAGTGAGTGCGCAGCATGCGGCCCATTGGTCGTCTGTGATCTGGCCTCCCAGGTCTCCCTCCCAATCACTGCGTATTTTTCCGTCGTCGATCGGGACAAGTTTCATGCATGCTTTGTACAGCTTGGAAATGAGGTGGGACCCTTGTGTGCTTTCAATGACTAGCGTGAGGGGGCCAAAGGAGTCCGGCTCCACGGGGAAACTGGGTATTGTGGCACGCAGCGTCGATATAAGACGTCTAATCACGAATCGGTCCATGAATGTAGCGTCGGGGAAGCGGGCGTCATCATTCCCCAGACATGCATGGCCATCCGGGAACAGATCCCCAGCTTTCGTCAGTGCGAATTTGGTTAAGGTGCGTTGCACTAGTGTCTCGCCCGTTAGTGGTAGCCAACGCGCATTGGGGAGTGGAAGAGCAGTAGAGTACATAAAGGCAGTGCCTGTGATTCGCCTAAGCTTTTCCCAAGCCCAGCTTGTTGTAGAGACTGTTTGGATGTCGTTGGGATCTCTGGGGAAGCCTTTGGGGAGGACTGTAGACAAGTGTCCAGGTAGGACGAGGTCCGCCTCCGGGCGGATGTATGGGATCCTGGCGTCGGGGTGATACCAGGCATAAGCGTAGCTGCATTGGGCTGCTAAATAATACATGTGGAGATCAGGTACTCCGAAGCCACCGCGGTCATAGGGGAGGGTAAGAACCTGCCATCGAACTCGGGCACGCGCATCACCCCACACCAAGCGTATCAAATGTGAGCGGAGAGTCGCAAAGAAACTGTTGGGGAGAGGGATGGGGATATTGTTGAAGAGGTATAGGAACTTAGGGAGAACAACCATCTTAATTATGGCCACCCTTCCCCCTATTGATAGTGGTAACTTTAGCCATTTATCTATTTGTGTTTCCAAGGCAGTAATCGCTTGTCCATAGTTGAGGCGAACTATCATCTCCGCCTCCAAATGGATGTGTATGCCCAAGTATTTAACGGAGTCTGTACACCACTCTAGTGGGAACTCTAGCTCCCAGCGGGTAGTGCTGCGAGTCAGGGGGAATATGACAGACTTGTGCCAATTGATGCATAGGCCAGAATACTGGCCAAATCGAAGTATCTCGCGTATGAGGGGGTCTAAGTTGACCCGCGGCTCACGGACATACAAAATAGTATCGTCGGCGTACAATGAAACGAGGAGGGGGCCCGTATTAAATTGCAATCCTCTCTGTAGGTGTTTCTCTTGAAAATGCCTGATCAGCGGATCCATGGCGAGGATGAAAAGTAAGGGTGATAGTGGGCATCCCTGCCTGGTGCCCCGTGTCAGCGAGAAGGGGTTAGAGAGTATACCATTCAATCGAAGGCGAGCAGTCGGGTGGCGGTAAAGAAGTGCCGTGGTGGCCATGAAGCCCATCGGCATGCCCATGCGACGCATGATTGACATGAAAAGGGCCACTCCAGTGAATCAAAAGCCTTTTCCGTGTCAAGCAGAATCGCGGCAGCTGGCGTATCCGGGCCGATCCTGTGTAGTACTGAGAAAAGGGTCCTGAGATTTAATGAAGTTGAGCGGTTAGGAACAAAACCGGATTGCGCTGGGGATATGATAAATTCAAGTAATTGAGAGAGACGCCCAGCAACGATTTTGGCAAGGATTTTGTAATCTAAGTTTAATAAAGATAAAGGCCTGTATGAGCTACAGAGTAGTGGATCTTTACCCGGCTTCGGTAGGAGGATAATGACGGCTTCCCGAAATGTGGGCGGTAACACCTGTCTTTCTAAGGCCTCTGCGTACACTTCAATGAGCTGCGGGGCTAGCAAATCCTTGAATGCCTTGTAGAAGTCGCCCGAGAACCCGTCCAGCCCTGGGGCCGAAGAGGATCGGAGGGAATCAATGGCCCCCAATACGTCGTTCACGGATATGGGTTCAGCCAGGAAGTCCTGCATATCTTTCTCAAGATATACCAACGCTACCTCAGACAAGTAGGATTCCAGGGCGGTATAATCTGTCCCAAGTCTGGAAGTGTACAGCGTTTTGTAGTACATCAGGAATTCATCCCTGATCTCAGCAGTGCCCGAGAGCGATCGGCCTGTTGACGTTCGGAGCTCGGTAACATAGGCTTTACTGTACGGGGGTCTGAGCAGTTGCGCCAAAACCCTCCCGGTCTCTCTCCCTCCCCGTATTGTTTTGCAGTGTGGTACTTGCCCATGTATAGAATCTCACGGTCGGCGGCCTCCCTGTACCCTGCAAGCAGGCCCAGCCGTGCCCGTTCAGTTTCGGGGCTATTCGCCTGAGCCAAATTGGTGTCCAAATTAGCGAGTCTGCGCTCCAATCCCGCCAATGTGGCCCGCAGAGCACGTAGCACCCCCGCCTGCTTTGAGATACACACCCCCCGTATGCACGCCTTGAACCCCTCCCAGAGAACAGCCCTGGTGTCGACCGTGCCAGTGTTTATAATAAAATAGTCTTCGATCGCCTCGCGGATCTCGTGCTGAAACAGGTCATCCGCCAGCGCGCGGCCGGGAAGCGCCATTGCCTCTCGAATCCTTCTGGGCGAGGCACCTTAAGCGCTAGCACTATCGGGGAATGATCTGAATATGTACGCGGGAGGGTCTGAGTCTCATGGTACCAGCCGATGACGCCTGGGGATAGTAGCCAATAATCAATTCTGGTTGAGGTGTTGTGGTAACCTGTGTAATGAGTGTATGCTGAGAGGGTTGGGTTGCGCGAGCGCCAGACATCCAGCAGGGACAGCTGATCGCATAAGGACTGCAGCGCGCGCCGCGCGTGGGGTTTAGAGTCCGCAGCAGTGGATGTGCTGTCCAGTGATAGGTCGGGTACAATGTTGAAGTCTCCCCCAGTACAATGGCCATCTGGCCCAGCTTCAAAAGTTGAGCCAGCAGAGAATGGTAAAAATCAGGGGAGTCAGTGTTTGGACCATAGACGCTTACCAAGCCTACCGTCTGTCCCAGTAATGCCCCGACAACGATGGTGTACCTGCCGTCTCTGTCGTGTATAATCGTGCGCGGGCTGAAGGGGACCCTCTTGTGTATCAGGACTGCTGTGCCCTGGCGTAATTGCTGTAGTTGGTGAAATATCTATGGGCACCCCAACTGGCTGCGAAACGCGAGGGGGTCGAAGCGGGCAAATGGGTTTCTTGCAGGAAGGCAATGTCAATATTATGACGCAGGATATAATGCAGGACATGGCGTTTTTGCGATTGTCATTGAGGCCACGGACATTCCATGATAGTAACGACAGGTCTGAGGGCCCACTAACATTACCTATGGTGGCCATGGAGGAGTAAAGGTGAGAACATACCAAGCAGTGTGCAACTTTTCAATAGGAATCGAGACAATGATCAAACATGTGAGCAACCAAGCAAATCTCATCAGTAGCAATCGCCCCCCTCCGCCCCCCACCCAACCTTACTACCCAACCTGTAAGGCAAAACTATCATTAGCAAATAGGCAAGGAGTGCCAATCGTAAAAACAACTAGGGTCTGAATAACCCAACAAAGGCACTTCAAATAACGAAAAGGACAATATCTGGTATACACCAACGGGGAGGCAACGCCCCATCGGCACACCAGCAGTATGGAACAATGCAGGTACAAGGAATCATCCCAAAATTACTTAGTGCAATAGGCAGGATAGCAAAGGGCGGATCCCGGGGTCAGTCAGCCATGCCCAGACCCAGAGAACAGTTCCACGCTGGCCTCCGATCCATTCTGCGACAAGGAGCGCCCAGCGCCATCAGCGACCGACTTAGTGTTGTTTTTGTACGTGCGACAAAAGTCCAGGACCTCCGTGGGATTGTCAAAGATGCGGGCTTTACCGTTGATCTCCACGCGCAGTCTAGCCGGGTATAGCATGCCATATCGCAGGCCCAGATTCCTCAGTGTCGCTTTGCGCCAGTGAACTTGCGGCGGGCCTCCTGGACCATGATGGTGAAATCTGGATATAAGGACAGCCTGGAGCCCTGCCAGGTGGCATCTCCTTGTTCACGGGCTAGGCGCAGCGCAGTGTCTCGGTCTCTAAAGTTCATGATTCGGGCGATGATGGGCCGAGGAGGACAGCCGGGGTTAGGTCGGGGGCCCAGGGAGCGATGAGCGCGCTCCACCACAAAGCCGGGAGTGAAGGCTGCCCTCCCAAACATGTCGGTCAGTAGGGACTCGACGAAGGTGTCCATTCGACCCGTGGCAGTGGACTCAGGCACCCCAAGAATGCGCAAATTATTTCGTCTACTGCGCGCCTCTAAATCTTCGTTCTTCAGCGCTACGTCTTTCAGGACGCGTTCAACCCTCTCCAACCTCTTGAGTGACTGCGCTGTGCCGTCTTCGATATCAGAGATGCGAGCCTCTGCGACGTCAAGCCGCCGGTCGTGCGCCTGGAGCTGGACACCGAGGTCAGCAAGGTTCTTGTCCAGGGCATCAAACCTGCCACCCAAGGCCTTGAATCCCGCCCTCATCTCTTGAAGCAGCGATCCATCCTGTCCCGTGGATCCTCCAGGAGGCGGCACATCCTGTCCGCCCTCCGCCATTATGGGGCTCGTCTCCGATGCCGTTTCTGTTAGTTTCTCAAACGGGAGGGTCCTTTGCTTCGGGTCTTTGCGGCCCATGCCGCTGGAAGATTCGGGAGACAGAAGGCCAGGATGCGCAACCAGTGAGGATCGATGACGAAGGTTAGTGAGCAGGTCCTTATCCGTCGAGGCGTCCGCAGGATGGGCCTGCCAGAGGCCTGGAGTCGTTTCGGAGGGAGGGCAGTGTAGGCTCAGCTTGGGAGAGAGGTCGGCGACTGCAGGTGGAGGGGCAACACACAATCGCCACGCACGTCGTCGCAGTTTACTCAAACTGGGTGCTGGTGCAGGCTCCGTGGACGTCGACACAGAGGCCAGGCCAGAGGCAGGAGCTGCGTAGTGTAGTGTGGCTCAGCGTCGCATCGCCCAAGGCCCGGTCGTCAATGGGGGGTAGGATCTGGAAGGGCCATCCGGTGTGCACCCCAGAGCCGCAATGGACGCAGGCGAGTTCCCAGCAGCTGCGCAGCGACAGGGATCACCAATGCCGCCAAGGAGACCGCAGCAGGCAGTAGGGAGGCAACCAGGCGCGGGAGAGGCCAACCCCAGTTAATCACGGCAGGCCCAACCCGGCAGGCAACTCCCGCAGTGGGGCCCGAATTAGACCCGCACCGCGCAGGAGCGCCCCTGCAACCGGCCGGCGTGCGATCTAACGGACCGCCGCCCAAGCCAGCAGCGGATTTTCACGGGCCTGGGTTGGGGGTGGGGGGGGAAGGATTTAGCCTCGCGCCCGGCGCACTCACCTCGGCTCAGCCCCGGAGAGGATGGTGGTTCCCAGGGAGGATCCCAGTGGCGCCAAGCACATCTTCCATGTAATTTTTACTGGTGCATCAGGCTCGCATCACCTGGATGTCTCGCTCCCTCCCTCTCTCCATTTTCGGAAGCCCACAACTGACAGTCTGCGCCGCCGCCATTTTCAGCAACCGGGCTCGCGGCCTCCCGGGTCCGGACCTCCGCAATTCGGGCCGCGATCGTTAAATCAGCGGGAGCGCTGGGATCGTAATGAGCTTCCCGATCCGGCGGCGCCGAATTCCCCGCAGTTTGAGCATTTTATTGGGGGATAGCTGTCATGCTGCTGGTGAAGCCGGAGGAGCTTCAATGCCGCGCGGCCATTTTGGTCCACGGCTTGGCCACGCCGTTTATCCTTACTTAAAGGCAGATTACACCGCATCTGGTGAAGGCTACTCGTCAGATGATAACTCGAACCAGTCACGGAGAGGTTCATCATCCAATAGTGATTCTAGTGGTGGTAGTTGGAATAATAAGAACTTAAGACACAATACACGCCCTATGTATCAATCGTATAATATGCCACCATATCAGGGACCTCAATTCTGGCAATATCCTATGTACCAACAGGGCCCCCGCCCCCTCCTTTTTTCAACCAATCAATGAACCCCTTTTTTAGACAGAGGTTGGGGCAGAGGAAGAGGGCACAGAAGAGGGTACCAAAAAAGAGTACAGTGGAAGGAACAACCGACACGTCCAGTAGAGACGAGGAGCCAGACAAGGGGGAAGAGAAATTGATCATCAATCTCTCCCAGAGGGTCTTGACTTCAACAGAAGAAGGTGTGCTACAGAAAGGGCTAGGCTTTGTTCCAACCCCCAAAACTGACAAATTTCGCGATATATGCGAAGTTACAAGGCTTTTTCCGCAAGGTACGGTTAAAAGCCTTCTTTGAAGATAAACCTTCTCCTGAAAAGGATGGGTCAGGATTACACAAACCCTCTACCTTTACTCCTCATAATGGAATGGTCCCTCCTGAAGTGTTGACCTTCGAACAGGCCGTTTTGAAAGATTTCAATAGGGGCATTTCTTCTACCCCATTTCATAACTTGTCATCTATTGAAATATCAGCCGTCAGGTCTTTGGCGGATGATCCTAGTATCACCATCAAACAGGCGGACAAGGGCGGAGCCACGGTCATTATGTCGGCTGTGGACTATGATATAGAATGCCAGCGACAGTTGAGCAATCGGAGATATTACACTCCGGTAAGAGAAGACCCTACCCCTCGATTGAATACCATCATCTCCTCTATGGTATTTTCAGCCGAGTCAGAAGGCTGGATCAACAAAAAAGAGGCAGAATTTCTGGTGACTACCGACCCGAAGATCCCATACTTCTATACCCTCCCCAAAATCCACAAAGGGGTTACCCCGGTCCCAGGTAGACCCATCGTCTCGGGTATCGGGTCCATTTTGGAACCTCTGTCGAGATTTTGCGATCACTTTCTCCAACCCCTAGTTAGGGATACCCCTCGTTTGTTAAAGATACAACTGATGTCATACGAATACTTGAGGGGGTCCAACATCCAGAGGATATCAATTTTTTGTTGACACTGGATGTTGAGGCCCTTTATACTAATATCCCTCAAAGGGCAACGTTAGAAGTTGTGGAGGACTTGCTGTACCGAGAGGACTGGACTTCTCCAACTCCGGTAGCATTTATACTGGAGTGTGCCACTTTGGCACTTACTGAATTTTTTTCGAATACAACAAACAACTATACCATCAAACGCAAGGCACTTCGATGGGGAGTACCTTTGCGCCCAGTCTGGCCTGTCTGTATATGGCAGCATTTGAGGAAAGGGAGATCCATCATCACAACAACCCATACTTAGCAAATGTCCTTGTATGGAAAAGGTATATCGACGACATCTTAGTCCTGTGGAAAGGGGATCGCACAACATGTGATGAATTCTGCGGTTGGATTAATACTCTTAATCCCTTCCTGAAATTTACGAGTACCATTTCTGAGACCAGTGTACCCTTTCTTGACCTACTGGTCAGGTTGGGTCATGACTGCATTACTACAACACTTTATCGTAAACCAACTGATAAAAACAGCTTGCTTCTATTTAGTAGTCATCACCCCAGAGCACTCAAACTGAACCTCCCATTCGGTCAATTCCTTCGGATAAGAAGGAATTGTAGCTCATTGGCTGACTACTACATCGAATCTGATACCTTGGCTCAAGCCTTGCGACAGAGGGATTATCCACAACATACTGTGTCACTCGCTCGTAAAAGAGCGAGAAATAACAATCGTGAAAGTCTGCTAGAGAATAGACACAGGGAACCTGACACCACGATTACATGTGTAACCACTTTCACTCCTGACTCAAATCGAGTGAGGAGCATTATTAAGAAACACTGGGGCATTCTGAACACAGGCATTTTAGATCTCCCCGAGCCCAGATTTGCGTTTAAACGCACAAGCAATTTGAAGGATATGCTCATACACACACGTCCCAAAACCCTTACAACTAATGCTCAGAGAGGTTTATGGGATCTCCCTCCCGTAGTTGGACATTATTCTTGTGGGTCTTGCTCGGTTTGTCCTCTTACCAAGACTACTAAAGAAATGACATTTACTAATGGGGTAAAATGGGTCATGAAGAAACACACCAACTGCAACACCAATAACTGCATCTATGCTCTGACCTGTCCGTGCGAACTCCTATATATAGGGATGACGACAAGACCGGTTAAAATCCGCATGACTGAACACAGAAGTAATTTCAGATGTCATAGAACTAACACAAAAATGACTATGCATTTTGCAGATCACAAGCACCCCCTGACTCCTTTCGGTGGGTGGTTTTGGAAGCCCACCCGGTATGCCCAATAACATGCTGTTCCGACTAGAACAGAGATGGGTCCTGAGGTTGTCCTCTGACAAGGAGGGACTCAATGATGACATACCTTGGAGTCTGTTGACATAACACAGCATGAGTTGTGCATATATACTTTGGATATTGCTGTTGTAACAAATTAGATGATGTTCTGCCATATTCTTGAGTGTATTTTTATCGATATGAGCTATACTGACATTTATTTAGATCACACGTTAGACGATACCTCTCCCAATTGCCAGGGACACCTCTTTATCATGACCTCTTCCCCGGGTGTGTGTGACATCATAACTCTGTCTCCACCACGTGCCTTTCTAATAGAGGTGGAACGGTTACTTAGTGGTAGAACTGTTACCCATTGATAACTGGATACTTGTCCTGTACTTGACGACTTATTGATTTTTACCTTTTACACTCAATCCACATGGGGTCTTATTTACTCCTAGACATCGAGCTGTTGGTTATCAGACTCCTCACTATATTGGTTGCCTAGTACACGAGTTCTTGTCATTCCCTTACTTTCTCTACTTTTTAGGTTCATTAAATACATCTATATGTAATTTGAGTGACCAGTTACCAACCATTATACAGCTTTTTGATTACAGAGACTTTGGGGACATCCTTATCAATTTACATCCAATGGGGATTCCAAAATTGGTACCCGGAAGTATGTGTTGACGCTCTAGTCTTTGTTCTACTCGCACAACCGGAAGTCCCGCCTCCTCTGCTGACCGGCCGGGTAATATCACTCGCACATGAGTGAGTTTGTACATTCACCCGGTTCCGGCAGAGTGTGGGGTAGGTCTACCGCGAGCGGACGGAGCGATACACGTGAGTAGTGATCACTGAGCATGGTAATGTGGGTTCGTTTGGCTGCCACTTTGATTTTATTACACGGAAGTGCTCCGCTTGCCAGGAGTGTCCGTGAAGCGGGACCGGCTTCTTCTGTGTCCCGTATCCTCCGTTTTCACTCTCCTTGAGGTCTTACTCTCTGTGAGTTTGGGAATTAGAGAGGTGAGCCGAGAGAGTGTTACCTCTCGGATAGCCTAAGGAGCGTATGGCGATACTTTATGGTCGTGTTTCCTATGCATCGCGCGCTCCTCTCTGAGCACACTTTACTGTCTCCTTTGCCCTCCTTGTTTGCTGGAGAGACCATGGGGTTGTGGTTGTCGCCCGCCAGTGCATTTCCCTTGACCTTTGGTGGGATTTATGACTGGAGTGCTCGGCACACTTCATTCCCTGAGGCTCGCCTGCATTCATTAAGTGGGATAAAACTGTGTATTCCAGGTGAGAGCCATTGTTTTCTCATAGGGATGCTCCCCTTTCGGGCTCCGCTTTGGCAATCTTCTACCTAGCCTATATTGATGTCCTTCTTCATACCTTATTAGGACACTGAACCCGACAGTGTTTACGCCTGCTGTGACACCTTGAGGCTTTGACATGACCCTATTTGGGTGAGTGTGCTGTTTTATAACGATCTTGTGCATATTCCTTGCTACTTTAAAAATATTTCTTCTTTAGATTTTGTTTATATTCGCCACTGGCATGATCACATACATCACTATGTGTGAAGCATGCTCATCATTCACAAATGTTTTTCCAGTGTTGCGACAACTTGGTTATACTCAAAAACCTGGTACGGAGTTTGAATTACAGACTATGACCTTGTTGAATGATGTTTTTAAATGTTTTTAAAACTTTACAATTTTTCTATCCTGCAGGCATTGAATTGGATCAACAGGTACCACTTTATAGGGTGCTGTATGGGTGGTCATTATATTGTGTACTGAACAGACCACCGACCATAAAGTGTAGATTATTTAAGATTCGGTCCTGAAGAATTGCCGTTAACTTAACAAAAGGCAAGAAACATGTTGACCTGAGTTTGAGCACACAACTCTGCAATCCTTGAGCAGACGCGTGCGTCTCTTACTGGTTTTTAATCAGGTTAGTGACCATTGTCATTAAAATAGTTTTGGATGGATCACTAATTCCTGTTTTAGACAGCACATACTACACACTTTTCACATCTACACTCATTAGGGCCCTCACTCGCACTTCACCCAACGGCTAAGAAAAAGATCTCCGCAAAGAAGGCCCCATCACGGGTGCCGATCGGGTATTGCAGCGCCGACCCGATAAGGAGCTGACCCAGTGATGAAGCATGACACTTAGCTGGCTGGGTGTGTGAGGGTCTTTTTCTGAAAGGAGAAAAGATTTTCTTCGATCTTTATGAACACCCACCTTATTGTTTTTCACGTATCCAATGTTCTGTAGGATCTCTTTAGGAACAGCATACCTCTTCTTGTTGTAGTTCCGTGGGCCTGTATGCTGGACCTATTCAAGTGGCCCGTAGTCCCTCCTTTTTGTCTTATGGGAAACAGCACACCAGCAATGAATACTCCTAATATTTCTAACTTAACAGTGGCAGATTATGGTTTGTTGCGGGACTTATACGATTTGGAGCAGGACAATGGAGCTGTAGGAGGTAGCAACATAGGGCAAGAAAACTATGGCACCGTGCAAAGCATGGAGTCACCGGCACATGAGACCTGTGTTAAACCGGATACCCCATTCAAGGTCAGATCTAAATTCATCCCGATCATGCCACGGGACTCCCTGGATGTGTTTAATGAGCAAGTTGTGACACAAGTGAAAAAACTGAATATTGACATCAATAAAGTTAAAAGGAAAATTACTAACCAGGAAAGAAAATGTTGCCAACTGATTGAAAAGCTTAAAAAAGAAAAGCAAGTCGTGGTCAGGAATTCTGACAAGGGAGGGAACATTGTGTTGTGGCCCTTGCAGGATTATATGGATGAGGCATCATCTCAACTCAATAATCCAGATTGCTATAGAAAAAGCTCGTTCCAGAAATTTAAAAGCACACAGGATCTGTTTTTTTACAAAACTTTTGGCATGGAAAAGCCTGGGCTTATTGAGCTTAGAGGAATATAAATATTTGAAAAAGGAGCAACCCACCATTCCTGTAATATATTTTATTCCCAAAGTGCATAAGAACATGCATAAGCCACCAGGCAGGCCTATTATAGTGGCATGCGATGGACCACTTGAAAATATGTCTATATATATCGACTACTTTCTACAGGAACATGTCAAAAACTTAAGATCCTATGTGCAG
>CAWUFW010006400.1:907500-912500 GCA_963921515.1 Calotriton arnoldi | reverse complement strand
GTACTTCTCTCACGTGTAAATAAGGCGATTGTTGTCAGAAGAAATATCCATCAGAACTGTTGAATATTTGAAATATGCAGAATAGCTAGTTGAAGAATTGTCATTAAACTTAGCATATATTTATAGCCAAGAATGTGTCCAAAGAAAAACACTTCAGTAGTAGAAAGGTGATACCAAAGTCACCTGGCAGCTCGCATTGTAATTGTAAAGTACGCTATCAATTGACTGCACCTCCATACATTCAAGTACTCCATGTACAGCCAGAACAACCGGCTGAAACGCGGAGTGACTATAACGGCTTCAATCGTACTGTTGAGACCTGCGCGCTGCCTGGACAAAGATGGTGGCACGCAGTAGAACACAATGCTGTGTTGATCCCGGTGCATGCGTGCACCAAACTGTGCCGAGCAGCATGTATCCTTGCGCGTCAACTGTATATCGTAGCCGTTGGTAGTGAGAGGATCCTCGCGGAGGAATCCACGTGGGCACTGAATCAGGTGAGCCTTGCGCTTGTCGCGCACCGCTGTTAATGTTAACCAGATTTATATAGCGCACAGCTGCCCCAGCGAAGAGGCGCCCCGGCACTGCCAGCCTCAGAGAGTAGCAGGGTAAAGGAGAAACTGGTAAGCAACAGGAAAAAAGAGCAGGCGGCCTAAGCTGGCGGAAAGAGGAAGGTTTTGATAGCTTTCCTGAAAGCCAACAAGTGATTTAAGCAGCGAATCTGAGGGGGCAGAGAATTCCATAGCTTAGCCGTGTAGTGGAATGATCGACCACCAGCCCGGACGCGCTTCACACGGGGGACAGTGACTAAGTACTGCCCCGAGGATCGCAGCTCACGAGTGGATTCGTAGGGAGTTAACATATTGGCAAGGAGGCTGGGTGAGGCTAGTTTCAAGATCTTGAAAGATAGGCAAAGTGCCTTGAATTGGATCCGTTTGGCCACCGGAAGCCAGTGAAGCCGCCGAACGGCGTCAGTGGCGGAACAGTGACGTGGGAGCCCTAAGAGGGCTCTAGCAGCCGCATTCTGCACACGCTGTAATCGCATTACCTCAGCCTGATTGACTCCTAAGAGGAGCGAGTTAGCGTAGTCCAGTCTGGATAGAATAGCAGACTGGACAATCAGCTGGCGTGTGGGTGGGTTGAAAAACCTCAGCAACGGCTTGAGACCCCGCAGGAGGCCAAAACAAGTGCCCGCAACTTTTTTTGTATGTTCTTGGAAGCTGAGGGTGGAATCCATCCAAACCCCTAAGTTCTTGACCGCCATCTTAGGGGTGGGGGTGTCTCCAAGCACACTTGGCCACCATTGCTCATTCCAGAGGTTCCTGTCCTTCCCTACCAACAGTACCTCCGTTTTAGTGGCGTTCAACTGAAGGCAATTAGAGGTCATCCACTCTGCCACGGCGGCCAGGCCGCTCCTAAACCTGAGGGCGTCCAGAGGGGAACCATCGGATAGGGCCACCACAAGCTGCGTATCGTCAGCATATGAGACCATAGTGAGGCCCATCTTCCTGGAGACCGTGGCAAGAGGCTGGACATATAAGTTGAACAATACGGGGCTCAGAGCAGAGCCCTGGGGAACCCCTTGCCCAATGGAATGGGACTGGGAGAGGAACGGGGGGCTGACACGCGGAAGGATCTTTCACTCAAGAATGACCTAAACCATTCGAGTGCGAGGCCCACCACCCCGGCAGCCTCCAGACGTTGTAGCAGAGTCGCGTGTGAAACTGTGTCAAATGCGGCACTGAGATCAAATAGAATCAGTGCCGCAGTATGACCGGAGTCCAGAATGGTCCGTAGGTGTTCAGTCATTGCCAGAAGAGTTGTCTCTGTGCTGTGACCAGCACGGAAACCATTTTGCGAAGGGTCCAGAATGTTATTGGTATTGAGAAATTTTGTAAGGATGTTGTTGACATGGGCCTCAGCAATCTTAGCTACCCACGGCAGGAGGGAGATTGGTCGGAAGTTTTCTAGCTTTGCTGGGTCCAACGAAGGTTTTTAAGAATGGGAGAAACCCTAGCCTGTTTCCAGAGCACAGGGACCACAGCAGTGGTAAATGAAGTGTTAATGATCTGGCACAGAGGAGCCAAAAGAGAGACAGTGAGTCCCTAAACTGGGCAGGTTTTAGAGGGTCGGCCGGAGAGCCAGATTTGACTTTCTTACTCAGGAGAGTAAGCTCTTCCTGTGAGATACTGGGAATAGCTGTCAGAGAATGCAAGGGGGAGGGTCCGCAAAAAGTGGCCGTAGAAGACGGCTTTTGTGGAAAGGACCGATAGATGGTGTCCACCTTGTTAACGAAAAACAGCGCCAGGTCTTCACATTGTTGCTCAGAAATGATCGCAGAGGCCTGGGATTTGTTTCTTACTCTCAGATCCTTCAAAAATTTTAAAAATACATTTAGCCGGGTTAGGACTTAATTGTATTTCGTTAGCATAGTAGGCAGCCCGGGCAGTACAGACATTTCTATGATAGTTTTTAATCGCAGCCAAATAGGTTTTTTTTGTTATAGGGTCATAGTCTTTCCTCCACAAGCGCTCTAGTTTCTTACATGCTTTCCGCAGAGCGGCCAGTGTGTCATTGTACCATGGGCTAGGGTCCGCAGAGCGGCCTTTCATCCATTTAGCTGGGATGAGGGAGTCCAGGGTTTGGACAATCCAGTTACAGAAGTCACTGTAAGCCCCATCGGCATCGTTCTGTGGTGCTGGAGAATTCGCAGTGAGAAGCGCATGAAAATCCTCCAGTCTCAGTTTACGCCAAGGGCGCCTGAAGACGGGGGGATGCGTGTCCCTAACAAGGGGTTCGGGTGCCGGAAAAGACATGGTTATCAAAGAATGGTCGGACCAACCTACAGGTTTAGGGGTCTCTACCGTGGCAGATGGAATATTAGAAAAAATAGGGTCCAGCAAGTGACCCGCAGAATGAGTGGGGCCAGGGACCAGTTGGTGGAGTTGGCAGGCTGCCAGGTCCGCCAGCACGCTGATAGCAGCGTCTTGCGTCTGGTCGAAATTCAGGTTGAGATCCCCTAGAATGGTGAAATTGGCTGTACCCATTGCAAGTGCATAGGTAGATTCTAGGAGGGCAGATTTGAAATGCGTAGCTAGCCCCGGAGGACGATATACTAGTAGCCCAGAGATGGTCAGATGGGCACTGAGAGTGATCCTGAATCGTGCACATTCGCAGCCCTCCATTGCTTCTTTGACAAAGCTGCAAGAATAACACGATTTGAAAATGACCGCAATCCCACCCCCTCGAGACTCACGATTTACAGTAAGGATGGTGTAGCCAGGAGGCAGTGCTAGGTTGGGTTCGGCTACCGTGTCTACATTGAGCCAGGTCTCCGTAATAAAAAACACATCCGGAGCTTCCTCCTTGACCAAATCATGGATTTCAAGGTAGTGTTTAACCAAAGACCGCACGTTCAGCTGGAGAATTCTCACTGGCGGTCTAGTCTGAGGAGGAGGAGATGAAAGATGCAGCGGCATAAAGGAGACATACCTGCAACCGGGACAACAAAAAGGCCCTTCCAAGGGGCCCAACCGAGGCCCGCTGCAACCTTTACCCAGAGAGTTAGCAGCCAATAGCTCCGCCCTGGAATAAATATGTCGACCCAAAGTGCTCTGGCCAGCATTCCTGGCGAGAGGCGACGTACAGGCGCGGACGGGCGCAGACAAGCTTGCCTTAGGCGCGCCTTTGGCGCGCCAGCGGCGCGTCCGCTGCGCGGTCGCCTGCACATCCGATCTAAATAGGTACCGGGCGGGAAACTCCTCCTCAGCCTTTCCCCCGGAAGTGTATTACTTGGCCGCGCCCTCCACACAAACGGCACACAGCCGGGGTGGACCGGGGCGGGCTAGAAGAATCAGCGTGCTGCTACCAGCTGATCAGGTACTGTAAAACAAGTATATGACACAGTGCAAATAAGAAATAGAAAAGTTTCAATTAGTGTAGTGGTGCAATTTAGGTTTGAAAACAACTGCTTATGGTAAACCACGCCAAAGTACTTACATGTGGCAAACTGCAATATTCGTCAAACTTCACGAAAAGATGTGGTTAAGATATGGACTTGGGAAGTTATGCCCCCATACAAACAGTTCACTTTGCTTGCTGCACCCTGATCAGTAAAACAAAGTTATTCTCCCAAATCAAATTGGTTGCCTGTTCTTGTGCCAGATACTTTGTAAGAAGACCAGACTTTAAATATCCATAAGTGCAGGCATGGAGCTGAACATAGAAGTGGGCAGTCCATTTTTTTTTTTTTTTTTGTCAGAATGAGAGGGCTCCGTAAATAAAGCACAATGTGGCTGGTCTCAGGCAACACAATGGAATTTGAAACCAGACACAAGCGATTCACCACAATGTAAACAGACTATTGCCTTGTCATGGGCCGACCGATGTAGAGGTCACTGGTGGGGCTGAAAGGCTGCTGGGCAAATTGTCTCTGTTTTTGCTGTAAGTTACATTGATTTCCCTTAAAACTTGTGCTTTCTGTAGATGGATCTGTACTACGCAGGCTCAGAGTCCTTTCGCTTCAGTCAATATCTTCAGACTTTCAATGTACTATAAATTGCTGCTCAGCCCATCTTCAACTGTGACACCTCACCACAGAGGCACCCAAACATTCCAATCATCTCCATCACACCAACATTCCACTCAGAACAATCACACTGGCTGAGCAGCTAGGAGCCAGGTAACATAGGAAAAACATTAATACAAAGGCAGGATATAATAGTATTCAATTCGGACACTGTGCAAAACATACACCACTCTAAATGCATCCTCCCTAATATACCAAAAGGCCACTGTACCAAATACCCCTTACAGGATAACTGCAGCGCGTCATCACCAAAAGTGTATATAAATTACTCAAGGGAAGTGCAGTGGAATTCTTATAGGGATCTAATCACTGAATCACACATGGTGAGAAATACCCCCAGTCTAAGGGAGAGACACCATTATAACAGAAAAACAAAGAAACAAAGGAAAGCGCCAGATAACTCATCTAAAGA
>CAWUFW010006400.1:600000-905000 GCA_963921515.1 Calotriton arnoldi | reverse complement strand
TTGGATTGGTGAGGAAGCTTATACATAGCTGCAATCACAACCAACTCTCTACTGTAGACTGTGAGAAACTCAGCTTGTATTGTGTGGAGGATGGCATTTTTTCAGCGTAATCTAGTAACGGATTGTAGGTTGATCTCTCTCCACTTATTTCGACGATTGAGACACCTGATGGATTAGCCGATAGTTAGAAAGGTTATGTGGGCATAGAGTGGGGTTTTTGAATAGTGGAACAACTAGTGGAGACTTTAATTTAGCTGTAACCTTCACTGTAACAAGTGAGGAATTGGTTATACTTTTCCCAACACTGCGTCACGTTACATAATGACTTCCTATAGTCTGCCTGGCATAATATCCCTTAGAGTAGCAGTGGCCTGCTGCTTCGAATCATCTGTACAACCTATTCATTGTTTAAAGGTGATGAAAAAGTTGACTCAGGGTTTTTTTGAGGTCTAAAGTTTGGACGTGACGTGGCTGCTGGGCAGGTTGTTAGTCCAATTTTATTGGTTGCAGTTTTTTTAATTAGAAAAAGTCTGTAAATTGCTTAAATTTTTGTTTGGAGTCCATAGTTTTAGTAGTTTGTTGTGGAGACCTTACCTTGGCCAAACTTGAGATTATGGCTGCATGAAGGTTTGAAGTAAGTGTCAGGAGACCCTTTGAGATATGCGAACTCGCTATCATAGACCTCTAACACAATATAAGTTCCCCCCATCACTAGTGTGAAATTGTACCTACTTTATTTGTTCCACAAACAAGGTTTCCCTGATTGGTACACCCTCATCCCTCATCTAAATCAATTTTACAGATTGCATGAACCTTGGAAAATGCATTGATGACCAAAGCTCTGTGGGACAGGAACATTTATTGTATACAACTCGAGCTGTCACAGGTTCCCTGGCCAGTGAGTACCTGAAAGCATAGACATGAAACACACCAACTGGATGCTTGTGAAAAGTTGGTGACGTCAGAAGCGGAAGTCTTGACATGAATGCTGCAATATTGAGGAGGTGGAACCCTGATAGTTGGATAAGCAGCAGAGGAAGTTCTTTTCCCGTTCAACAATGTACAAAAACATACACATTAGAACATACACATTAAAAGGTTGTGAATATTAAAAAGTAAGCTGAAAAGAAAATGTATTGCAATCATTCATTATTCTTGTGAAAAGTTGGTGACGTCAGAAGCGGAAGTCTTGACTTGAATGCTGCAATATTGAGGAGGGGGAACCCTGATAGTTGGATAAGCAGCAGAGGAAGTTCTTTTCCTTTCCCATTCAACAATGTACAAAAACATACACAAAAACATACACATTAAAAGGTTGTGAATATTAAAAAGTAAGCTGAAAAGAAAATGTATTGCAATCATTGATTATTCTTGTGAAAATTCATATAATTTTTGTCAAGTGAATATGACACATTACAATGCGTACTAATACCACGCGTGTCATTACAACGCGGGTATTACTACGCGTTGTCATTTACCACGACCTACCATTACATCGCATACTTTTACCACGAATATGCCTTTATCATGCATGCCATTACAACACAAAGGCATGTGTGGTGAAGATATGCTCTTGGTAAAAGTATCTAAGGTATGTTACACTACCCTGCCCTACCCTAAACCCTAATTTAGTATCCCTGCACCACCCTCCCCCGACCCCCAGTCCTCTCCCTATACTAAAACACTACCCTGCACGACCCCACCGACACTACCCTAAACCCTAAAACACTACCCCTTGCACGACCCTCCCCCGATCCCCAATCCTCTCCCTACACTAAAACACTACCCCCCAACACTACCCTAAACCCTAAAACACTACCTCCTGCACAACCCTCCCCGACCCCCAGTCCTCTCCCTACACTAAAACACTACCCTGCACGACCCCACCAACACTACCCTTAACCCTAAAACACTACCCCCTGCACGACCCTCCCCCGACCCCCAGTCCTCTCCCTACACTAAAGCACTACCCTGCACGACCCTACCGACACTATCCTAAACCCTAAAGCACTACCCCCTGCACGACCCTCCCCGACCCCCCCAGTCCTCTCCCTACACTAAAACACTACCCTGCACGACCCCACCAACACTACCCTAAAACACTATCCCCTGCATGACCCTCCCCCGACCCCCAGTCCTCTCCCTACCCTAAAACACTACCCTAAAACAGTACCCTGCACTACACACACAACCCACCCGACCCCCTTTTACCCTAAAAAAGTAGCCCCCACCCCAGGCCCAATCCCCCTTACCTCTCTCTCCTCGTGGTTCCTCTCTCTCTCCTCCTGGTTCCTGCTGCATGTCGGGTCTGAAGGGCGGTGCACGTCGTTGTGAGGAAACGGAAGAACCTCTGTTTCCTCACAACGAGGTGGATCGCCAATATTTTTTTACATCGCATGTGCTTTTACCACACATACCTTTACAACGAAAGTTGTTGTAGCGACATGCGTGGTAAAAGCACATGCGATGTAAAACATTGGCTTAGATCGTCTATGCTTTGACCCGGGCAACTGGATTGTGACCCTAGACTTGCAGAACTCTTATTTTCATACATCTGTCCTGTTGTCCAACGGACGTTACCTGTGGTTCAGAGTGGGCCAAGAGTATTTTCAGTTTACTGTGCTCCCCTTCAGCCTCACCAGTGCCCCATGGGTGTGCACAAAAGTGATGGTGGTGGTTGCTGCCATTTTTAGAGGTTGGGAATCACTGTATTCTTGTACTTCGACAACTGGTTGTGGAAAGCGGGCTCACTGCAGTCAGTCTTGGACAGCCGTCAGATTATGCCATGACCCTGACATCGTTAGGGTTCACCATCAGTGAGCCGAAATCCCACTTGATTCCCTCTCAGATGCTTCCCTTCATTGAGGAATTCCTGGATATGGTGGAGTTTGGGGATTTCCTTCCATTCTGGCTCTTATCCTAATGTTTCAGGCTTGCTCCTGAATCCAGGTAAGGGTTGGTCTGAGGCTTCCCGGACTTGTGCATCCTCCTTATCAACCACACCAGGTGGCAGATGAGGGCCCGGCAGTCGAACTCCCAGTGGGACCAGCAACTTGGCTGCCTCTCAGACACTGTCCAGATCTCAGAGGAGGCAGCTCAAGACTTACACGGTGGTTGACTGACCGTAATTTGTCCTGTGGCAGGCCACTGCCCCATCTAGAGCAGATAGTGTTGATGGACTCTTCATTGCTGAATTGATGGAGGGGCGGGCTACCTAGGGGAGGTGGGATCAGAAGACTGGTTTACCAGTGGAGGGCCATCTCCGCATCAATCTTCTAGAGCTACGGGCCATTCATTTGGTTCTCAAGTTCTTTCTGTCGTCCATCAAAGGGAGGCTAGTGCAGGTTCTCCTAGATAATGCAGTTGCCAAATTGCACTGCAACAAAAAGGGCGGGATGGGGTACTGGATCCTGTGCCAGGAGACTGTGCATCTGTGGAGATGGTTGAAGTGCCAGGGTGTCTTCGTGGTCACCAGCCACCTAGTAGTGAGGTCTCAAAATGCCAAGGCATACTATCTAAGCAGAGGTCGTCTGGGAGATCACGAATGAGGGTTACATCCCGGGGTGGCACAGGGTGTTTTCCACCAGTGGGGAGAACTCTGGCTAGATCTTTTTGCCCCCTTCGAAGGACACTGTCACTGGTTTGCTTGGTGGAGTTAATGCAACTGCATTTTTTTTAGTAGACAGTTTCCAGCTAGGTTTGAGCAAGGCTCATCTGTACACCTTCCCGCCATGTCCTCTCCTGCCTCGAGTTTTGAAGGAGATCAGGAATGGCTAGGAGCAGGTGATCCTGATGGGCCCGGATTGGGAGTAGGAGAATGTGGTACCGAGACTTCTTAAGCATGAGCATCTGTCCTCACTTCGGGAGGACCCCCTGTCTCACCAATATGGGAGATTCCTTCATCTAAATCTATGCAATATTCATCCTACTGCCTAGAGATTGAGTGGCAGCAACTGACTGCATTTGATTTGATGCCTGAAGTGGTAGATGTCATCCTCACTGCTAGACACCCCTCCACAAAATCCATTTAAGATGTCCGCTGGGACAAACCAGTGACCTGGTGCAGTGCCTGACATACAGTCAGTCCCCATACAGGTAAAGGTGTCAGACTTTCTTTTATTTGTTTTGACTTTAGCCCAGCAAGACCTTGCAATGAGAACTATAAAGGGTTGTGAGAGGCTGGCTTAGTATATGGTGCTCACTTATGTAAGTGTAGCACCATGCACTAATCCAAACAACCCTTATGGTGATTTTAGTGATCTTAGACAACTTTAGAAAGCTCTCTAAGTGGTAGTTGTGGAGAGCAGCCTTCAGGCTTAGTACAGAAGGAGTGTAAAGCAACTTGTTTTACCAGTACTTAATCTTATGGTATAGGTTAAAGGAAAAAAAACACATTTTTAATAATTATAAAAATATGTATTTATTATAAACACCCTCTAACACAATGCAATATTTCCTACCCGGAGATATAAACACAATACACACAATACTTTGTCAATAGAATAGCACAGAATACACAGTGGTCTCCAGGGGGAGACCAAACCATATACTAAAATAGTGAAATGTGAACCACGACCTAAGTCGAGAATGGACCCAGAAGACGTAGAAGAGCCGGGGACCCAAGGTGAGTATCTAGGAACCCCACGGAGTTCATGTGCAAAGTGGGTACACAACCGCGTGCTCAATGTTAGTCAATTGGTAAATCGCGGTTGCAGTTTTAAAGAAAAAGGACCCTTCCCAGCGGACCCTGAAGACACCCAGTGGAAGACGGAAGGTTGAAGAGTCACCCCACCCGTGGTTACCCCAGGAACCAGGATTCCTACACCAGGGAAGCCGGGTGCATAGGTGTCAAGTGACGTCGGAAACCGCCGTAGACCACAATGGAGGACTTTAGGAAAGGTGCTGCTGGAGAAAAAGACCAAGGAGTCCGGTGGAACCCAAAGGTGGATTCAAGGTGAGAAGAACCTGCAAGCAGAGGGGACAGAGTCTATGCTACTCAGGAGTGACCAGGAGGCACGGAAGACGAATGCCCACCGATGTTGGAGATGCAGGAGAGTTTGACGGTGCCATTGAAGTTGCAGCTGTGTGGACCAGGCGATGCTGTGGAAGACTAGGAGCCCTTCACGAGCTGTCCCACGTCGGATGTCGAGAGCCAAGGGGTCAGTGTCCGGCAGGGGCACCAACAAGCCTTGGCAGCGGCAAACAACTTAGTTGACGAAAAATGTGCAGTGTCGGGACCAGCAAGTCCAAGTGACTCACCACGAGCAGGTAAGTCAGAGCAGGCCCGAGCAAGCAGTGGAGCCCACTGGAGCCAAAGCAGACCCTCGAGAGGACCCAGGAGACAGAAGGCAGAGGAGTCGCAAGAGGACCTCGACCAGCTCACCAAAAGATGAAGGCCCACAGTGCAAAAGATGCGATGCAGGCAAAGATCTTGGGTGCAGGAGATGCATGAGGTTGGAGCTTCTGGGAGTCCGAAGATCTCTGGAGGAGAGAGTCAACAAGCCTTGGCAATGGCAAGTCGATGCGGTGCACAGGGGTTATGTTCCAGCGGTTCCAACGAGGGATACTGGCCTAAAACTCGGTGAGAAAACAGTCCAGGCCTGGAGGGAGTTGCAGAACCACCACCTTTGTTTCTGAGCCTTTCGGCGTTCATGGGAGCCCAGGATCAGCAAACCGGTCAGCTGCGTTGCGGTGCCTGCAGATGCAGGGGAGTGACTCCTTCACTGCAAGGGAGATTCCTTTGGGTGTCTTAGATGTCCACGGGTCCTGTGAACAACCTGTATGGCGCACAGACGTTGCAGCAGACTTGCAGGACGACGAGCCCAGGAGCAGCAGGAGTCTTCCCAGTTGCAGTCTCGGTTTCCAACGTGAAGTCCAGCAAGGTCCAGAGTGCCCAGACGGTCAAAGCTGAAGTGGTATGTGATCTGAATTTTGTCCCACAACAAAACTTGAGACCCACCCACATGTAAGCCCTTTAATACCCTAAGGAAAAGGTTGGGACGATTCAGGGGTCCCTCCTAGAGGAGAGTCTGGACAGCAGGGAGGATACTCCCATGTCCTTTGTCCAGTTTCGCGTCACAGTGGGAACTAATGGCTCCCTGAACTGGTTTGGACTGGAGTATGCAAGAAGGGCACCAAATGTGCCCTTCAAGCAGTCTGAGTGGCGCTGGTAAGCGCCCCCACCCTGTCCCAATACACCAAGTCCTGTCTGGGAGGTGGTCACACCTCCCTGTGACAGGATACCTAATGTCCTGCCTTGCTCTGCTCGAGCTTGGCTCCGCAGCAGGAAGGAAGCATCGTGTCTTTGGTCGGCAGCCGCCATAGTTTGCTGTCCGTGTCTAAAAGACTGTTAGCAGGAGCACTGAGGGCCTCCTGGAGGAGCTTTACAATGCACGGAATCATACCCCCACACCTGATTCCAAAATGTTTGACAGGACAGGGTTTGCTACAGCCAGTTTAGAGTATGGTCATCGCGTAATGACACATGGCCACTCTATGTATCTTAATGGCTGATGCACTTACAACCCGGGAGAATGGACTTCGAAGGTTGTAGGCGTGTCTTGCTCATGCAGGGGCACCCTCACACTTAGTACCGAGCATCCTGCCTTCAGGATAGAAAGGCCTGCCTTAGGGGTGACTTATAGTTTTTAAGTGCTGTGACCTCAGATATAAGGAAACTTATATCTGTCGTAAGTGGTGCTAGGACCAGTTTACACAGGCTGCAATGGCAGGCCTGTAGTCACAATTTAAGTGGTCTCTCATGTGTGGCATAATACATGCTTCAGCCCATGGGAGACCCCTGGTGTACCTATGCCCTGGGTACCTTAGTACCATATACTAGGGACTTAACAGGGTACATCGGTAGTCAATCTGGAGTGTACCTAAGTACTCACCATGTCCAATTTAGGGGAGAAGCACAGAGACTGGGGTCCTGATTAGCAGGATCCCAGTCAGACTAGTCACTAAAACATTACAACACCAGGCAAAAAGTGGGGGTAACCATGCTGAAGAGACCTACCTTCCTACAAAGGTTATTTGTTTGGTCTTTTGGCCTTTTTTATTTGCCAGACCAATTGTCCTTGTTGAAATCACCTATTGTGACGAGGTTCATTAAACACACGTTTCCTCTCATGCACAATGGGACCATAACTTGGTCTTGACATTTCTCATGTGTATGCCGTCCGAGCCGATGAAGAGCTGCTCGCCGTGTCTGCTGACCTTTAAGACTCTCTTCCTCATTGTGGTTATGTCAGATCATAGTGTGAGTGAACTACAAGCCATTTCAGTTCAACTGTCCTGCAACACCGTTTTTCTAGAAAAGCTGGTGCTGAGGACCCGGGTTGTCTTCTTTGTTAAAGTTGCGACTTCCTTCCTCACTGGGCAATCCATCACTCTACCAGCTTTCTTCCCTCCACCCCCTCACCTACCACACCTCTTAAAAAAGAACAGGCTCCATTGTTTGGGTCCCAAAAGGGCTTTAAGATTTACATAGATTGTACCAAGGATCGTTGAGTGGATGATCAGCTTTTTGTGGGGTCTCCAGAACAAAGAAAGGGAGGAGCAGGGGAGGACCTTGTTGTGGTGGATAGTTCTCTTCCTTAAGATGTGCGACTCACTGACTAAGAAGCAGCACCCCAATGGTCCAAGAGCCCAATCCACCAAGGCTCAGGCTGCTACCACCGCGTTGGCACAAGGAGTGCCTGTCAGACTGCAATATGGGCATAGGTTTAGCAAGCACTTCTGCCTTGAGTGCCGGTCTTGTGGGAAGGACACTTTGTCCTCTCAAATTTCCTCTCCCCAGACCCTCCACTTTGGGGATGTACTGCTTTGGTCTCTAATCTAAGGTGAGGTATCTGCACTCAGAAGTATCCATCAGAAGAACCAGTTACTTAACCTTTGGTAAAATCTCAAATAGTCCCAAGTTAGTGATTGTTACACTTTTACCAATAATTGATCATGCTCCTCGTCTGTGGGTGTGAAGAGGTAAAAGACAAGAAACTGATATAATCACGCAGGGGTGGCATTTATATGTGGCTCTGCTGTTACTTCTTGGGCAATTTGTAGTCAACGCAGAGCAGCACAAAGCCCCCTGGCGCCGCCAAGAACACTGCTATGAAAAATCTCTGCATCCAATAAGGCGCTCGGGGAATATTCTAACATGAGAAATCTGTGGTTAGATAGTGTCACCGATGGTTAGTAACTTGTTCATTATCTCCTTTCTCTAGCTATATCTCAGCAGACCTGACGCTCGCCTGTTTACTATCTTATGGAGTGAAAATGTTTTTGATCTCATATTCTAGGTAACAGTTGGTGCTTATCTGAGGTTCTCCATTTTGTGTTTTGTTGCTAATCAATGTATTGCCTTTTTTTCTGTCTTCAACTAGGGAGGTTTCTGACTTTGCTTCATCGCTACATTTTAATTGTGCTCTAATGCTTGTAATTTGAAGAGTTGGTGTGTTTTACCATATTTGAGGGCCTTATCTAGTTTTTGAGAGCTAAAACCAACGGTGTCTCTCTAGAAGTATAATTGCCTGGGAAACAGCCTTTCAGCGTGGGCTGAGCCATGCATGGCGTTTCCCAGCAAGCTTAACCACGCTTGCCTGAACCACTCATCTGCCTTAATCACACACATGCGTGGTTAAGGTAGATAGCGGTCTAGTGTTGAGGATGGGCGGTGAGAAGAAGAGGAAGCATCGGAACAGGAAGCTCTCCGGACGCAGACAGGTAAGTGGGGCTCGGGCTGCGTTTGGGGGGGGGGCAGTTTTTAGTGGTGGGGGTCGTTTTTAGGGCTTAGGGCGGGGGGGGCTTTTTGGAAAGGGGCAAGGTTTTAGGGCGCTGGACGGAAGGAGGGGGTTTGGGTAGTTTTAAGGGCAGTGGCTGGGTTTGGGGGCAGTTTTTAGGAGTAGGTGGTGGTTTTAGGTCTCAGGGCAGGGGGGGTCGGTAGATTTTTTTAAATTGGGGACAGTGTTTTAGGCCGCAGGGCAGTGTAAGGATTTGGGGTAGTTTTATGGACAGTGCGTGGGTATGTTTTAGGGCTCAGGTCGGTGGGGGGCGGGGTTGAGGTGGTTTATGGTAGGGAGCAGAGTTTTAGGCCTCAGGGGGAGGGGGAAGGGGTCGTTTTGAGGGCAGGTTTTAGGCCTCAGGGTGGAGAGGGGCTAGGTAAGGGAATAGGATTTTAGTGCGGGAGTGAGGGTCAGGGTAGTGGTAATCTTCACCATGCATATCCCTTTACCAAGCATGCATTTACCACAAAATTGCGTGGTAAAGGCAAGCATGGTACAGGAATGTGTGGTTCAGATGCATTTGTGGTTAGGGCCGCGTAGTAGAGGGACGCACGGTTTAGATTAACCCTGGGCGTAGTTCGCGTAGTAGCGCTACGCGTAGCTACGCGAAGTGCACTTCGCAAAACGCACGCTACGCGAACTGCGTAGTGCGGTTGGGAAATGCTGTTCGCACTGATTGCACAGTGCCGGATGCTTGTCCGCACTGTGCAATCATTGCAAACGGCATCTTGCACAGTGCGAGCGGTCGTTTTCTGCCGCTCTAGTAGATTTGTACTCGAGCGGCAGCTTTCTCAACGCGGACTGGTAGTTTCTCATCGCGAGCGGTCGCGAGCACACGCGACCACTCGCAATGAGAAACCTGACCTCCCCGCGTTGAGAATCTCGCCGGGAGGTTTATTTTCCACGCTCGCGATCGGCAACTTGATGTTGCTGATCGCGAACGAGGAAAAAGTCTCGCCGGGATGTTGATTTTGCTCGCTCGCGGTCGCCAACTTGACGTTGAGGACCGCGAGCAAGCAAAAAATGACCGCTACGCGTTTTTGCACTGTGCTACGTGCAATTCGCGTAGTGCGTAGTAGCGCAAACTACACAAACTCCGCGAGCGTAGTTTTCCGCACAGGCCTAGTTTAGATATGCGTGCCTCTGTCATACAACCTAATTGCCTGCATAGCCTTTCATAGTGGATCAGTGCCCTCTAGTGCTTTTTTCACATACATCTAAGAGTACTCCTTTAATTTTGCTGTGACATTATACTGCAGTTTTTCAACTATCTCTAATCTGTTTCTCCTACTCTTTTCAAAGCATTTTTTTTAATGCATATATGCAGGTGTTACCCTGTATTATTTGTCTTGTGGTTTGGGTGAGTATCTTTTTCGGGTATTATCGATAGATACAGATATATGTATTTTGATCTCAGATTCGTAGGCCTAACAGCTTGAGTCGTCCTCATAAAAAGGTCACTTTACTGAATTTTATGACCCCACATTTTCTAAACGAAGACAATCTTGACTGTTTTTCCCTACTACAGCGCTGTTCCCTTTTCAGCTTGTTGTCAGCAATCTAAATATTATGTTACACCGACATGGAAGGATTCCGTTGTGCCGCTGTAGAACCTTCAGATTGTGGTGGTTGGCGACTGTGTTGTAAGGGATGATGTGGCTAATTTAACGATAACAAGGGTAGTTGCTGACTTTTTGTTGATTAATTTTTAGGCAAAAGGTTGAGTTTCAGCAAGAAGCAAGCTGAGCATACTAAAGCCTTGAGGGTCCATAAATCATGGCCACTGAATTGTGCTGAAGGTTGAATTCCACCTTGGCAATGCAAGCACCATTGCTTTGTGTGCTTGTGGGTGTATGCTTCAAGTTCCTCGTACTGTTTGCATGTTACTTTAGTTTTGCTTGCTCCCTGTTACCCCAAACTGCTCATACTGTGTATGTGCCAAATGTTGAGGACACCGTTCACGAGTACCACTGTGTCATACTGCCTAGCATAATCTAGCTAGTCAAGTCACAATGTGTTTCTAGTAGGAGAGGATCCATCATTTAAAAAAAAAAAATTCTACCATTGAAGTGTTTAACTGAAAAATTATACAATATAATTATTTAGTTTTACTGCTGATGGGTAAATTTCTCTCATTTCACAGTTTTTTTAAGGAGTATGCTCCTGGACGTTTTAGACCAAGTGAATTATAACTGTTTCCTGGCTTATAGAATTTTATAACAATGTAGTGACTGGATATTGCGTTTTGCTCATTACCCAATGGCTGTATAGCTGTCCTTACCACTCCTAGGTGATGATACCTTGTCCGATTGGTCGGCTACCACAAAAGAACACTGTGCCCTTGTTATCTTGATCCCACCTCTGTTTGGCTGGCAGTAGTGTGGATAGAATTTCCACAGCCGTACTATGTACTGCAATTTTAGATAAATCTTTGTTATATTGAATAGAAAACAGTTTATTATACAAGTGTTTTTATTATTTTTACATGAGTATGTTTTCAAATAGATATGATGGTAGAATGATTTCTACTGATAAGAAGAATAAGTTGTATGCTTTCGATTGTATTGTACTTCACTTTTACGGCACTTGTTGCCAAATAAAGTTTGATCATTCATACTGCCTTTCCATAAGCCACCCTCCTGAGGCAGCACTCAGTGGAGAGCTTGGAGGCTGTCCTCTCATTCACGGGAGGAAGTAGTGGATAATGTTCTTCCTGGATTACAAAAGCAACGACACAATATGAACCTTGGCCTCAGGCTGTGGGTCCCAAGAGTCCTTCTGCTTGCAGGTTTGTATTGTGTTCATGAAATTTCAAAAGCAGTTGCGGGGTAGTGTGTCACCGAAAAGAATTTGGAGCAATTGAAATATTTCAACATTGACCCAATTCAAAATTATCTTTTTTCTAAGCTATTGAGTCAACACATACTGTTTACCCATCAAGTCCATACCACAGTGATGAGATTAATGTGAAAAAGAAAATATTCCAAATGAGATACGATTTGAATTTGCACTTATTAAGTGAGCCGTTCATCAAAGATTTTTATGCAAATTTTTTGGCAGGACTAGACCTGGACAAGATAGTAATTGCTACCGATGGAGGCCGTTATGATGTTCTTTTGGGAGAAAGAATGCGTTATGCAGTGTACTGGGAAGAAAAGCTTTCCGAAGTGAGACGTTGCTCCTGGTTTCACAAGGGTGACAAGGATAATAAGTACATTCCGTACACTGAGGAATTCAGTGCAGAATTGGAGGTAATGTTTTAAAGCGAATTGCTTGAGTGGCTTGTGTTTTTTATATATGTGCTGCAGTTTTTCATCTGTGCATTGAAGTAGTTGATCATGTATGTTTCAGACGTATGTATATTTAGTATTTGAACATGTCATTGTTGCACCTTTATAAAAATGCTTGACCATTGCTGCAGAAACCAGTGGAATTAGACCAGAAACTCCTATCTCGCCTCTTGCCATGTATTATTGGTTTGCCCTCCTTGGACTCATCTTTGCCCTCCTCCTAATGACTTCAGTAGGACCACCCTTCTAGCAGGCATGCACTCTCTTGTGAAATGTTCACATCATTTGACTGTAGTAAAATCACCCACCCAACATTTGACTTCGTGGTTTCAGTGGGTGCTTCACATTTATTGCATCCCCCCTATATTCCATATCCCTCAATCCATCCACATATTTAGTATGTCATCCTGCTCTTGACTGTAGATAGCAAGGTCTTTGCTGACCTTCATCTCCCTCGTAAAATGTTTCCCCTCTATTCACTTTAATAACATGACCATATAAAAATATCTTCCTGCACGCTAGCTGAAGAGGCCTTATGCTCTGATGTGCACATAACGACCTCTTCGTGATGTCTTAGGGTGTTTAGACACTCACTGGTTTAATAACTGTATTCAACCATTTGAGGACTGGCGTGGATACCTCTCAGTTATATTTTATGGGTGGCAGATAAGTTACTCTTTGTTTTGTAACCTGATGATGCTGCTGTTCAATACTACAGTGGTAAACGTAATGGGGCAACCCAGTGTCCCTCAGAACCTCTGTCAGGGTTTACAATTACTTAGGGCAAGTAGCAACAGCTTACTTATAACACATATCAATGATTTGCAAAGGAAGAAATATATAACACACGCCTCATATTCACCTTCATATTGCAATTGAAATTGTAAAGTGCGACAGCCATGATTATCTGATTTTTTCTGAATACTTTATTGAATTCTAATTTTGGTGTGTATTATATATTCTTCCTTTGCAAATCATTGATATGTGTTATAAGTAAGCTGTTGCTACTTGCCCTAAGTAATTGTAAACCCCGACAGAACCATTTTTTACTTTAATAGTTCAATACTACAGTGCAGACTTTTAACCTGATCTGTGAAGTTGTAGCAGCCACCTAGTAGTTAAAGTTTAGACTACACATAAAGTTTAGACTACACATTTCTTACTGACCAGTTTACTGGAATTAATAATTTGGCTTCCAAAGCGTCCTTGAATCCTTTTGGTCGAGCAGTCGAGACCAAGCTCGGGGGAGGGTGATATGAAGGTTATATTAGCTGCAGTGTAACCCTTATTGCACACACGATAATTACGTCTATCACGTCAGGGTTTTTAATTTAATACAAATACTACTGAATACAAGAAAAATAAGGAAGCACTTTTCAGTCTTAGGTTTGTTGCCCTAACTATTAAAGAGTTATTTCAAAATATACTTTAAGGTTTTGTTTTAATCAGTATTACAAGGACCATTTTGAGTATTATTTAAGAGTTTAATGTTGGTGGATCCATTTTTACCAGGGTCTTGTTATGGTTAAGTGCATTAGGGAGTTGTATAGCCAGTCCACAATGTACTAACCATATTCGCTCAATCCACGGGTTTGGGAGAAGTCCCTCTTAAAGACTGTGGGCGTAGGACTGATTCAAACCCCCAAAAAATTGAACTCTCTTCCTGGATGATCCTTCTATTCAGACAGCGCAACTTTGGGCCGGGTTAGTGAATGCTGGAAACTGAATGTCTGGTTGCTAGTGCTCTGCATAGCCTGGCAGGTTAAGGCAAGGCCCCTAGTGTGGCTCTTTTTCCATGGACAGAAAGAATGCAGGGGATCATGCACACACAATGCTTAATTCAGGCTACTTGCTAATGCGGTGGTGAAAAGGGTAGTAAAAGGCTATCAAAAAGGCACCAAGTGGTGTAGAAAATGAAGCTTGTCTAGATGAAGTTCTATTAAAGAGGTACATGTCCCTTACACTTAGCTGTCACTGCAGAGCTCTGGCATCTCTGAGAGTCCTGCTAGGAGGAGGGGCCAACCACGGCTTTAATGTGCTGTGGTTTGCTTCTTTGGTTCTCTTTGGACTGACTGGAGGGGTCTCTTCTCTCTGGTGACTCTTCCAGGACGCATACAGCAGCTCAATCAAGTGCAGAAGCTCAAGTATGTTTTCTCAAAGATTGTTGCCATACAGAAAGCAGCAACCGTCCACAAATGTGCAGTTCAGCATACCGCTTAAGCTTTCAGGAGCGGGTTTGGAATTTATGTTTCTATTCCTTGGCAAATATATGCAGCAGCAGAGTTTAAAGTTTTGATTGCTATCCAGTCAGTTCGAAGTGTGACTGCATCTGCTTTTTCTCAGTTTTTCTCTCCCTGGGAAGTGTCAAAAGCTATATTTGGCTGGATCTGATGTGTATTCTACTATAAAGCAATACAGGAGAACATCTAGTCAGTGTAAGGATGTTCTTTCCTACTGTTTCTCGACTGATTTCAAATTCTTCTTCCCAGTTGAGCTCCCCGAGTTGGAAGATGTGCTTATTCCCTGTTCACAGGGGAATAGGAAGAAGTGTGCAGTGGATACAGGGAAAAGTTATGCAAATGGCTGTCTCCGACCTTAGAGGGTAGGGGTTGAGAGAGGGGAGTTAAGGCAGTCTGGGCCACAACAGAAGTCCAGAGGCAAGGGCACCTCTTCAAAGAATGAAAGTATTTTCTGTCTCTCACAGGGCACACCACATTTAGATCACTTTAACACACTTGTAGTAATGGGGTAACAGCCTATATAGCTATCTAAATATATCTTACACCTGAAGTACTGCCATGCTGTACTCTCAAAATGATCAGCTGAATGCCATCAGTCCTTACCATGCACTAAGGATGTGGAGGACGCTATTGACTCCAAGACCGATGTTATGTAAACTATTTTGTTTTGTCCTAATAGATTTGTTGGAAAGCACTGGAATTGTGTTGAGTACTCCTGAGATAAATAAGGACCACTTTTGACATGTCAAAAATATAAGAGGTCCCTGAGGGAAAATGAAGGAGCAGCAGAATAGAGCAACTACTGTTGTGAACTTTCATTTCTACATACAAATGCTTGAAATCTCCTTTGGTAAACCAAGCCCCTTTTGATATGAAAATAATATCAATAAGCAATATGAGAGATCTTGAATTTGCCGGGTACAAATCTGAAGTCCTGGATCGGTGGTTTGAAGGAGTTTTTTATGTAGCACTGAAACACTCTGGCTCCCTGACTTCACCCTTCCTATTTAGTTTGGGCATAGTGGCACCTTTGTACCGTGGTAGACACGCTTTTGCGTTGATATTACAGAAACTACACATTGGACAAGCCATTACTGCCTACCCCTTACATGGCCTACTAATCCAGTACCACTCCTCCTTCACCACTGTTGTAATCCACTTGGTAATGAAGCAAGGGTGCAGCTAAGTGTTATTTTTTAACCCGTCGGTGTTGGCTTTCCCTGTCCGTTTTCTTTCCCAGTTCTATGAGTGAGGCTTGTGCTGCTGTTGTCTGTTCTGCACCTTTTTGTCTGGAAAGTAGTTTCTAGTGCACCTAATGTACTTGGTCCCTAAGCTAAAGAAGGTTGCACTGCTCCTGTTGCGTACACAGCATGCATTTTACTTGTTCAGTGTGCCATTGTGAAGGGTTTAGAAAGCTCCTTCTGTTTACCAAAACGATTTCACTTTGTGAGTGCTTGTTTTCTTGGCTGAAGTCGCCTGACTTATCAATGAAACCAGTGTCCATTGTTTGTGGAAATAAAAGCAACACTTTCAAGTATGAGTTTCTTAACAGCATAACGGGAACCAATGTGAACCTATGCAATATTGACTTACAAATACTTGTATTTTATATTTAATTTTTGTTTTAAAACCCGTTAATTGTTTTTATTAATTAATTTAGTTTGGATATGTTTATTAGATACATACCCATTTATGCACATTGCTTATTAGAGAAACCGTTTATTCACCCCAATCTGAATCCTCTAGGAGTATGAAAAATACCATAATTATTTGGTTTAGGCATCTGTATACATAGTTTTTGACAAGGCAGTGATGCATCTCACACATATATTTGCACGCTGCAGTCATCTAAAAATTGTAAAATTGACTGCGTTGTAGGTGCATTGTTGCTTTACTTTGTTAGTATTGCCAATTAAGTGGTGACACCTGCGTAAGTTTTTAACTTAACAGTTGAGATTGGTAAACTTAGTTTCTCTTCAACTACATTACTTTTAAGGCTCATAGCGGAAGAATGTAATGTATACAAATACATTTGATACTGTAATCCCTATCTTGGCAAATTTTGAATAGGAACAAAAGAAATAAAATATATAGACTAATCCATCTAAGAATTATGTCGGGTTTTCATATATTTCATACTTGATGGGTTCAGAGTGGGGTAAATTATTTCTATAGTAAGCAAAACCACGCAAAATACGTACATTATAAACCGGCATTAAACGTATTTTATTAAATATTAAAATCCTCATAGATTTTAAATTTAAGCACTCCATTTAAAGAAACAGATTCTAAGTGAAACTTTTGCTCAATGTATGTTCTATGAGATTGTCTGCCATTGTTTATCGCTTTTGAAATCCTTGCACAATAGATTTGTTTATATTTTACTCCTAAGCATCTTTGTCAGCATGGGTTTAGACGATACTTAATGTGGAGAAAAAAAACAATTGGGGAACGCAGTGAGATTCACTTGCTCGATAGTGGATGATTTCCACACTTACACGTCTTCACAGTTATTATTTTAAGATTTGAACTTTTTGTATTTCCCTGTTTGGTATCTTGCTGATTTAGATTTTTTATTTAAACAGGGGTACAAATGAGTAAGAAACTAACTGGCTATATGTAGCATTTACTTGAAAAAAATATCAGCTAATGCAGTAAGTTTTTATGCTTTTATACATTTTTTTAGAATAGGTAAATGACACCGGCATAATGTGTCTCAATCATTCTGTAGTTGTTCAGATTAATTGCTTTGTTGTTTGAATGCCACTTGTAAGATAAGTCATGTTCTGTTTTCTAACAGGAGGCGTACAAGCTTGCCGTAACACAGAATCAGTGGAAGCAAACACTGACGTCTCCCCATAGAGATGTCATCATACTGCACAACCCAAAGGTAAGGCCAACATAATGAATTACTTGTTTCAGAGAGGAGGCCCAGGTAACTTCATGACCCAATTGACATGAACATTTCTGAGAAGTTTTGACTAACTCATGATTGGACAGGAAATATTGCCACACTGACATCTCCCTGTAGGCTGCAAGCTGGGAGGTTTGTTTAAGAGCAGGGTGGGCTGCCATAACCCAGGCATGCTCCCATGACCTCAGTATAGTCAAGTTCATCTGTGAGGTGGGAATGGGTTGACAGTTGCCAGGGCTGATTTGGTTTCCAGTCCAGCCCTGGCCTTACTGTCGATTTAGGTGTGACTCCTGAATTTCCCAAGTAAGACACTTATTCATGGGAGGAAAAAGATGTGTGACTTGGATCCCTGTTGTTCTTTCATCTCCTCTTTATTTGCAGACTAGAAACCAATAATGAGCTGTGTTGGCTTCATGATCAAAGTCACTTGAAAAGATTCTTAAGACCGCTGCAAGATTACATAAGGAGACTGGTCATTTGGTGCATTTAGCACATCGCCTGGCTCATCCTTTTCTTTAAAAAGGCATTGATATTTGATTAAATTATCAGCAGATGCTTTTTGAGCTAGTTATCCTTGATTAATCCCAGTAGATATTGATTCATATATGCCATTTTTTCCCCCAGGAAGTACACCCCCTTTGCATTTCCAATTTGCCATTTAAGGATTGTACTTGGCATTTTACTAAAGTATCCTGTGCATGTGTTACAAATCATCTTCTCTTCAAAATACGAGTCAATAAGTCCTTCTTGAGTATACTTTTATACCAGATAATACTAATGACTTATTTGCAGCTCTCAGAGACAGATAACCTGTGAAGTGTTACATATAAGTCAAGTTATTACAAAGCAAACTATTTGTTATTCTTAATAAGACAGACAGAGGCAGGAAGTATGCTACTTCTCAGTAAGAGGCACCGAAATCTTATTTTCAGAGATTACAAGCTAACGCTCAGGATTAAGACGTAATTTATAAAGCAGTATCACTTTACATAAGTGTTAGAAATGGGGTATCTAGTTTGCAGTTAGTTTGCACCCTGTCCAAGTAAGGACCCTACCTCTAGTAAGTGTAAGGGGATCACACAGCTAAGATAACCCCTGCTCACCCCCTTGGTAGCTTGGCATGAGCAGTCAGGCTTATCTCAGAGGCAATGTGTAAAGCATTTGCACATACACATCCAGTAACACAGTGAAAACACTACAAAATGAGTCCACACCGGTTTAGAACAATAACCAATATTTATCTGGAAAAAACAAGACCAAAACGACAAATCCAACATACACAGGTAAAAATATCACTTTTAGAAGATTAAGCAAGTTTAGTTCATAGAAATCAAAGGATGCGTAACTTTTAGCACAAAGTACCTGGGATGCGTCTAAAATCAAAGACGATGCAAGGCGCAGGGGAGGTGAGGTGCCGGAAAACAAAGCGATGCATTGGTTCCTTACTGCTGCGCAGGAGAGGTGATGCGTTGGTTCCTTACTGCTGCGCAGGGGAGGTGATGCGTCGGTTCCTTACTGCCAGGGGAGGTGATGTGTTGATTTCCGGACACGTGGCCTCGGTTCCTTACTGCTGGGCAATGTCGACGAAGAATTCGGCGCTTAGGGGCGATGTGTCAAAAATCCAGATGCGCTGCGTCGATTCGTCAGCGATGAAGCAGACGCTGTGCATCACGTACGTGGGTGATGCGATGCTCGAAATTCACGTTGCAGTGATTCTTCGGACGCGCTGTGATGGAAAGCTGGGGCCTGTGGTGAAAGCCGTGGTCGATGCGTCGATCAGGAACCATGCTCCGGTGCTGGCAGCAGCAGTGCGTCGAAGTTCGTAGCGATGAATCGATACAAACCGACGCTGGGAGATGATGCGTGAATTTTCTTCTTTAGTTCACCAGATTCCACTTCCAAGGGCCGAGTGACTGGATTTGGCACCACTAGTCAGGAGTCTCAGCAGAAGAGCCCAGGCACTGGTAGGTGAAGGCTTTGATCGCCTTGAGACTTCTTAACAGGAGGCGGGCACACACAAGCGCTTGGAGAACCTTGGAAGCAGGGTACAGAAAGCAAAGTCCAGTCCTTCCGCTGCCCAGGACAGAAGCAGCAAGCAGCAGGCCAGCAGAACAAAGCAACCAGCAGAGTGTCAGTCCGTCCTACAGCATCCATCTCTTCTTCTTGGCAGAATTTCCTTTAGTCCAGAAGTGTACTGAAGTTATGATGTCACAGCTCCAGTACTTATACCAGTTTCTGCTGTTAAGTAGGCAAACTTCAAAGGAAAGTCTTAGTAGTGCACAAGACCCTGCCTTCCCCTGACCTGGCTCCAGACACACTATAGGGGGGGGTGGAGATAGCTTTGTGTGAGGACAGGCACAGTCCCATTCAGGTGTCAGTGATCACTCCTCCCACCACTCTAGCTCAGGAAGGCCCATCAGCCTGGTGATAGCCCATCAGGATATGCAAGGCACACCTCCGCTCCATATGTGTGACAAAAGCCCAACTGTCATCCTAACCCAGATGTGGAGTCCACAGACAGGCAGGGGGACAGAATGGTTAAGCAAGCAAATGCCCACTTTCTAAAAGTGTCATTTTCAAACACGCAATTTAAAAACCAACTTCACAAAAAGATGTACTTTTAAATTGTGAGTTCAGAGACCCCAAACTTCAAATCCATTTCTGCTCCCAATGGGAAATTACACTTAAGAGATATTTCAAGGCAATCCCCATGTTACTCTATAGGAGAGATAGTCCTTGCGAAAGTGAAAAACGAAATTAGCAGTATGTCACTATCAGGACATGTAAAACACACCAGTACATGTCCTACCTTTTTAAATACACTGCTCCCTGCCCCTGGGGCTGCCTTGGGCCTACCTTCGGGGTGCCTTACATGTAATAGTAAGTGAAGGTTTGGGCCTGGCAAGTGGGTGCACTTGCCAGGTCAACATGGCAGTTTAAAACTGCACACACAGATACTGCAGTGGCAGGTCTAAGACATGTTTGAAGGGCTACTCATGTGAGTAATCAGTGCTGCAGGCCCACTAGTAGCATTTGATTTACAGGCCCTGGGCACATCTGGTGCACTTTACTAGGGACTTATTAGTAAATCAAATATGCCAATCATGGATAAACCAATCACCAATACAATTTACACAGAGAGCACTTGCACTTTAGCACTGGTCAGCAGTGGTAAAGTGTGCAGAGTCCTAAAACCAGCAAAAACGAAATGCAGCGCACAGTCAGAAACAGGAGGTCAGAAGCAAAAAAGACAGGGAAAATCATGCCAAAGATGCAAAGTCTAACAATGAGGTGTTGTCAAAGCCTGACCCAATTACAACATGGGTACTCACTGAGGGTCCTCGAAGGTAGAACCAAGCACAGGGTACAGTAATTGTTGGAGAGTGAAGTTAGCATCCAGTAGGGTGGGTGAGTAACCTTGTCCAATTTTTTTCAGCACAGCCCTTGTTTTTGTAGAATCTCAGGTGTGGGCAAGCCTGAAAAGTAACATTTTCAAGAGTTTTCAACTTTCGGTTATTGGGTTCCGCTCTTCTGATAGTAGTAATCCCCAGTGACGTATTTTTGGGGCTTTTGGCCTAAAATGTCTTATTTTGCTGGATACATCTATGGTTTAGACATAACGATGTAAACAAATGTAAAAAAAATATTGTATAAAAATGTTTCAGAGTATAAAGGATTTGAGTCTGACAAATCCTTATGGACATTAAACAGGTTTGTTAGCCAAACACCTCCAGAGTATGCCCCCCCCAAATACAGATGGAGCACCTAAGTAAGTTGCTGTAGAGAGATGTCAAAGTTATTAAAGAGCAGGTAGAGAAATCTGCTTTACATCTGTATGGATATAGAAACATCATTACTATTGGTTCCCAGTGTCGGGTCACCTAAATCACTGACATTTTGTATTGTCCACACTTCAACCACTCATTCCCAAAAAAAGGCTTAGGGCTTGCAGTGTCCCCGGGCATGACATGTTCAAAATGGTCTAGGTCAAATCGTTTTAAGTGCTTTTTCAAGAGATACTGAATTGTTTCCTTTCAGTTTTAAAGTCCATTTTCTGCATTTCCATCATCATTATCATCCACATCTTCCATGACCAGCTGACACCTGTTGGAGCGGAGGCTTTCTTCCAGTTGAATGTGCTTTTATGTTTTGCTGCCAACAGCAGCACCAGAATATATATTTATTCCAATCTTTTTTTATTATGCCAGATATAGAAGTGGGGAATAGCATTAGGAAAATTGGTAATGGGTCACTCGCCAGTGCCTCTATTATGGCGCTGCGCCTCTTTCCAGAACACTTTCAGCACCATACAAGACCACCAGAAGTGTCCACCTCGTTGGAATTGTAAGATACCTTAATACACTGTGCAATTTGGTGATAAGCCCCTTCGAGGACTTGTATGAGGGAAATGGTTTTTCAAACGGGTAAGGTCCTTCAGGCCAGCAGCTTTGTTGACTGGATAGAGTAGCCAGTGGCGCGATTGGAGATAATATAGCCTATCCTGTTTGTCTATCGAAAAGACCATTTTACAATCTGTAAAGGATCCCATTTTGCCATCTTTAAAGAGATCTCTCAAAGTCTGACTGTCAGACCTGACATCCTTGGCGTGGTATTGCCCCAAACTTTTTGCCTTCACGCCTCCTGTTTTGTTGAATGTATTTTTTTGGCCTTAGGAGTCTGTGCATTTTATCACTGCTAACCAGTGCTCAAGTGCTTGTGCTCTCTCCTTCACACATGGTAAGATTTGCTTGCACTTAATAGGCACATTTAATTTACTTGTATGTCCCTAGTTAATGGTACTTACTACCTGTAGCCAGGGCCTGTAAATTAAATGCTACTGGTGGGCTTACAGCACTTATTGTGCCACACCCTAAAGTAGCCTTTTAAAACATGTCTCTGGCCTGCCGCTGCAGCCTTTAGTGCAGTTTTTAACTGCCTTTTTGACCTGACAAAATAAACCTTTCAACAGGAATAAACCTTCCTTTTTAATACCTATAAGTTACCCTAAGGTAGGCCCTAAAGACTCATAGGGCAGGGTGCATTGTATTTAAAAAGTAGGCCATGTTTGCTTAAGTTTTACATGTCCTGCCAGTGAAAAACTCCTAAAGTCATTGTTTACTGTTGTAAGCCCTATCTCTCCCATTGACTAACATTGGGTTCCCTTATTACATTTATTAAGTGATAACTTTGGATTTGGAGCAGATAGTTATACTGTTTACACTCAAATGATTTGTACTTTATGATCCTCTTTAATGGTGAAGTTGGATTTTAAGTCACAATTCTGAAAATGCCACTTTTAGAAAGTTATGCAAAAAAGGTGCGTGACATAACGCACCCCTCCTCCGCACTGCTGAATGAAGGAATTGTCCCTTTCAGAGAATCATTCTCCATAACTTTATCAAATTTCATTGAGTAAACCAATGCTTAAGTCCATATCTCTCCAAATTTAATCCATATGTTTGTTAAAACCACTGCAGAGACAGCATAGTTCCACTTAAATGTTTTATTCAACATTTTCAAATGCCTCCTGATGTCATCCTGACTTATAACAGCGGCACGTGATCATAAAACATTATAAGTCAGGATGACATCAGGAGGCATTTGAAAATGTCGAATAAAACATTTAAGTGGAACTATGCTGTCTCTGCAGTGGTTTTAACAAACATATGGATTAAATTTGGAGAGATATGGACTTAAGCATTGGTTTACTCGATGAAATTTGATAAAGTTATGGAGAATGATTCACTGAAAGGGACAATTCCTTCATTCAGCAGTGCGGAGGAGGGGTGCGTTATGTCACGCACCTTTTTTGCATACTTTAATAACACTGTGTTTTGGGACAGTTCACAGTGCCTACCAGCACGCAAATAATTGATTTCGTCATTATGTTCACCTAAAGGTTCAAAAGGGAAGGAGTGCATTCTCTCACTTTTTCACTTGCTATGCAATATTCATCTGTCCCGCTGACAGTTTGCACCCCGTAGAGGACAAATTTAAATAGAGATGAGAAAAAAGCGAAAATCGATATACCACTTCAGTGACAGCAGAACAACACGGAAGATCGAGAGAGGAGTTGAAAGGAAACTTTATTGACTACAACAGCTACATCAATGACTTTGGACTTTATGTTGCATGCATTTTTCCTGATCTGGGTTGATTTTGTTTAGCACTGGAGTTTTCTTCAATAGGATGGAGTTTTTTTTAAATCTGATGAATTTTTGAATATGGGCACATGATTAGTTGATAATTTATATGCATGCTTGGAGTGGACTTATTTTATTTTGTTGTAATAAGGGTTTTTTGAATTACGACACGATGCACGGGAGGGTTAAATATGTTGTGGTTCAGTTTATTGACTCATGTAGTGGGGTATGGCACTTTTAGATTTAAAATTAAGTATACCACTTTAAGGTTCATGGCTCTGAAAGGGGAGGTCAAGGGTTCAGAGTTCATGTTTCACTGATTACGCACACGAGGACGAGATTCCAATATAAATGGGCTGCGATAGGCGTTGTGTTTATTTAGAGCACAGGCACACGAAGTGGATAGAGTGCCGTACGCGGCTTTCAAGGTAACATGCCGAGGTTAATATATTTTTAGGTCGAGCCTAGAGTAGCGCGCAAGCGCTGCTCTGCGAGACTTTATGTAAGGGGCTTCAAAAAGCTGACCACACGCTCGTGCACAATGGCCTTTTCCGTGCGGTTACCCGCACGGCCGCCATCTGTTTCCAATTATCGTGCCCTGACGCGGGCGCGATAATTGAAAACACATGGCCATTGTGCACGAGCGTGTGGTCAGCTCAGCAGGCTGCCGCGCTCGCTCGCCCCCGCTCCTCTCTGACACTGCCGACGTCTCTGCTGTCCAGCGCTTCACTTGTTTTCTTTGAATTCTGGCACTAGTCTTGCGTATTCCTTTATGAAATAGAACTACAAGTCTCGGAATTCAAAGGAAAAAAAACCTTGAACAGAGTAGCACTTCACGCATGGACCTGGGAAACGTGCAAGTATGCAGCCTGACAAAGTCTTGGGTGTACTCTTTACACTTCAGTAACTGTAGGTGTGTTTTCCGTATTTTAAATGCAGGCCTACATATCTCCAAGATTAAGAAAACCGGAAATGGCGAGTTAATCACGCAGAACATGGGGGCAATGGGTGAACGCTATCCGTACAGAATACTAATTGCCGACTGAAACAGCAGCTGGCTTTGTTACAGCATATCTCTGATTTAGATATGAAATGTATTTATGTACACATTTTTGTCCGCACAGCAAAGTATCAACACAAAATTCCAGCTAATTCATCTATCTACTTGCTTCAAAGCGTCTGTTAACTTTGTAAAGATGGTTACGACACTGGCATGCATACCATTAAAGTTCCATTGAGTTTGAAATTCTGCCTCATTCTTAGCCCCGCCTTCCCTGTGCAGCCAAGCCTCTCCTCACCTGCTGACGGCCTCCTTGCTGCCCTGACTGGGCTGCCCCCCTCGCCGCTGTCATAAAGCACCCCACTGACGTCCAGCAGCAGTGCCCGGAGTTCCCGCAGCCCCATCGCCCAAGCCGGAGCCGCCATCACAGTGAGAGCCCGAAACAGGCCTCTCCCCCGAACCCGCCCACAGCTCCTCCCCCGTACCACTCAAACTCTGCGAACCCGCCCTCGTATCTCCCATATCCGGCTGTCACTCATGGGTGCCGGTGTTCCCTTCTGCAAGCACCTGTCACGTTCTTCAGTGACCACGACTAGTAAGTAGTCTGGCCTTATCGGCGGCGGCTCCTCTCCCCTAAAGCTACGTTACCTGGATGAATTTACTCCGGTGCGAAGCCGTCAAACATGCGAGGTCTGCTTCTTGACCACCATCCGCGTTTCGAGAGAGCGGTGAACATCTTTCTACAGCGAAGTCAAACGCTATCGATGTTTGGAAACAAACAAAAAAGCATAGCTGAAGCGAGAAGACTGTATACTGTTCTTTCGGGTGCAAATAAAACAACTGGAAATAGTAAACATTCTTAGTACAAAACAAATGTAAGTACAATACCACTGATTCACAATAAAAGTACGAAGTGTAAAAACGCAGCCCTTAGTTGTAAATAAAGCAGAGATCTGAAGCTACAAGAGTTCACATGGATCACATTTGATGGCCTGGGGTCCGTAATGTTTTATAACTCACATCAGTGAGGCGAAGAGTGAGGCTGCAATCAGATGTGTGAGAGCCTGGCCCAAATGAATATCATTGTTGTGAGAGTCTAACACTTGTAGTTTGACCACCCACACTTTTAGAAATCAAGCCTAAAAATAAAAGTGGGGAAATGTGGCCTAACAGCCAGAGCAGGCGGCATTGGAACTCAAGGATTCCTGGTGCAACAACATCAACTGTTGCATGGCTTAACACTTATAAGGTCCCAAAGGCGAGACCTATTGGCTATGCCAATGCTTGTTTGAGATTGGCAATGCTTACTATGACAACTTATGGGGTCGTTATATTAAAGGAACTCGGGGGAGATCTAAGGTGGTTGAAGGAGTGTTGCGTGACAGTTTGTTCACGAGCTTTACGAGCTCATTTTTCAAGATGCTGGGGATTAAGTTGCTTTTACAAATGGGTGGGCTTTTTTACTGTTGGGAAGGATCGAGTACTGTTTTTGTTTGTACATACGGGTGGTTTCTTGAGTAATAATTGTGACAGAGGTTAAGGGTGGGTTAACGAAAGCAGTGTGATAAAATGCTGCTTTAAAAACGGTTTAGTGAAACTGGTATTAAATAGTTGATTAAGTTACCTTTCTTATTTTGTTGTAGTAACCCCTGCCGAAGAGCCTGTTTAGGTTCGAAATGCATTGGGTGGATTATAAAGAACCTGCTCTACACAAATGTTTTATGATCACGCGCCGCTGTTATAAGTCAGGATGACATCAGGAGGCATTTGAAAATGTCGAATAAAACATTTAAGTGGAACAATGCTGTCTCTGCAGTGGTTTTAACAAACATATGGATTAAATTTGGAGAGATATGGACTTAAGCATTTGTTTACTCGATGAAATTTGATAAAGTTATGGAGAATGATTCACTGAAAGGGACAATTCCTTCATTCAGCAGTGCGGAGGAGGGGTGCGTTATGTCACGCACCTTTTTTGCATACTTTAATAACACTGTGTTTTGGGACAGTTCACAGTACCTACCAGCACGCAAATAATTGATTTCGTCATTATGTTCACCTAAAGGTTCAAAAGGGAAGGGGTGCATTCTCTCACTTTTTCACTTTTAGAAAGTTGGCATTTTCTTGTCATAACCATTTCTGCCAGTATCCTGGGTCACATGACTGTAAATGGCGCTGCTGTTGGGGTTTGTGTATTGCTTCCAGACAGTAACACAAGGGGGCTTAGGCGTGGACAGGATGGGCCATCCTGGCAGGATGACTGGGAGGGGCTGTACCCAGCCCCACTTGCATTTCAAAGGGCTTTGCCACCTGCACAAATAAAGGAATCTGATACCGGACCTGCCCTGTCTAGTGTCACCCCAGAAAGTTTGGAGCCTTCACAGGGGATAGGGAAGAGCTTTGCAGAATCAGAAGTAGGGCTAGGGCAGGGACCCCCCACACAGATACAAAGACTGGAACCAGGTAAGTATTGGACCTCCAGAGCCACTAATCAGAAAACTCCTGAGCCTGTGGAAGTTACAGAAGAAGGACTGCCTTGCTGCCGGAGGACTGCCTTGCTGCCGGAGGACTGCCTTGCTGCCGGAGGACTGCCTTGCTGCCGGAGGACTGCCGTGCTGCCGGAGGACTGCCGTGCTGCCGGAGGACTGCCGTGCTGCCGGAGGACTGCCGTGCTGCCGGAGGACTGCCGTGCTGCCGGAGGACTGCCGTGCTGCCGAAGGACTGCCGTGCTGCCGGAGTACTGCCGTGCTGCTGGAGGACTGCCTTGCTGTCTTAGAAGGAAAATTGGACCTGTTTTAACCCAGAGTGACTCCAAGGGTCAGTTGGCTGACCTGTGGGATCTACAGGGACATAACGAGCTCCAGAGGCTTCTCTGCAACTACCCAGCTGAACTTATGCAACTGGGCCCACCTGAGCCCTGCTGCTGACCTCTGCCTAGAGTGAGTCCTGATCATGAAGAGGTGCCCCCAAGGTCCTGAGCCCTTGGCTGGCATCAGAGGGTATCCCTCCCTGCCTAACTGTGAGTTCCATCAAATCCAGCGCAATCCGATGTGGGACCTTGCATTACAGCACCTAGCAGCTCCTAATTGGCTCATCATCGGAACTGATGGAGCACGACGAAACCCGACACAGGACCTCGCATCGCAGCGCACACAGCTCCTGATTGGAATCGACGCAGCACAATGCAACTGTCGCAGTACCTCACATTGCAGCCCTTGCAATTCCTGATCTGAACAGACGCAGCGCGAAGCGACTCGGCACAGGAATTTGCATCACAGCACTGTGCAGCTCCTGATTGAAACTAACGCCTAGCAATGCGAATCCTCGCATCAAGGACATAAGGTCCAACTCTCAGCGGGACTAACCTGGTCCCTGTATCCAGCCCGCACTTCATCGCAGTGAGATTGAACTTGTGACTTTGTTCCCTTCTGGCGTGACCAGATAATCACAGTTGGTGATTTGTGCTTCTTGGTGCTATTTTCATTTAAATATTTAATATCTTCGGTTATAATGATTAGATTTTTGATGTTCTTGTATCATATTATTTATTAAAATTGACTCTATTTTTCTAAATTACTTTGGGATTTGTCTTGTGTTGTATATTACTGTTTGTGTGCTGCTAAAATACTTTACATGTTGCCTCTAAGTTAAGCCTGACTGCTTTGTGCCAAGCTACCAGAGGGTAACGCACAGGTTAATTTAGTAACTTTTGTGGTTCACCCTGACAGGGGCTGTGGTTGTTGCCTGAGTGGGGCTTCCAACCCCCCCTCAACCAATAACCTAATTTCTTACACCGACAATCTCCATATGCCATTTCATATAGGGAACCCCCTCCACCGGTGAGCTGAAGTCAGGATTGTTATGTATCAAATTGTCATAGGAATGTGGTAATCCTTACATCTTTTGAGACCTCATACCATATTTCCATAATTGGTAGTGTTATACCCGTTACATATGCTAATTTAGGCCTGTGCTTCTTGGGGAGCCATAAGGAGTCCCATATCAATTTTTTCATTAGGGCATGGGCATATGTGGGCAGTGTTTTCTGTTGCCCTCAATGGCCATTCAAACCCTATGCGTAGCTGGAGTGCTACATATTACCTCCTAAGATCTGGGAGATTGAGCCCACTCCACTTCCTAGGTGTGTTTAATAATTGAAGAATCTACGTTTTTTTCCCTTTCCATATGAAGGTGTTGCACAATAATTGCACAGCAAACATGTCTAGTTTAGCTACCGCCACCGGGAGGATCTGAAACTAATAAAGAATTCTTGGTAGGACGATCATCTTCACATCTGAGACTCTCTGTAGCCATGAGTTGAACAATTGTTGCCAGCTCAGAGATATTCCTTTTGCTGTCTCTGAAAAGAATCATGGAAATAGCCTTGTACAGATTTGGAAGTGACTGTGTGATAGTAGTACCCAAATATTTAATCCCACCTTTTGTCAATTTAATCGGGGAGCTACGTCCAATCTTGTCTGTAGTTTCAGCATCCAGTCCTGCAATCATGATCTCCGATTTCTCAAAATTCTGCTTAAACTTGGATATTTCATCATAAAACCAAAAGACTTCTATTAGCTTACAGATAGACTCATATGGGTTCCTCAAAGTGAGGAACATATTGTGTGCATACTGGTGAAGTTTATGGTAGAGGCCACCCAACAGCATGCCATGTGTTACTTTGTTCTGACATGTCATGTACTAGAGTGGGTCAATCGAAAACGCCCCAAATTATTGCTTTAAATGCCTCCCAGACAATGCCTAGACTTATCTCACCAGTATCATTCATTTGAAAGTATTCCTTTATTTGAGTTCTAAAGCCAATCATATATCCTATCTTTCCATGAATGAGCGTGAAACCTCCAGGGTATTACTTTTTTTCAGCCAGTCTCCAACACAGTAGTTCCACATCACCATAGTGTGAAACAATTCAGCAATTAAATGTAGCTTAAATTTGTCTGTAAGCCTAATCAGTTTGTCTGTGCATGAGATGACATCAATTTTCAAGTAAGTTCTATGGGCATGAGTGAAGCATGTGAACTCCTTTTCTGTTGGGTGCAACGATCTCCAAGCGTCATAAAGCCACAGCACCAAAAAAGATCTAAATAGAGAGCGAAACACTCTGCTCCTTATGTATCAATGAAGTGGGTGTCTGTCTAAAAATAAGTTCTGAACTGCTTTAAATGTTCTCACCCAAATAAGATCCCCCTTCATTTTGGATCTACTGAGGTCTAGTGACTCCTCAAAGTCACTGCCATCCCTCGAACTCTATTGTGTCGGTTCATCTGTCCCAGAGCGGAGTCTTGTCTTTGAGGTTATAGGAGGACAGTTTTGCCAAAGTGTCTCGTGGGGCCCCTAATCTGTGGGCTCCCAGAATATTGATCAATGTTTTGTCTCCATCGTGAAGGACATACTTGAATAGGTTCTTGCGAAGGTATGTCATTGCCCTCCAGGGACTCTCTCACATTTCTAGCTCCTGTGTTGTTCCTCCTGGATCTATTTTCTAAATTGTTGCATTTTTCTCATAGCTTGTACAGTTCTTCTGCCATAGCGAAGGTTGTCGACAGGTGTCTTCCAGGACAGTGTTGATCGATGTAGTAGCATCTTCTTTTGGGCTCACCACGTTTCCAAATTGCCTGTATGTCCTTGTGAGATTAGAGGCTGCTATTTTAATTTCCACCTTGACTGCATGCAGCATGTCATTAAAGGGTTCACTCAACTTGTCCTGTAGATCAGCTAGGCACTGCAGCAGGCCATCCTTTGTGAGTGGGGGAATTTCAGACTCCTTCAATGCTGTTGCATCCATCTCCAGACTTTCATTTCCTCCCTCTGTATCTGCACCAGTAATTTTGGTCTGTTCTCTCAAGCCCAAGGTAACCGCTGCCATTTGCAGGCAGGGCTGGCAGGTTCCTGCCTGAGGTAGCATGGTGGGCAAAACATTATGGACTTATTATGACTGGCTTGTGTCTTGGAGTAATTACCAGTAGCTGAGATTAATTCAAGCCATCCACTTATCACTTTTATTTTTTACTTAGTAGCTAAAACAGCATACTTTCAGAGGTTTCTCACAGAATCTATGAAGTGGTTATCTGTACAAGATAGGCTGATAGTGTGTACACTGGTAGTACATCTTCCATTGCCCCGCCAAATATCGGTCTTTCTCTGTCTCTACACCCTTCTGCCACTCTTCTTGCTGTCGCCATAACCTGTTGTTTAGGCTACTAGCTCAGTTCCCAAACTGGGGGGGCAATCAGCTTCTTATATAGAGCGATCATGCAGGATCATGGAGATAGCTTGTGAGAGCTGCATGAAGATCACTTTGGGAGTTTAGTCGCGAGCTTTTGGTGGCTATGAAAATGTCTGACCAGTTCGTTGTGTTTTAGTTCTTAATGAGGGTCTTTTGATGATAGAAAGAGTTAAGAACACCAGCATTTTCTGCTGGTGGCAATATGGGAGTCTTGGTGTCTATATCATTTTGTGAATTCTTGGTGGCCGTACTAGAGTTAGTTGATGGCTATGTTAGTGTTGTGTCGTACCTGTTATGGATTTATGGGTCTTTAGTTGAGAGACTGTGAGGCTCTTCTGGGAACTGGGCGATCTGGGGCCAGATTGACCCTGTGGGATTGCTGGAATTGCCTGAGTGGGATCCATTGTAGTAGGATGCTTTAATAGCTGGGTGACTGTTGTGATTCAGTCCTTCAAGCACCTGTTCCATTCTATTCCAGCCCTTAGCTAGGGCCTGCATTCGGATGTGCAGCCTCTTTACTCCCCTGATTCAAAACAAAATCCTTTATAGGTAGCCTGTTCTTCTGGCAGGGAACACAAGTGCCTTCCATCTATCTCTGCAGCAGCATTGTGAGGAGTTGACACAGACCAGTATTGGGTGGTCAGTCCCTGTGCCTCCAGGTGTAAGAGTCGCAGAGCAGAAGCTTCTAGAACCCATTGATGCTCAGTACTCTGTTTAGCATCATGAAAAGACGAGAGCAGAGGGGACTGGAGGTGTTGAGTTGCCCGTTCTGGCACAGTGGGGCGCTTTATGAAAGTGATAATATGGCTTCTAGCATAACATTTGTACTTTTCATGTCTCCAAAATGTGGTGTCCAGTATGGTAGTGGTGTTTTACATAGTGGGGCGGTGTAGAAATAAACATGGTAATGTGTTATTTTCTTACTTTGGCAATCTGGGCACTAGCATTAGGACAGTGCCTGGAACGTAATACATAGCTATAATATCTGAGACCTATTCCTGTATAATAAGTAACCTGCACCATGTGCAGCATGCTGAGCAGCATCAGTGGTACCATAGAGTAGCCCCAACGACATAGTGAGCTATCTCCTGACAGAATGAACTGCACAGACCTTTAGAGCATCGGTGATCAACCCTGAAAGGCTGGCAGTTTGACGAATACTTCGGCATACAGCACCTCGGCAGGCTGGCGACTTACCATCATATTGTTAGCAGCACAAAACTATTGACATGCTCTTTACCAGCACAAGAACAATGAAAGACATTATGTCCTGGTACGGAATTTAAAACTGTTATTTCTGCCAGGATAAGATTTGTTATGGGCATTTATTCAGTAGGGGGGAGGGAGGAATTATATTAGGCAGGCATCAGATCTCTTTTGGCATAAATACTGACCGTTAATTACCTTTTGTTTTTTTTAACTCGCACATCAATTCTTAGAAAATATGTACATGATTTTTTGCTGCTATTTTGGTAGATCCTGTAGTATTAGAATATTTCCCTAGTTTCCGTTCCAAAACATGCTTGTAATTTCCATGGATTATTAGCATATACTTTTCAGATATATTGCTGTCTACTCAAACATTGGTCCGAAATGTTATCTGAACCATTTTTCACACAAGATCACTCATAAACTTGGTCCATTAGTAAGTAGCTTATAAACCAACCAATTGATAGTTAGTGCAGTAAATCGTATTACAGCCAACGCTGATTTACTGGTAGCTCCAGTGCATTTCATCCATTCCGTAATGGATCCCTGCACAAATGGGAATTATCATGGTGGTGGCTTCTTTGGGCGTTTACCAATCGAACCAGGTTCACTGGAACCCAACTTCACGTTCTCTGGAGATGACCTTCCCAGACTCCAAGGAGGGAACGACAACCAGCCTGATGGACAGGACATGTTTGGACTGGAGAGATGCAATAGACCCTAAGTAGCAGTGGGTATTTGTAAAAGAGAAGCACTTTATTACTGTTACTATCTACACACTATCTCTTCTGTAATTTCGGCTGTATCACTTATGGACATTGAATTGTCCTATAAATACACTCTATTGTGGACTCGAATAAAAGATCAAATACATTCCGCGTGTGGATGGTTAATAAACTACAAAGGTGTTTTCTGGCCATCTTGGAATTACATTGAGTGTGACATCTAACCACCTTCTAATGAGTATCCTGTAGGCAGCAACTGTATGGCCTGATGTAGTACCCATTTACATATGGTTCCGTATCATCACATTGTGTGGTTTGAGCTGTATTGCCGTACAAGTTATTGGATATTGCGGTTAATATAACCCATTGCTACCAAGTGTGAAGTTGTGATTTCCTTACAGTGACTAGCAACCAAAAGCTACTTTCACTGTAAGAACGTGCTGGCTGGCCTATAGAGAAACACTGGAAATTAAATATTAAATATTAATTAATTCCGCTGTCTTCACTATAACCAGTTTAGGACCGTCTAGAAACATGATTACACCACTATTTTTAATATTTAGGTATTAAAAGCCCAATTCAATGGTGAAATCACATTTTAAATAAATATTAAGGAAAAGTAACTTTTAGAAAGTTACCTTTTCCCTGCTTTAAGCTCCTGGAGTCTAATTTGCATTAGCTCTCAACCAGCTGCCCAGCCAATTGATTAGTCCTGATGAGGTCTGCAAACTACTCCAGAGCAGAGAATATGGCTTGTTTGTACGGAGATGTTTGCCTTTCTGTAGCAAGAAGATGAGTTAGGGTGGACCAGGAACTTCGTTATATTCTAGAGGGGCCTGTCCTTTCACAAGTAAATATAAGGTGAAACCTGGGAAGGCCCTTTTTGTTTCTCTAGTCAGACTGGCACCAAACCCAGTGGGTGGGAAGCTACCAGATTAGAGTGGCCATAGAGGAAGCACCATCTCATTTCCCTGGCCACAGCTCTGGGTGGGAACACAAGCCTGAGACAGAGGAGAAAGGGACTCACCATCTTGGATTTTAGGAGTAAGGTGCACTGTAAAATAATTTGCAGTAGGGCAAATAGGAACTGCTGCAAAATGGATTGGGTTACCCCAAAGAACTTCTACCTCATTGGTTTAGGGAGGGGTCAGCTGTCACCCCCCCCACTACCTGTTGGAAGGCACAAATGAGGCACCTCAAGGTAACCTCTTCAAAACACTTTATTACTCTGTAGAAATACATAAGAAAGGCTGCATCTGCTGTTTGAGACCTGTGAGGAGACCTGAAAGTCTGGATCTAGTCCCACCTGTAACCAGGAAAAAAAGTTGACTCCAAGGGTCAGTTGACTAACCTCCTATGTAGATATGGCAGCAAAACAAGCTGCAAGAGGCCTTTTCCCTGAAGTGTGCAGCTGACCAGTAATATCTGGACCTGACCTGGACTCTGCTGGTGGCCTCTGCTGGAGTGAACCTTGACCCCCAAGTGCTGTTCCTGAGATCCTGGGTCCCTTGGCTGTGTCTAACTGGACTTCCACTATCACATCTGAAAAGCTGGGATTTAAAAACGTTTTATATGTCCACACCTCTGGAGAACTGGAACGGACACCCCAGCTGTTCCCCCAAAGACGCAGCTTTGCTGGCCTCAAGAAGCAGGTTTCTCTCCCTTGGAGCTTCTCTGCAGCAGCAAAACCTATTCAGCAGACTCCCAGCAAGAAGGTATCTGGCCTTGTGTAACTCATCGTTGGATACAGCCCGCTGGAGGAATCCGAGCTCCGAAAAAGAGACTAAGTCCGAAGGTACCAATACTGAGCAGACCAAGGTACTGTTAGAAATGGAGTCTCTAGCTGGCAGAGTTGCACCCTGTCTAAGTAGGTACCACCGCTCTAGTCTGGGTAAGCTAGATACACACTAAAAGATAACCTGGTCTCACCTCTGGTAGCTTGGCACAGAGCAGTCAGGCTTATCTAAAGAAGCAATGTGTAAAGTATTTGTGCAACACCCACACACACTAACACAATGAAAACACCACTAAAAGACTCCACGCCAGCTTAGGAAAATAGACAATAATTTTATAAATAAATCAAGACCAAAATGACAAAAATCCAATAAGTAGAAGTTGAGATATGATTTTTTAAGGAATAAAAGTGTTTCTAAGTGTTTTGAAGCAATAAGCTCCCATGGGGGTTATCTGGTCACGCTGGACCAGGACAAAGTCAACAGTTCAGGCAGAACGTGATGGAGCGCTGGCCGGGGACAAGAGCCATGCAGGTCCGGTGAACAGAGTACCTTGATCCTGGGTCGTAAAAGCGAAATGCGGGGTGCAGACGAGCACTGCGTCTATGTCAAGCCCGCAGTCAAGGTTATGCGCTGATTTTTTTTCACGCAGTCGCGGCGATGCATCTGGTCCATTGAGCGAAGCCCTGGTTCCAAGTGCAGCAGTTCCAAAGATGATGAGCTGGGTTAATCCACACTGGAAAGGTGATGCGTCGATCTTTTCCACGAGGTGGTGGCAATGTGTTAGTTCCAAAGCAGAGGTTCCGGATGCGATGCGGCGGTTCAAAGTGCTAAGCTCCGATTCTACTCATACAACAGGGCCAGTTCTGCTACACGCAGGTTGGAGATGCGTCGTTTTCTCTAGTGCAAGTATCTGGGTTCACCTCCAGTGAACCAGGTACAGGAGCAGGTGTAGAGACTTAGATAGCCCTGAGTCTCGATCAACAGGAGGCAAGCCAACAAGACTTTGGAGATCACTTTTGTTACAAGGGAGAGTCCAACTTTCCCTCAGCAGGGTCCGAGAGCAGCAGGGTGGCACAGCTGATAAGCAGGTCTTACAGAGTAGCTGTCCAGCAGAGTATTAGTCCTTGATGCAGCACAGCAGTTCTTCTGACAGAGATCAGTTGCAGGTCCAGAAGTGTCTGATTTGTTGCGGTGAGAGACCCCGTAATTGTACCCAGTTGTGCCTTTGAAGTGGGGGTGACTTCAAAGAAGGGCCTTTGAAGTACACAGAAGCCCTTTCTTCCCAGCCCTGGCTCTGGACTATCAGTAGGGAGTAATCAGACCTTTGTGTGGGGACAGGGCACTGCCTATTCAGGTGTAAGTTTCAGCCTCTCCTTCCCTTCCTGCCCATGAAAAGCCATCAGAATGCAGATGAGTACTCGGACACACCTAACCTTCCTGTGTTTGTGACTGTATAGAGGGAATGCACAAAGTATGGCTGTCACCCACCCCAGATGCGTACTGGAGACCGGCTGCAGGCACACACAGCTGTAAGAGCAGAGAAATGCCCACTTTCTAAAAGTGGCATTTCTAAAACAGTAATGTTAAATGCAACTTTACCAGTAAAGAGGATTTTTCATTACCATTCCAAAGAAATAAAACATGACACAGCTACTCCTTTCCAATCAGGAATTCCACCTTTAAAGTGTAATTCCCAATGTTAACCTATGAGAGGCGTAGGCTTCACAATAGTAAAAAACTAATTTAGGGTTTTTCCACTACCAGCACATGCACACTTAATAGTACATGTCCTACGTTTTACTTACACAACACCCTGCCCTATGGACTATTTAGGGGGTAATATAGGGGTGACTTATGTGTAATAAAAGGGGAGTTTAAGCTTGGTAAAGGGGTTTATGCCAATGTCGAAGTGGCAGTAAATCTGCACATATAGGCTCTGCAGTGGCAGGCCTGAGATATGCTTACAGGACTACTGGTGTGGGTGGCACAATCGGTACAGCAGGCCCTCTAGTAGCATTTCATTTACAGCCCCTGGGTATATAGTATACCACTTTACAAGGGACTTGCAAGTAAATTAAATATGCCATTTGTGTATACACCAATGTTACCATGTTTAGGAGAGAAGCACATGCACTTTAGCACTGGTCAGCAGTGATAAAGTGCTCACAGTCTCAAGGCCAACAGAAGAAATCAGCAAAAAGAGGAGGTAAGCAGCAAAAAAGTTTGGGGGAAGACCACCCTAAGGCTGACGGGTCTAACAGGCACCAAAAGTATCCAGGCGACAAGAGGTCTTATCTGGGTGGGAAATTTAAACTTTTCTTATTTAGAGGTTTTCCCACCAGATCAACAGCTTCAGTGGGACCTTGTCCTTCGTCTATCTGACTTTGTGAGGACTTCAGCTGATACAGGCTGCTGCCTTGCCCCAATGAAGATTCTGACTTCCATTTCAGAGACTAAGTCCCAAGATAAAACCTCCAGCCAAGTTGAACATGGTTGGTGCATCTGACCTTTGGCCTGAAATTGTGCATATGTCAGTCTACGGCGACCATAGACAATCATTGGTGCTTTTGGTCTTTTTTGTGCGATTTTCTCTTGATTCTTAAAAAATGTATATCTATGGTCTACTTTATTGGATTATTGAAATTTTGGTGTATGTTTTGTTCATTAAATTTTACTTTTATTTTATAAATTGGATTGGGATTTTTATTGTGTTGTCTTTTTTAGACTTTTTATCTGTTTTGGTAATTCTAAATGCTTTACACATTCGCTCTAAGTTAATCCTTTCTGCATTGTGCCATAGTTACCAAGGGTCGAGTTCAGGTTTGAATTACTGAAACCTTTGATAGGGCCTAACGTGATAAGTGGCCTTATTTCTTGTGATGGACTCCCATCCACCCCAACTAATAATCCACTTACTTACATTGGTGTTCAGCGGTGGGATCCAGAACTTGTGTTTAGCAGCACCACTCAGCTGTCAAGGTGAAATTGAAAAGTCCCTACATTTAATAGACTCCAAAAAATGACTTTTGATTTTTAATTGGCATCAGGTCTGTGATTAGATCATTTTTGATTTTTCCAAACAGTTCTTATTTCTAGTTTTTGCACCTTAAATCGTTTTGGGAACATGGAGGTAGATCTGGCTACCTGGGGTAGTCTTGCTGTGGTGGAGATTAAGGCAATGTGCAAAGCAAAAAAGCTGAAGATGTTGCTTAATGCCAGGAAGAAGGGCTATGAGAAGGCCTAAAAAAAAAAATAACACAAGCCCTCGGGTCCGAGCAATGGACTACCGGTTGTCCCAATGAGAGAAAGAGGAGAAAACAGTGCTGTGGGAAAAAGTGGGGGGTGTCCCTTTTAAGGACGGTTTCCCTCACACACCAAAGGTGTCATGCTTCATCATGGGGATACCTCCTCGCGTTGCGAACCTAGTTGTGACGCGGGCTACAACCCCCTCGCTGCGAGGGAGGAGCTCAGGGATGTTTTAGTGAAGAAAAGGGGTATTACTAAGACCCAATGTGAGTGGATGTGTGAGTGAGGTGATGCAGTGCTAACTAAACTGTGAGAATAACTAAAACTAGCTACAAGGTAAGCCTACCATAGTTTATTGATGCTTCCTGGTGCCAGGATTAAAACCAAAAGTCGAGGAGTGTGGCTGCCGTAATTAGAGACAGCTGCACTCAAAAGTGATCAACATGTTTCAGCCGTATTGACCTATAATAGTGTTGTGGCCTTCTTCAGGATCTCTTTTATAGAAGCTACTGCAAGTGTGTGAAAGAAAAATAAGGGTGCAATAACAAAACGACGCAGTGTCATACAAAACCAGTGATCCGGCTGTTCCGCAGATCCACTAGTGTACCTGTGGTAATATAAAAACAACATACCACGCCATAAGGAAGTGAAGGTAGACGTGTTAAAACCATATTCTCTCATATCTAGAGAGACAACTCTGCACTCTTCAAGTGATTAACATTAGTGCCATACAGCAGAATAGGTGCATAATCGTGCAATTACTTAGTATGTAACACTCACCTGCAACTGTCAGGTATCTTACATCATCTGTCCCTGGCACATGGCCATAGGTACAAACGCCCAGCCAACCTAATAAGTAGAGGTGGGGGCATTAAAAATTATTATGATACTGCCTACTAACAGGAGCGAGAAAGAGCCTCCAGTAACAGAAAGAGGTAAATGCAAGGTTTAAACTTGTTTCCCAAGATGCAGCTATGGTTCCAGAGTATACGCAAAAGGTGCTGAGTTTGAAAAGCAGCTTAGTATAGGCCTGAGGGCAGTGTCCTATGGCTTGTGACAGGAGGTATGTGGAAGCTTAATGTTATTAAAATTTAGTTCAGGAAAAAGGTGTAAATACCCACTTTGCAGAGCCCACTCGTCATGTATGTCAGTGATGGCTATTGCGCAAACGTGCTGCCTGTCAGGGGTTAAAATGCTCTCAGTCCCAAACGGTGGCCCACCATTTACAAAAACAGATGTATCAAGGACTAGTGTCTTTCGATGTGGAGTCACTGTACACCTGCATCCCGCAAGATCAGACACTTGCGACCGTAGAGAGTCTTCTGAACCGTAATCCACCAGACAGCATCACACCTATCCCCTTTATCATGGAGTGCACCAGTTTAGCCATGAAAGAAAACCTTTTCCAATATGAAGATCACCTCTATCTACAAACATCAGGCACTTCGATGGGCAGCACCTTCGCCCCCAGTCTGGCTAATCTCTACATGCACGCCTTTGAGGGGGAGGTGGTCCTGTCTAACAACAACCCGTTTTTCCCACAGCTCAGACTGTGGAAGAGGTACATAGACGATATTTTCGTCATATGGCGCGGTGACCCACTATCCATCATGGCTTTCCATCAATGGCTGAATGCACAGAACGCACATCTCTGTTTCACATGTGATTTCAGTAAGGAGAAACTTCCCTTTCTAGACCTCCTCATAGTCCCAGTGGACGGCCAATTGGAATCTGAATTATACCAAAAACCCATGGCTCGTAATGCTCTCCTTCAATACGACAGCCATCACCCGAAGGCTTTGCGTGACAACCTTCCCTTCGGCCAGTTTTTGAGAGTTAGACGGAACTGCTCCAGCACTGAGAAGTACAGGGAACATGCTGCGAAATTACGAAGCAATCTCCTTGATAGACAGTATCCCAGCACACTGATAAAAAAGTCCGCGAAACGAGCTCTGAATAACAATAGAAACGCACTTTTGGATACCACTCCCAAAAGACAGACACAAACACGAATGGTCTGTGTGAACACCTTCAGTTCCCTTTCCAACGAACTCAAGAAGACTATCAACAGAAACTGGAACATCCTGAATAAAGGCTCCCACAACCAAAAGGAGCAGCAACTTGAGAGACAGATTAGTGCATACTAGACCCCCGACAATTACAAACACTGCCAGACAGAATACCCTGTGGGATCTCCCTCCTGTCCAAAGACATTTCCCATGCGGTAAGTGCATGGTGTGCCCCCAGACGTCAGTTACCAGGACCATCGATATAGGCACTGACAGACCATGGGAGCTTCGCCAACATACCAATTGCAACAGCGAGCGGGTGGTTTACCTCATCACCTGCCCCTGTGGTTTGAGGTATGTTGGTATGACTACACGCAAAGTGAAGACCCGCATTCTGGAGCATAAAAGCACGATAAGGTGTGCTAAACAAACCACAAAACTAACTAAACATTTCTATGAAATGAAACACCCAGCAGATACCATGCAGTGGACAGTGCTCCACAACCCTAATCTTCACCCCAATATCCCCAATCTATCCAAAAGACTATTACGCATTGAACAATGGTGGGTTTTTAGACTTGATACATCCACCAATGGGTTGAATGATGAGATTCCGTGGTTATCTCTAGTATAAGTTACAGTACTGGCACCACTGACACTTACCCCGACACACGTCTATCTGTTTGGACTTTGATCTCCACGTGATTCAAACTCCATAAACTGGGCGTGTGCCCCTGCCCGTAGTCAAATACCGACTTGTGTGCAAATGGTCCCACTCAGGCACAATAGTTATTTATTAAGCATCTAATACCTCCGGGTTGTGATAATCCTGATACACTCTCAGATTGTTGGGCGCTACTAACGTTACAACGCTAACAGTAACACAGCTGTCACTCTGCCACATCTCTTAGCTGACATATGAAGAGAGAACTTTGTCCACTGATATCGGATTAAGTCCCCGCCGGGGCACGTTCGCTCCCTTAGCCGCTTATACACACACCAACTTTTCATGCACATGTAACATCAATATGTGTTCCTTTCGTGATCTCACCGGCTCTCCATTAGATATAGCACACACTTGTGTAGGGTGGGTGCTACTCATATCTGATTTGGAGTAGTTAATACACCAATTTTCCTTCTAGGCACCTGCCAGCATATTTTTAGCCGCCCTCATGTTACGGGAGCTTGCACACGCATGAAGGCTTCCCTCTAGATTCACGGGATCGGTGCCTCACCGTCACAAAACTACAGCTCCCCTCATGCCCTAGAAATACTTCCAGGTGGAAGACTGGCCACGTCCGGGTCATATCTCCGTTTTAACCCGGTGCTTTGGCCAGAGACCGCGTTTTCCTGCCTCCCGGACAGACGCTGTTGCTGCCACGCTTAGTAGAGCGGTAAGTCCTTTCACGCGCTCCCACTGTAAGCACTGCCCTGGGCTAGGTTTCCGACGCAGCGTTAACATGCTGCAGAGTTAGTTGCTGAGGCTGAATCCGGAGATGAAAAAGCTTTTCACCTTCGCCATCCCCGACCGGGGCGGTTCCTGTCTTTCTCCTTTCCTCACCTTGGCCGGCCCGAGTCTGTACCATATTACTAAGGACTCACATGTTGCCAATCTAGGTCAGGGCTTCACGAGCTCGACGTATAGTCCCCGATACATCTGTTTTTGTAAATGGTGGGCCACCGTTTGGGACTGAGAGCATTTTAACCCCTGACAGGCAGCACGTTTGCGCAATAGCCATCACTGACATACATGACGAGTGGGCTCTGCGAAGTGGGTATTTACACCTTTTTCCTGAACTAAATTTTAATAACATTAAGCTTCCACATAACTCCTGTCACAAGCCCTAAGACACTGCCCTCAGGCCTATACTAAGCTGCTTTTCAAACTCTTCACCTTTTGCGTATACTCTGGACCCTTAGGTGCATCTTGGGAAACAAGTTTAAACCTTGCATTTACCTCTTTCTGTTACTGGATGCTCTTTCTCGCTCCTGCTAGTAGGCAGTATCATAATAATTTTTAATGCCCCCACCTCTACTTATTAGGTTGGCTGGGCGTTTGTACCTATGGCCATGTGGCATGGACAGATGATGTAAGATACCTGACAGTTGCAGGTGAGTGTTACATACTAATTAATTGCACGATTATGCACCTATTCTGCTGTATGGCACTAAGGTTACTCACTTGAAGAGTGCAGAGTTGTCTCTCTAGATATGAGAGAATATGGTTTTAACACGTCTACCTTCACTTCCTTATGGCGTGGTATGTTGTTTTTATATTACCACAGGTACACCAGTGGATCTGCGGAACAGCCGGATCACTGGTTTTGTATGACACTGCGTCGTTTTGTTATTGCACCCTTATTTTTCTTTCACACACTTGCAGTAGCTTCTTGTTAGAAATGGGATTTTTGGTAGGCTTGGGCGTGGGCCAAAGACAGGCAAAAACCACCACGCTAGTCAGTATAAGGGAGTTACACGTCTAAAATATCCCCTGCTCACCCCCTTGGTAGCCTGGCACGAGCAGCCAGGCTTATCTTAGAGGCAGTGTGTAAAGCATTTGCACATAACCAACAGTAATACAGTGTAAGCACTACAAAAGGACACCACACCAGTTTAGAAAAATATCCAATATTTTTATATACTTAAGACAAGACCTAAAATGATAAAAATCCACAATACTGTACCTAAAAGTTCACAGTTCAAAAATACGTTGATTAAAAAGAGTTCCTTGTGTGGATAGCTCCGTCCGGGCTACCACGGCGTCGTGAACACACAAATCCAAAACAGTTCTGACTGACCGCGGGGTCGCAGGCCAGCTACGGTGTCGGAAAGACCCGCAAACAGTACCTTTCAGAAATGCAGGAAGATGGGGCCCTTGAAGTCACTCGCGTTGCAGGTCGAGCCCCTTTCTGATGGGATCAAGAGCGCTGGCGCCAACAGGCGTCTGGTGCTGCGGTGCGAAGCGCAGCGGTGCGGCATGCGGTGCGGCATGCGGTGCCCCCAGGTCGCAGTGCGAGCAGCGGCTCAGTGGCGGCGTCAGATGGCGTCGTCGGTGAGATCAGGGTCGCAGTGCGAGATGAAGGCGGTGCTCGTCACGGTGCTAGCAGGTCGCGGTGCAAGCAGCGGCGTCGTCGCGGCTGAAGCGCTGTCGTTGGCTGACGAGCGGGAGTCGATGGTGCCGACGTCGGTGGGCCAAGGCTGCGGTGTGGGATGAGGGCGGTGCTTCGTGTGACTTACGAGCGGTGCCCTCGAACCACGGGGCAAGCAGCGGCGTTGATTTCGGCGGGAAGTGGCGGCGTCAGGAAGGCCAAGGCGTCCTCGTGAAGCAGGGCGGTGCTGAGTGCGGTGCCCACAGGTCGCGGTGCGAGCAGCGGCTCTGTGGCGGCGTCAACAGGTGTCGTCGGTGAGACCAGGGTCGTGGTGCGGCGGTGCTCTCTGCGGTGCCAAAGCTTCGGCGTGAAGCGAGGCGGTGCGGAGTGCAGTGCCCACAGGTCGCGGTGCAAGCAGCGGCTCGGTGGCGGCGTCAACAGGCGTCGTCGGTGAGACCAGGGTTGCGTTGCGGCGGTGCCCTCTGCGGTGCCAGAGCTTCGTCGTGAAGCGAGGCGGTGCGGAGGGCGGTGCCCACAGGTCGCGGTGCAAGCAGCGGCGTTGTGGCGGCGTCAACAGGCGTCGTCGGTGAGACCAGGGTTGCGGTGCGGCGTTGTGGCGGTGCCCTCTGCGGTGCCCTCTGCGGTGCCTTCAGGACACGGAGTCGGCAGTGGCGTCGTAGACGTCGTCGTTCTTCGGGTTGCAGCACAAAACACACAGTCCCCAGTGCTCCGGGTCGAAGAACTTGAATTCTTTGCTGTTCCTGAGACTTCGTGAACAGGGGGCAAGCTCTACCTCAAGCCCTTGGAGAGACTCACAAATTAGGTTGCAGAAAGTCCAGTCCAGGCCTTTCACTGCCCAAGACGGAAGCAGCCACTGCAGGTCAGCCCAGCAAAGCACCCAGCAAAGCAGTCATTCCTTTTCGCAGCTTCTCCAGCTCTTCTTCTTGGCAGTCTTCTTGTTCCAGATGAGTTCTGAAGTTCAGGGGTCTGGGACCCAGCATTTATGTCCAAAAATCCTTTGATCTCTTAGGCAGAGAGGGCCTGTGCCCGGTCAGGATCAGTTCTGCCTTCTCTGGTGTGGATTCCTGGCAGGAGGTGGAGACGGCATTTGGCAGAGCAGGCCCTTTGAGGTGCAAGGAAATCTCCTCCCCCTTCCCCCATCGAAACCCAGGTCTCTTCAGCCCCTTCCTGACCTACCTAGACCATCTGGCGCCCCTCCTGCTCCCCCAGCCTTCTGTCATCCAAAAGCCAGACAGGCAATCCACATTCCAGCAGAGGCACACGGGATGACTGAGCAAGAAAATACCCACTTTCTAAAAGTGGTATTTTCAAACACAGAATGTAAAAGTCACCTTCACTAAAAGATGCATCTTTAGATTCTGAGTTCAGGCATACTAAATTCTATTTTCTTACCGAATTCCCTGGGCCAGTTATGTTTATAAGATGTTATAGAATTCACAAAAACCGAGATCTCGGTTACAAGAACCTAGCCAAATTCTACAAAGGTTTTTTGCTCTATGAGAGTCAGAAAAACAGTAAGGAAGGAAAAATTTCCTTTCTTGAGTCCCCTCACTCACCAGGGTTTCCCCATGGTGACATGCTTCATCATTAGGGCCATCCCAACCCGCTGCGGGTTGAGGCGTGCTGCGACTTGCGACACTACGTAGGAGCACTAATTGTGGGTGACTATGTGTGGTGCAGTGATAGAGGTGGAGTGGGTGAACTTAAAAATATCTAGCTAGTGGGCAAAAAAAGAATTTATTCAGGCTCCTAGCCGATATATTAAAACGGGGTTGGTCTCTAGGGTGCCTGTCTTTAATGAGTCAGGGGTCCCTAGTGGACGTCAACTAGTTTCGAGCTTCCCCAATGCTCTTCTTCAGGACAAACAGGGTCCAGCCCTGTTTCGTACCACTCCAAGTTGACCTAAGAATAGGAAAAAACGATGCTGTGGAATTTAAGCAGGCAAAGGTTAATACATACGGTGCATTGACCACGTAGTATTAATTATAGAGCAAGAATGTGCTTCATGGTCTTTGAGGGGCTGGAGAGATCATCGGCATTGTGGATGATATCTGCTCCGGCGTGTTGCCTGCTTACCCTCGCGACCGCATTGAATATGCGGTCGCGAGGGTAAGCAGGCAACACGCCGGAGCAGATATCATACACAATGCCGATGATCTCCAGCCCCTCAAAGACCATGAAGCACATTCTTGCTCTATAATTAATACTACGTGGTCAATGCACCGTATGTATTAACCTTTGCCTGCTTAAATTCCGCAGCATCGTTTTTTCCTATTCTTAGGTCAACTTGGAGTGGTACGAAACAGGGCTGGACCCTGTTTGTCCTGAAGAAGAGCATTGGGGAAGCTCGAAACTAGTTGACGTCCACTAGGGACCCCTGACTCATTAAAGACAGGCACCCTAGAGACCAACCCCGTTTTTAATATATCGGCTAGGAGCCTGAATAAATTCTTTTTTTTTGCCCACACATAGTCACCCACAATTAGTGCTCCTACGTAGTGTCGCAAGTCGCAGCACGCCTCAACCCGCAGCGGGTTGGGATGGCCCCAATGATGAAGCATGTCACCATGGGGAAACCCTGGTGAGTGAGGGGACTCAAGAAAGGACATTTTTCCTTCCTTACTGTTTTTTCTGACTCTCATAGAGCAAAAACCTTTTGTAGAATTTGGCTAGGTTCTTGTAACCGAGATCTCGGTTTTTGTGAATTCTTGATCATTTTGGAGGGTGGACCTAGCGTATCCCTCTTTCTCCCCCCCTCCTTTTTTCTGATTTTATAAGATGTTATAAACAAACCTCCCATTCTATCCTATGGGGAACTGGTAGCCTTGCAATAGTGAAAAACGAAATTGGCTGTAATTCACTATCCGGACATGCCACACACATCAGGGCATGTCCCACCTTTCACATACACTGCACCCTGCCCACAGGGGTACCTTGGGCCTACCTGAGGGGTGTCTGACATGTAAGAAAAGGGAAGGTTAGGGACCGGCCAGTGTGTGCACTGGCCAAGTCGACATGGCAGTTACAAACTGCGCGCAGACTTCTGCAATGGCAGGTCTGAGTTACCGTTTTCAGGGCTACTCACGGGGGTGGCACAACCAGTGCTGCAGGCCCCCGAGTAGCATTTGATTCACCAGCCCTGGCACACGCAGTGCACTTTACTATGGGCTAACAGGTAAATCAAATATCCAATCATGGAAACACCCATCCAAACACAATTTACACAGAGAGCATATGCTCTTTAGCACTGATTAGCAGTGGTAAAGTGTCCAGAGTCCTGAAACCAACACAAACAGGTCAGGGAAAAATAGGAGGAAAAAGCAAAACGTTTTGGGATAACCCTGCAAAAAGGGCCATTTCCAACACAACCCCCTTCCAGCCTAAAGCCAGGGGAGATCAATCCATACCTCGATGGACTTCCCTGCTTGGGGCGATAGAACATGGGACCTGGCCCGCAACAGCAGAGTTTTCTTCCCGTTCTACGCCTTCCTGAACCGGATCCCTCTATCCATACTCTCAGGGCCCACTAAGCTGACCCATGGGGGACCCTTCTCCTCACCTGTGGATCCCATCTGTGCAGCACCTAAACTTACTTGGCTCACAGATGTGTCCCAACAGGCAGACAGGACCCCCATGGCCAACACAATCGTGTGGCCCAGTCCACCTCCGGGGTGACACTCCTGTCCCCCTCCCAGGGGCAACTCTGTCCACCAGGACAGCCAGCCACAGTGGCCACTGACAAATGTCAGTGATGAGAGCCAGGCCTTAGGCCTTTCAGGCCACTCCAACCGCTGTGGCGTCAGAGAGTGGGGGGCGGTAGCCCCAGGTGCCTGGCACCCTTTCTCCACTCTCCCCTCTGCCAAGTCAGGTATGGCTTCCTGACACTGGCCCACTAGCCCAGGGCCTCTACCCTGCGGCTGGACAGGAGACTGGGGTGGGCTCTCCCACACCCTCTCCTTCTCCCTGGGGCTCTGTACACTCCCACCTGGAGCGGTACCCCCCTCCAGAATTGTCAGGGCACCTGTGGCAGGTGTCCTGCTCAATTCGCCCACGAGTTCAGGGATGCTATCCTGCAACTGGTACACCAGCCCAGGGTCTGTACCCTGAGGCTGAACAAGGGACTGGGGTGGGCTCCCCCACACCCGGTCTTCCTCCCTGGGGCTCTGTACCCTCCCAGCTGGAGCGGCACCCCCAGACAACAACCTGGTAGGGGCACTGTTAGCAGTCGCCCCTTCCCCCAGGTCAGGGGGGACACCCTGAACCTGGTCCTCCAACCCAGGGTCTGTACCCTCAGGCTGACCAGAGGTCTCGAGCGAGGCTCTCCTCCCTCACCCCTCCTTCTTTGGTTCTGCACTCTCCTCCCAGGAGAAGCAGCCCCAGAACCAAAAACTGTCAGTACGCTGGAACCGTTCCTCCTACACAGTTCTTCCACCAGTTCAGGGCCTTGACCCTGCAACTGATCCACCACCCTCGGATCTAAACCCTCAGGTTGAACCGGGGTCAGAGGCGAGGACTCCCTCCCTCTGCACCCCCTTCCAGAGTTCTGTACCCTTCCACCCAGAGTGGTACCCCTAGAAGACAAACCGGTCAGGACACTGCTTACAGTCGTCCTTCCCTCCAGGTCAGGCAGGACCTGAACCTGGCCTCCCAACCCAGGGACTAAACCCTGCGGCTGAGCACCTGCCCGGCGCACCAGGACTTCCTTGGGAGCACGCATGCCCCCCCTGAGGGTAACACATGACTCATGTGTTGTGTGACAGTCTGCCTGGCACAGATCTCCCGACCCCTGTCCATCTGACAGTGCGCGAAGATCCCCCAGGACAGAAGTGGTGTCACCATACCATGGTCACTCCTAGGAGGCTCAGCCCTTCTGGCTGGCCCCTGACCCACTGGTCCTCCCACTGGGGAACGCATCCCCCTCTCACCCCTCCATCCGGACTTCTGCACCCTCCACTTAGGAGCGGCACCGCCAGACACCAGAACTGCTGGAGCTCTGTTTACAGACACTCCACGTTCTCCTGACAGTAGGAGATCCTCCTGAACGGACGGCCTACCAGTACAGCCTAGGCTCCCCACCTGGTGTTCCCTCCTGGAACCACCCAGGCTCTGGGGCCGGGTTTTGGGCACCTTGGGCCGCAGCCCATTCCCACTCCTTCTCCGCGGAGACAGGACGTGAGTCCCTACACCCTTCCCACGACACCGGGACCTATCTGGGCTACCACAAACCTTTCCCACCACCCTTGGTTGGGAAATACCTAAGCCACTTCCTTCCGGGTCACCCCCAGATGCTTCACCAGACCTTCTGGAATCCACCAAAAGGTCTGCCTCCAGTGCAAGCTCCCTGGGGTCAGAGAACTCACAATCCACTGGGTGTTGGCATAGCTCTGGAAAACAGGGACTTAAAATATGCTCTCCAACAATTGAATCACACAGCCCCACACAGGTGTAAACCAAACTACCCTTCACCCAACCATCCAGTGCCTCAGAAAAGTACCCCACATCATTCTCACAAGACTGGTGAGACAGTGTCTGACTGTTGCTGTCTCTTAACCCATACTCTTCTGGCTGGTCTCCATACTCACTTACTAGGGCTTCTATCATGGGGGAACCCCTCTCCCTGCACCTCTCATCTAGAGTCAGTAGAGTGTCCCTCCCACTACTAGGAAAATGATCCCCTGTGCCAGTTCCCCAATCCACCTCAGGGACACTGCGCACCACTGGAGTAACCTCACAATCCTGAACCCCTGGTGTATGTCAACCCCCTCCTTGAAGTAGGGCCCCAAATCTGTGTGTGTGTGTGTACCTCATCCTCAGTACTGGACCTAACACTTTTGCTGCCACCATCTGGGCTGGGCCTAGCCCTACTGGCTTCCCAGTCCAGCTCTCTCATTTTAATGTCATGGTCTAACATCATCCTTTTCTCCTCCAAGGCTAACTTAAGCTTCTCCAGTTCCACAGCAATTCTCCTTGCTTCCCGCCTGTCCTCCAGCTCCTCTGGGGACAAACTGCTGCTTCCTGGTTTAGAGGGTGCCCCCCTTCCCAAAAGCACCCCCACCCTTGGAATAGGCTCCTCTGCCTCCATGCCGAGATCCCCCGACAGCTCACTCGCATGTCTGGCTGCTACCCAGGCCCTCAGCGCCTTTTGTAGCTCCTCTTTTCTGGTGAGGTCCCTTATTTGGATTTTGAGGTTTTTGCAGATCGCCTTCAATCCCTTAACATTGTAGGTTTCTAACCACTCCTCCTCAAAGGCCACTTCCAAGGATGCAACAGATGATTCAATTGATTCAGGCATGTTGTACTGGAAAGTTCAAGTTCAAAACCAATGGAAAGGCAAAAATAGACCAAAAAACAGTATGTGGTACGTAATGGTCTGCGATATGGTAGTAGCGCACACCAATCACTGTAAGTCAAGTGCAAACGCAAGTCCTATCCCACCGCTGCCACCAATGTTAGAAATGGGATTTTTGGTAGGCTTGGGCGTGGGCCAAAGACAGGCAAAAACCACCACTCTAGTCAGGATAAGGGAGTTACACGTCTAAAATAACCCCTGCTCACCCCCTTGGTAGCTTGGCACGAGCAGCCAGGCATATCTTAGAGGCAGAGTGTAAAGCATTTGCACATAACCAACAGTAATACAGTGTAAGCACTACAAAAGGACACCACACCAGTTTAGAAAAATATCCAATATTTTTATATACTTAAGACAAGACCAAAAACGATAAAAATCCACAGTACTATACTTAAAAGTTCCCAGTTCAAAAATACGTTGATTAAAAAGAGTTCCTTGTGTGGATAGCTCTGTCCAGGCTACCACGGCGTCGTGAACACACAAATCCAAAACAGTTCTGGCTGACCGCGGGGTCGCAGGCCAGCTATGGTGTCGGGAAGACCCGCAAACAGTACCTTTCAGAAATGCAGGGAGATGGGGCCCTTGAAGTCACTCGCGTTGAAGGTCGAGCCCCTTTCTGATGGGATCAAGAGCGCTGGCGCCAACAGGCGTCGGGTGCTGCGGTGCGAAGCGCAGCGGTGCGGCATGCGGTGCCCCCAGGTCGCGGTGCGAGCAGCGGCTCGGTGGCGGCGTCAGATGGCGTCGTCGGTGAGACCAGGGTCGCGGTGCGAGATGAAGGCGGTGCTCGTCACGGTGCTAGCAGGTCGCGGTGCAAGCAGCGTCGTCGTCGCGGCTGAAGCGCTGTCGTTGGCTGACGAGCGGGAGTCGATGGTGCCGGCGTCGGTGGGCCAAGGCTGCGGTGTGGGATGAGGGCGGTGCTTCGTGTGACTTACGAGCGGTGCCCTCGAACCACGGTGCAAGCAGCAGCGTTGATTTCGGCGGAAAGTGGCGGCGTCAGGAAGGCCAAGGCGTCCTCGTGCAGCAGGGCGGTGCTGAGTGCGGTGCCCACAGGTCGCGGTGCAAGCAGCAGCTCGGTGGCGGCGTCAACAGGCGTCGTTGTTGAGACCAGGGTTGTAGTGCGGAGTTGCGGCGGTGCCCTCTGCGGTGCCAGAACTTCGGCGTGAAGCGAGGCGGTGCGGAGGGCGGTGCCCACAGGTCGCGGTGCAAGCAGCGGCTCGGTGGCGGCGTCAACAGGCGTCGTCGGTGAGATCACGGTTGCGGTGCGGCGTTGCCCTCTGCGGTGCCTTCAGGACACGGAGTCGGCAGTGGCGTCGTAGAAGTCGTCGAGTTGGTGTTCTTCGGGTTGCAGCACAAAACACACAGTTCCCAGTGCTGCGGGTCGAAGAACTTGAAGTCTTTGCTGTTCCTGAGACTTCGTGAACAGGGGGCAAGCTCTACCTCAAACCCTTGGAGAGACTCACAAATTAGGTTGCAGAAAGTCCAGTCCAGGCCTTTCACTGCCCAAGACAGAAGCAGCCACTGCAGGTCAGCCCAGCAAAGCACCCAGCAAAGCAGTCGTTCCTTTTCGCAGCTTCTCCGGCTCTTCTTCTTGGCAGTCTTCTTGTTCCAGATGAGTTCTGAAGTTCAGGGGTCTGGGACCCAGCATTTATGTCCAAAACTCCTTTGATCTCTTAGGCAGAGAGGGCCTGTGCCCGGTCAGGACCAGTTCTGCCTTCTCTGGTGTGGATTCCTGGCAGGAGGTGGAGACGGCATTTGGCAGAGCAGGCCCTTTGAGGTGCAAGGAAATCTCCTCCCCCTTCCCCCATCGTAACCCAGGTCTCTTCAGCCCTTTCCTGACCTACCTAGACCGTCTGGCGCCCCTCCTGCTCCCCCAGCCTTCTGTCATCCAAAACCCAGACAGGCAATCCACATTCCAGCAGAGGCACACGGGATGACTGAGCAAGAAAATACCTACTTTCTAAAAGTGGTATTTTCAAACACAGAATGTAAAAATCACCTTCACTAAAAGATGCATCTTTAGATTCTGAGTTCAAGCATACTAAATTCTATTTTCTTACCGAATTCCCTGGGCCAGTTATGTTTATAAGATGTTATAAACAAACCTCCCATTCTATCCTATGGGGAACTGGTAGCCTTGCAATAGTGAAAAACGAAATTGGCTGTAATTCACTATCAGGACATGCCACACACACCAGGGCATGTCCCACCTTTCACATACACTGCACCCTGCCCACAGGGGTACCTTGGGCCTACCTGAGGGGTGTCTGACATGTAAGAAAAGGGAAGGTTAGGGACCGGCCATTGTGTGCACTGGCCAAGTCGACATGGCAGTTACAAACTGCGCGCAGACTTCTGCAATGGCAGGTCTGAGTTACCGTTTTCAGGGCTACTCACGGGGGTGGCACAACCAGTGCTGCAGGCCCCCGAGTAGCATTTGATTCACCAGCCCTGGCACACGCAGTGCACTTTACTAGGGGCTAACAGGTAAATCAAATATCCAATCATGGAAACACCCATCCATAACACAATTTACACAGAGAGCATACGCACTTTAGCACTGATTAGCAGTGGTAAAGTGCCCAGAGTCCTGAAACCAACACAAACAGGTCAGGGAAAAATAGGAGGAAAAAGCAAAACGTTTGGGGATAACCCTGCAAAAAGGGCCATTTCCAACACAACCCCCTTCCAGCCTAAAGCCAGGGGAGATCAATCCATACCTCGATGGACTTCCCTGCTTGGGGCGATAGAACATGGGACCTGGCCCGCAACAGCAGAGTTTTCTTCCCGTTCTACGCCTTCCTGAACCGGATCATTCTATCCATACTCTCAGGGCCCACTAAGCTGACCCATGGGGGACCCTTCTCCTCACCTGTGGATCCCATCTGTGCAGCACCTAAACTTACTTGGCTCACAGATGTGTCCCAACAGGCAGACAGGACCCCCATGGCCAACACAATCGTGTGGCCCAGTCCACCTCCGGGGTGACACTCCTGTCCCCCTCCCAGGGGCAACTCTGTCCACCAGGACAGCCAGCCACAGTGGCCACTGACAAATGTCAGTGATGAGAGCCAGGCCTTAGGCCTTTCAGGCCACTCCAACCGCTGTGGCGTCAGAGAGTGGGGGGCGGTAGCCCCAGGTGCCTGGCACCCTTTCTCCACTCTCCCCTCTGCCAAGTCAGGTATGGCATCCTGACACTGGCCCACTAGCCCAGGGCCTCTACCCTGCGGCTGGACAGGAGACTGGGGTGGGCTCTCCCACACCCTCTCCTTCTCCCTGGGGCTCTGTACACTCCCACCTGGAGCGGTACCCCACTCCAGAATTGTCAGGGCACCTGTGGCAGGTGTCCTGCTCAATTCGCCCACGAGTTCAGGGATGCTATCCTGCAACTGGTACACCAGCCCAGGGTCTGTACCCTGAGGCTGAACAAGGGACTGGGGTGGGCTCCCCCACACCCGGTCCTCCCCCCTGGGGCTCTGTACCCTCCCAGCTGGAGCGGCACCCCCAGACAACAACCTGGTAGGGGCACTGTTAGCAGTCTCCCCTTCCCCCAGGTCAGGGGGGACACCCTGAACCTGGTCCTCCAACCCAGGGTCTGTACCCTCAGGCTGACCAGAGGTCTCGAGCGAGGCTCTCCTCCCCTCACCCCTCCTTCTTTGGTTCTGCACTCTCCTCCCAGGAGAAGCAGCCCCAGAACCAAAAACTGTCAGTACGCTGGAACCGTTCCTCCTACACAGTTCTTCCACCAGTTCAGGGCCTTGACCCTGCAACTGATCCACCACCCTCGGATCTAAACCCTCAGGTTGAACCGGGGTCAGAGGCGAGGACTCCCTCCCTCTGCACCCCTTCCAGAGTTCTGTACCCTTCCACCCAGAGTGGTACCCCTAGAAGACAAACCGGTCAGGACACTGCTTACAGTCGTCCTTCCCTCCAGGTCAGGCAGGACCTGAACCTGGCCTCCCAACCCAGGGACTAAACCCTGCGGCTGAGCACCTGCCCGGCGCACCAGGACTTCCTTGGGAGCACGCATGCCCCCCCTGAGGGTAACACATGACTCATGTGTTGTGTGACAGTCTGCCTGGCACAGATCTCCCGACCCCTGTCCATCTGACAGTGCGCGAAGATCCCCCAGGACAGAAGTGGTGTCACCATACCATGGTCACTCCTAGGAGGCTCAGCCCTTCTGGCTGGCCCCTGACCCACTGGTCCTCCCACTGGGGAACGCATCCCCCTCTCACCCCTCCATCCGGACTTCTGCACCCTCCACTTAGGAGCGGCACCGCCAGACACCAGAACTGCTGGAGCTCTGTTTACAGACACTCCACGTTCTCCTGACAGTAGGAGATCCTCCTGAACGGACGGCCTACCAGTACAGCCTAGGCTCCCCACCTGGTGTTCCCTCCTGGAACCACCCAGGCTCTGGGGCCGGGTTTTGGGCACCTTGGGCCGCAGCCCATTCCCACTCCTTCTCCGCGGAGACAGGACGTGAGTCCCTACACCCTTCCCACGACACCGGGACCTATCTGGGCTACCACAAACCTTTCCCACCACCCTTGGTTGGGAAATACCTAAGCCACTTCCTTCCGGGTCACCCCCAGATGCTTCACCGGACCTTCTGGAATCCACCAAAAGGTCTGCCTCCAGTGCAAGCTCCCTGGGGTCAGAGAACTCACAATCCACTGGGTGTTGGCATAGCTCTGGAAAACAGGGACTTAAAATATGCTCTCCAACAATTGAATCACACAGCCCCACACAGGTGTAAACCAAACTACCCTTCACCCAACCATCCAGTGCCTCAGAAAAGTACCCCACATCATTCTCACAAGACTGGTGAGACAGTGTCTGACTGTTGCTGTCTCTTAACCCATACTCTTCTGGCTGGTCTCCATACTCACTTACTAGGGCTTCTATCATGGGGGAACCCCTCTCCCTGCACCTCTCATCTAGAGTCAGTAGAGTGTCCCTCCCACTACTAGGAAAATGATCCCCTGTGCCAGTTCCCCAATCCACCTCAGGGACACTGCGCACCACTGGAGTAACCTCACAATCCTGAACCCCCTGGTGTATGTCAACCCCCTCCTTGAAGTAGGGCCCCAAATCTGTGTGTGTGTGTGTACCTCATCCTCAGTACTGGACCTAACACTTTTGCTGCCACCATCTGGGCTGGGCCTAGCCCTACTGGCTTCCCAGTCCAGCTCTCTCATTTTAATGTCATGGTCTAACATCATCCTTTTCTCCTCCAAGGCTAACTTAAGCTTCTCCAGTTCCACAGCAATTCTCCTTGCTTCCCGCCTGTCCTCCAGCTCCTCTGGGGACAAACTGCTGCTTCCTGGTTTAGAGGGTGCCCCCCTTCCCAAAAGCACCCCCACCCTTGGAATAGGCTCCTCTGCCTCCATGCCGAGATCCCCCGACAGCTCACTCGCATGTCTGGCTGCTACCCAGGCCCTCAGCGCCTTTTGTCGCTCCTCTTTTCTGGTGAGGTCCCTTATTTGGATTTTGAGGTTTTTGCAGATCGCCTTCAATCCCTTAACATTGTAGGTTTCTAACCTCTCCTCCTCAAAGGCCACTTCCAAGGATGCAACAGATGATGCAATTGATTCAGGCATGTTGTACTGGAAAGTTCAAGTTCAAAACCAATGGAAAGGCAAAAATAGACCAAAAAACAGTATGTGGTACGTAATGGTCTGCGATATGGTAGTAGCGCACACCAATCACTGTAAGTCAAGTGCAAACGCAAGTCCTATCCCACCGCTGCCACCAATGTTAGAAATGGGATTTTTGGTAGGCTTGGGCGTGGGCCAAAGACAGGCAAAAACCACCACTCTAGTCAGGATAAGGGAGTTACACGTCTAAAATAACCCTTGCTCACCCCCTTGGTAGCTTGGCACGAGCAGCCAGGCTTATCTTAGAGGCAGAGTGTAAAGCATTTGCACATAACCAACAGTAATACAGTGTAAGCACTACAAAAGGACACCACACCAGTTTAGAAAAATATTCAATATTTTTATATACTTAAGACAAGACCAAAAACGATAAAAATCCACAGTACTATACTTAAAAGTTCCCAGTTCAAAAATACGTTGATTAAAAAGAGTTCCTTGTGTGGATAGCTCCGTCCAGGCTACCACGGCGTCGTGAACACACAAATCCAAGACAGTTCTGGCTGACCGCGGGGTCGCAGGCCAGCTACGGTGTCGGGAAGACCCGCAAACAGTACCTTTCAGAAATGCAGGGAGATGGGGCCCTTGAAGTCACTCGCGTTGAAGGTCGAGCCCCTTTCTGATGGGATCAAGAGCGCTGGCGCCAACAGGTGTCGGGTGCTGCGGTGCGAAGCGCAGCGGTGCGGCATGCGGTGCCCCCAGGTCGCGGTGCGAGCAGCGGCTCGGTGGCGGCGTCAGATGGCGTCGTCGGTGAGACCAGGGTCGCGGTGCGAGATGAAGGCGGTGCTCGTCACGGTGCTAGCAGGTCGCGGTGCAAGCAGCGTCGTCGTCGCGGCTGAAGCGCTGTCGTTGGCTGACGAGCGGGAGTCGATGGTGCCGGCGTCGGTGGGCCAAGGCTGCGGTGTGAGATGAGGGCGGTGCTTCGATGTGACTTACGAGCGGTGCCCTCGAACCACGGTGCAAGCAGCAGCGTTGATTTCGGCGGAAAGTGGCGGCATCAGGAAGGCCAAGGCGTCCTCGTGAAGCAGGGCGGTGCTGAGTGCGGTGCCCACAGGTCGCGGTGCAAGCAGCAGCTCGGTGGCGGCGTCAACAGGCGTCGTTGGTGAGACCAGGGTTGCAGTGCGGCGTTGCGGCGGTGCCCTCTGCGGTGCCAGAGCTTCGGCGTGAAGCGAGGCGGTGCGGAGGGCGGTGCCCACAGGTCGCGGTGCAAGCAGCGGCTCGGTGGCGGCGTCAACAGGCGTCGTCGGTGAGATCACGGTTGCGGTGCGGCGTTGCCCTCTGCGGTGCCTTCAGGACACGGAGTCGGCAGTGGCGTCGTAGAAGTCGTCGAGTTGGTGTTCTTCGGGTTGCAGCACAAAACACACAGTCCCCAGTGCTGCGGGTCGAAGAACTTGAAGTCTTTGCTGTTCCTGAGACTTCGTGAACAGGGGGCAAGCTCTACCTCAAACCCTTGGAGAGACTCACAAATTAGGTTGCAGAAAGTCCAGTCCAGGCCTTTTACTGCCCAAGACAGAAGCAGCCACTGCAGGTCAGCCCAGCAAAGCACCCAGCAAAGCAGTCGTTCCTTTTCGCAGCTTCTCCGGCTCTTCTTCTTGGCAGTCTTCTTGTTCCAGATGAGTTCTGAAGTTCAGGGGTCTGGGACCCAGCATTTATGTCCAAAACTCCTTTGATCTCTTAGGCAGAGAGGGCCTGTGCCCGGTCAGGACCAGTTCTGCCTTCTCTGGTGTGGATTCCTGGCAGGAGGTGGAGACGGCATTTGGCAGAGCAGGCCCTTTGAGGTGCAAGGAAATCTCCTCCCCCTTCCCCCATCGTAACCCAGGTCTCTTCAGCCCTTTCCTGACCTACCTAGACCGTCTGGCGCCCCTCCTGCTCCCCCAGCCTTCTGTCATCCAAAACCCAGACAGGCAATCCACATTCCAGCAGAGGCACACGGGGTGACTGAGCAAGAAAATACCTACTTTCTAAAAGTGGTATTTTCAAACACAGAATGTAAAAATCACCTTCACTAAAAGATGCATCTTTAGATTCTGAGTTCAGGCATACTAAATTCTATTTTCTTACCGAATTCCCTGGGCCAGTTATGTATATAAGCTGTTATAAACAAACCTCCCATTCTATCCTATGGGGAACTGGTAGCCTTGCAATAGTGAAAAACGAAATTGGCTGTAATTCACTATCAGGACATGCCACACACACCAGGGCATGTCCCACCTTTCACATACACTGCACCCTGCCCACAGGGGTACCTTGGGCCTACCTGAGGGGTGTCTGACATGTAAGAAAAGGGAAGGTTAGGGACCGGCCAGTGTGTGCACTGGCCAAGTCGACATGGCAGTTACAAACTGCGCGCAGACTTCTGCAATGGCAGGTCTGAGTTACCGTTTTCAGGGCTACTCACGGGGGTGGCACAACCAGTGCTGCAGGCCCCCGAGTAGCATTTGATTCACCAGCCCTGGCACACGCAGTGCACTTTACTAGGGGCTAACAGGTAAATCAAATATCCAATCATGGAAACACCCATCCATAACACAATTTACACAGAGAGCATATGCACTTTAGCACTGATTAGCAGTGGTAAAGTGCCCAGAGTCCTGAAACCAACACAAACAGGTCAGGGAAAAATAGGAGGAAAAAGCAAAACGTTTGGGGATAACCCTGCAAAAAGGGCCATTTCCAACACTTCTATAAAACAGATCCTGAAGAAGGCCACGACACTATTATAGGTCAATACGGCTGAAACATGTTGATCACTTTTGAGTGCAGCTGTCTCTAATTACGGCAGCCACACTCCTCGACTTTTGGTTTTAATCCTGGCACCAGGAAGCATCAATAAACAATGGTAGGCTTACCTTGTAGCTAGTTTTAGTTATTCTCACAGTTTAGTTCGCACTGCACCACCTCACTCACACATCCGCTCACATTGGGTCTTAGTAATACCCCTTTTCTTCACTAAAACATCCCTGAGCTCCTCCCTCGCAGCGAGGGGGTTGTAGCCCGCGTCACGACTAGGTTCGCGACGCGAGGAGGTATCCCCATGATGAAGCATGACACCTTTGGTGTGTGAGGGAAACCGTCCTTAAAAGGGACACCCCCCACTTTTTCCCACAGCACTGTTTTTTCCTCTTTCTCTTATTGGGACAACCGGTAGTCCATTGCTCGGACCCGAGGGCTTCTTCTGTTATTTATTGTTTGAATTGGGGAGAGTGCCCTCGCTGGTCCATTAAATCTCCTCCAGCCCCCCATTGTGTAATATATCTATGAGAAGGCCTGCCAAGCACTGATTGCTTCTGAGGATGAGATGAATGAAGAACCAGTGCAAGGGGAGAGTTACTCCCAAGGAGGAGCATCTCCTGTGTTGCCCAGGGGAGGAAGTAATATGTCCACTCACAGCATGACCTCGTCGGAAGTGGAGGCTCATAAGCTTGAGTTAGCAGACAAGAAAGCTGAGAGAGAATTGAGGCTACAGCAGGCTACCCTGGACATGGAGGAGAAGCAAGCAGCTTGTGCAGTGTAGGAGAAAATGCTGGGGCTAGAAGAAAAGAGGCTGGCTCTGTAGGAGAAGAAAGCCAGGTTGGGGCCTATCCATGCCCTTGAAGATGATGGCAGCGATGTTAAGGCGTCTACAGAGGGCCCACACATCCCTCACTTGCCAAAAGATGTGGTGCCTAGCTTTGTGGTGGGAGATTACATAATAGATAAATGGTTCACCTCTTGCGAAAGGGCATTGAGGATGCACCAGGTGGACAAGCAGCAATGAGGGGTATTGAGGAGGTTGGTACCTATACTGGGGGAGGATACACTTCTTACTCTGGGGGAAGAGGTAGCTGATCCTTACCCTCGAATGAAGGATGCACTAGTGGCGAAGTTTGGTCTCACACCTGAAGAGAAGGGGAAGAAGTTCCGGGGCACACACAAGTAGGCCACATCAAACTCTGGTAGATTTTGTGGATACCGGATTTTAAAACACTAGAAGGCTGGGTAAGGGGGCAGTGCAGCAAATGTGAATGATGAACTGCTTTACAATCGGATTTTAAAAGAGCACCTTTTCAGTGACTGTTCTTCAGAGTTAGACTAGCATTTGGTGGATTCTAAGCTGACTGACCAAGGCAGCTGATGTGTGGGTGCTCACTGTGAGGTCTTAAAAGCCTCAGGCGAGTGATCCCAACAAAAGGGACTCCAGCCCTGCCTATGTGAAAAGAGGGAAGCAACTAGGATATAAAGGAGGAGTTCTCACAAGGGCCCCAAAAGTCTAACCCTGAGGAGGAGTCCGGTACCTTTTCCAAACCTCTGTGGGGTGGGTACTAGAGGAAGATACCCTTTGATGCCCCTAAAGCTGGGTTATGCTTTGACTGCTAGAAACCCTGGCATAAGTAGTGAGTCTCTGTCCCACGGGTGAGAAATCCCAAGGGATTGAGAGTGTAGGAATTGTTGTGGAGGTTAGCCAAGGGGAAACAAGAGTTTACACTGAAGCTGCTTTAGTTTTCCAGGGTGGGGTGGATGTTGAAGCCCTGGCTGCCTTACCTTTCTGCATGGTGAAGTACATGCAATGTCAAACCATCAATGGAACTAAGCTAGAGTCTCTGGGGGATACAGGAGTCAGTGTGACCACAGTGGGGGACTGGCTTGTGTCCCCAGAGCCGATAATGAAGACCGCTCAAGCCAGTGGCAAGACAGGAGGGCACCCTAAAACTCCCCTGATCCCAGTGCCCATGGTCGGGATGCCTTTTGAGAGGCTGGAGACTGACGTTGGTTCCCTAGACCCTAAACAGCCTGACACACTCAAATCAACAAAGACACTCCTTGTACATTCCACTTTCCAGAACTCAATCTCTCACGCTGTCAAACACATACATTCCACACTATTGAACGACATAACACACACCTCCCTCCTTTGAAGGGCCACACACACTCCAACGCATACATGCACAAAAAAACATACATACAAGCCCCAAACATTCATACAACCCATCCCAAAAACAGCAAAAAAAGACTAATCTCAAGTATGTACAAAATTCAGCCTCTCCTGAAACCACTATGCCCTTGATAACTTTACTGTAAGACATTAGGTTATTCGTTGAGAGGAGTGGAAGCCACACTCGCATAATAAACACAATCCTTGTCCTGGTGAACCGCAAAAGTCACTAAATAAACCTGTGCTTGAGTCTCTGGTAGCTTGGCACAAAAACAGCCTGGCTAAATTTAGAGGGAATGTGTAAAGTATTTATGCAGCACTCAAATAGAAATAAAGTGACATCAAACACAAGGAAAACTCCCAAACAAATTTAGTTAATAGAGTAATTTAAAATAAATACAATGACACCAAAACAACAAAATTTATTAGAACCAGAGAAATCAGTTTTAGGTGAAAATGGCATCAAGAAGCACAAGGCACCATTCATGGTTATCTGGTCGCGCTGGACTGGGGGAAGGTCACAGGTTCAGGCCAACCATGATGGAGTGAGGAGGTTGAGGGACCAGGTTAGTCCCATTGAAGAGTTACCTTCTCAAGTCCTGCGGGAAGGATGCTGTTCACATTGGGTGGACCGCGAGGAGGCTGTTCATGCAAGGATTAGGTCGCACGCCACTGACTGCTGCTGTTGTAGGGTGAAGAGTAGGTTGTCTCTGAAGATTTGTGTTGGCTGTCGCTCTCTGTGTGAAGAGCAGGCCCAGCTGGAGTTTCACGCTGGTGGCCGTCACGGTAAGTCGATTCTCAGCGCGAAGAGGTCACTTTGCGGTCGCGAGGAGCCCAAAACATCTGTATCATCACCTTTCCTTGAGAAGGAGGTCACACTGATGTCAGCCAAGGGTATGACCTGGGGGGCACCTCTTGGGGATCAGGAATCACTCCAGCAGAGGCCAGTAGCAGGGCATAGGCTGGTCCAGTTGGTGCTAGTCCGCTGGGCAGTTGCAGGGCAGGCCTCTGAAAGCTTGGTGTGTCCCTGTAGCTCAAACAGGTGGTCAGCCAACTGACTTTTGGAGTCACTCTGGAGAGTTCGAGGGTTCCAGGCATGCAGGCCCAATTTTCCTACTTCAGACTGCAGGTCAGTCCTTCTGAATCTTCCACAAGTCCAAAAGTGTTCTGATGAGAGGTTTTGAAGGTTACATTTTTATACCTGATGCCAGCCTTTGTGTAGGAGAATTCTCTGGCCTACCCCCAAAACTGGTTCTGGTCAGTTCTTCCTCAGGTCCTGGCTACAAACTGTCTAGGGTTACAATGGCAAGGGCAGGCCTGGTGCCAGGTTCCTGTGTGTGTGTTGCAGGCAGGGCCTTTTGAAGTGTAATCGGGGCAAGGCACAATTCTCCCCAGCCATCCTGTCAGTAAGACCTCCCCCCCCCCCCAGCCTCTTTTGTCTCAATATCTATACACTTTTACTCAAATCCAAATATGTGTAATGGTGGCTCTACTGTAAAATGTTTGTGATACCGTAATTGCTTTATACAAACAACCGCACTTTGCGTGAGCCTTTTCGTTTTGTTTTTCCGTTTTATTTTATGTGAGCTTGGACGCAGGCTTGTGTCCCACTGTAAATATTTGCTCTGCAACTCACTCTTATGCTTATTTCACATATTGCATATAAAAATACCCCTATCCGGCTGGATAGCGGCTAAAATATAGTACTGATTGGGTCTATATTGATTTACTCTATACATTCTCTCTATGTCTAGGGACCACTGTTTTCTGAAATAATCAATATCTGACAGCAGTACACAACCCACAACAGGGGAGCTATTCACAGGCATGTGCCCCAGGAAACTGACAGAAAGGCGCAACTTTCTAAAAGTGGCATTTTTAAAATTGTAACTTAAAATCTGACTGTACAGTTAAAGAGGATTTTAAATTACCAATAATTTGACTGTAAACATAATTTATCTATCTGTTCCCCATCTGAAGTTAGCACTTACTAAGTGTAATAAGAGAGATAGCCTTACACCTGTGAAAAATGGCCTTAGGAGCTTTTCACTGCCAGGAGATGTAAAACTTAAACCCAAATGTCTTACTTTTTAAATATTATGCACCGTGCCCTAGGGGTGGTTAGAACACAACTTAGGGGGTGACTTAGGCTTGGAAAAAGGTTTATTTTGCCAAGTCGAAATGGCAGTTTAAAACTGTCCTAAAATCTGCAAGGGCGGGCCTGAGACATGTTTTACAGTGCTACTTTAGTGGTTGGTACAATGAGTGCTGCAGCCTACTAGTGGCATTACATTTACATGCCCAGGGTACATGTAGTACCATTTACTAGGAACTTATAAGTAAATTAAGTGTACCAATTAGGTGTATGCCAATGTTACCATGTTAGAGAGGAGAGGGCACATTGGTCAGCAAGGGGAAAGTGTACAGAGTCCTAATGCTGACAAAAACGATTTCAGCAAAAATGAGGGAGTAAAAAAAGGTGTACCACACCAAGGATAATGGATCTAACAATTACTAATCCCCTTTCACAATTAGCCACTCCTTCACAACACCCCCTTATGCCAACAGAACTACTTGTTGTCTGCTCCAAAACCACTTGTATTAATTTATGTTCATACTGTCCCTTACATTAACCATCCTAGCTTCCTGTTTTTTCAAATTCTAAACACTTTCATCTTGTACTCTAACTGCATTGCAAAGCACTTCCATTGCTTTTCAAAGATATGACCATTTTGCTGTACTCCTTATTTGGAAACCTATGTCCAACCCTATTAATCTGCCTACAATTACATTTTTTTCTGTCCATGTAATTATTCATTCTCTCGTGATCTGTTTATTTTCTATCCAATTCCTTCGAACCCATAATGTTCATCTAATTGTTCCACCCAAATAACCACCTAGGAAACAGCTTGGTAGTTGGTTTGTATCCCTCCAGTAACTCAAAACGGAGACAATCCAGTAACCAAATATGGAGTTGTTCTAAAAGCTAACAACGCGGTCTACAAAGACTTCTTGCAGCTGATGTTGGATCTAAAAGTCAATACATTCCTTTACCATGTGATTACGCCTCTCAACTTGGCCTTTTGCGTCCAGATAGTTTGCCACCACTCGCCTATGCCTTAACGCACTTTTCTTAAAATTAAAAAAAAACTCCCATCTTCTCACTAGTGAAATCACCCTAATTTTCAGAAACCAGGTAACAATCTCTGACAAATACGTCCTCTAAAAACTCAGTAGTCGACAGCTTCACTTACTTCTATATTTACCTATGGCCACTTCAAGTAATAAGCAACTAAGGGTATAGCAAGCAGTTCTTTTTTGGAGAGTAACCACAAGCAGCCCAATTATGCGCATTAGCAACTTCCTCTGTGGACCATGGGGTAAATCAAAAGTGTTTGAAGGAATTGCATATTCGAGCAGATTTGTTACACTGACAACATATTAGGCATTCTTGAACCCATTTAGTCACCGTGACTGCCAAGATGTGCAATGACGTCACTAAGTTATACAGAGAATCTCCAGCCCAAAGTAAGATGGCTGCCACTTTGTGAATGACGACCCCACGTTGTCATCAACCATGCACAATTGCGTTTGCATTGCTGGCCGAATGGTGGAATAGTCTGGCATTGCCTGACAGGGCCATCTTGGCAGAAGATGTCTGTGTGCCTTCGCAGTTGCCTGCTTGACCCTGTTCGTTTCATTACTCCCTTTGCTTTGTATGTCTGTTGCTCTTATGACATCCAGCAGCTTCTACAGCGTCCCACCACACGACACAACAAACATTTCCTGTTCCTCGCCAGTGTTGGTGATCTTGGTTCGACCTAGACGCCTTCAGATGCGGTTGAAGTGCTGGAAAGATTTTATTCAGCAAGTAAAAGGAGCGATGGCAACAGTGCGGACCCCAAAGAGTCATCTAGTAAATGACTCTCTTCAGTTTAAAACATACACTTTCCATCTTTCAGCCACAATTACTCAAGCACCCGAGATTAGACATATTCTACACTCCATAAAACACCTCATACCACACCTCATCTGATATGTGTCTCAGTACCGCTCTCTGTGTGCGTGAGCGTAACTAAGCCTTTCTGTGTAATTTATGTGTATGTTTCTCCATGTGCCCCTTTCTGTGTGTGTTTATGCTTGTACCACTGCTTGACTAATTTTAATATCTCTCTGTGTGCATCTACATGTGTCTCTAACAATCTGTGGCTGATGTGATGTGTCTTTGTGCGTGTGTGATGTCTTTATGCTTTCTTTTTGTTCCTGTCTTAATGTCTTTTGCAGTCTTTGTGCCAATATGTGTGTCAGTTGGACCCTGCCAATCTACATGTTTCACTAAGTGCCCTTATGTGCCGCTGAGTTCCAAAATAGGCACACAGACTGTATCCCTTCCTGTGTGTTTTGTCAGTCTACTTTACTGTATACTGGAGCCTGTGTCTACGTGTTTCTCTGTGCACTGGCAAAATGTGTATTGCAACCTCCTCTTTAATAGAGGCAAATATGTGCATAAATGTAGAAATGTATGTATATGCCCATCGCTGTGGCATTGTAGGATCTGGACAAATGTCTATTACAGCAGTATTGTAAACAAGCATTGGCAAAGCCCAAATATCTCCTCTTTAAAATGTGAGTGCTGCGTTATTAGTGCTGCCAATGGTTGTTTGCTTTCTCATTGTCAAACAGTTAAAAAAAAAAAAAAAATAGCTGCCGATGCATCACAACACATGCTTACAAGGGCAGTCATCTTGTAATGTTTTTGTCTCATAAGAAAATGAATTCCATGTTTGCCACCCCTTCCATGATGTCCGGCAATTTTTTAACTATAAATTTGATTTAAAAAGTATGTTGGCAATGCAAAAAGAAAGAAATGAGAGGCTGGGTGTAGCAGTCTGCAGCTGCTGGGCCCTTGCACAAAAAGTTATAATTGAAAAAAGAACAACTAAAAGCAGGGAGCGAAGGTGGAGCAACGGATGAGCACAGGTGGCATTGAGAAGTAGGAACAGAGGTAGAGGGCAGAGATGTTAGGAAGAATGAGCAGATAGGGAGACGGGAGGAAAACACATGCACCCTTGTAGTACTAAAATACCAATAGAAAAGTAGTTCCCTTCTTTCAGCAGTGGCAGGATATCAGTCACCCAATCAGAAACTGGTAAAGCAGCTATGCGTCAGGGTGCGGGAGAAATACAAAAATAGGGAAGAGAGTCATTGAATAAGGAGCAGGGAACTGAGATAGACAAGAAAGCCATCCAATCATAAGCAAGGAACTGACCCAAAGTCCGCACCATGTTTTATTTTGTAGACAATATCTCTTCAACAGCAGGCAGCTTTATCTGTTTTTTATGCAAGACCTAAAAATGGAAAAATATTTGCCTTGAAGTGACAATGTGGAAATAAGACATATTTGTGCATTACTGCTGCATTGTAGAAGATGCACTATGTAACAATGTGCTGATATGGGGTTGTAATGTTTGTACACAGGGCTTGGAATTATGATTATATGCCAAACATTACTACTGACATTTGAACCCCATCATGTGCTGTTAATGTGGCAATTAGTATGGGTCTATTATAGTCATGGAACTAATGTATAGACTTAATGATGTGAGAACTTTGCGTCAAAGGGAGGGGGGACACTTTTTTTGGGGGGGGGGCACGCTGTAGAATTGGATCTGGACTGGAAGTTGGTTCCGGTAAAAATGATCACTAATACTGTTAAGAGATCTGGTGTGGTGAGTCTGCTTCGATGCTAACCATTTGCAAGCATTATTTAACTATAAAGATCCGATCCGATTTAAAGGTACAATTTGAACCTCATCCGATTGAAAGTGATTATTTGACCAAATGTGCATCTCAAAAAAAGAATTACAATCAGTGTTCCCACAAATTAAATGGGGAAGACAATATATTCTGTGTACTTTTATCTATGTTCCGTTTAGGTGTGACAAACGTTACTACCATGTATGGTTTCAAATGCACCATTTGCCACAACATGTCTTTAAAACCTATTATGTGAGAACCACAAACCCACCCCATAATATTGCATTTAACTCCTATCCAGTTTTGACCAATGTTATTGCCTCTTTGCTTTAAAATACAGCTTTAGCCTATACTTTTCGAAACACTTTTGAGAGAAACCTCTCCCCCCTGTAAATTCTCTTTAAAGCCTATCCAGGTTTGGCCAATGTTGCTGGCCTAGCGTACTGTAAACTACTTAATTTTCCAAGTTTTCCTAAAATTTCTGGGTAAAATTTTCCAACACTAGCTTTACCCAATGTTACTGGCCCAGTTTGCTTTAATGGACACCCTTTGACATGTATTTTCCCAGAACTTCCTTGGGGCGAACCTACATGCTTGTTTAAGTCCTAAATGATTTTAACCAAGTTGATGCCCTTTGGTGCCATACCATGCTAAACTTACCATAAACTATACCTGCAGTATTTCTGCCAGTTAGTACCCAAACATTGTCTCTTGAATCACAGTTTATGAAATTTGCACCGTTTTCAGTTTTTTGCCCATATCTGCAATCTTTCCAGTCTGGCTCTGATTTATATGACTTATCAAGTTTGTTGGGTGAGGTTTACGTTTAAGCAGACCAATTTAAAAGAGTAAGAGTAGCACAGGTTTCTGAAATCCCACCCAGTTCAACTGAAAGTTTTCTTGAGGGTTGCTAAAGAGGCTCAATCAATCTATTCTATTGGGACGTAACATACATTGTAACTTACTTAGTAATGTTAAAAATGGAGCTCGTGAGCTCACAACTCTATGAAGAGTTGTCAATAAATGAGATTGAGACCTCATCAATGGTAAATAAATAAACCATGCATTAACGAAGGTACCTTATACCACTGTGAAAGACCGTCAGTCAGATGCATTACGTTAGGACAATTGTACAGGAATGCGTGAAAGATATTAAGTTGATTAGAAGCCTGTTTAACTGAGTGGTTTATAAAAGGCTGACGATTGACCTCCGTAGATATCAATAAATGGATAAGGACATTTTTGCAGATGGTGAGGTTTAGGCTATGGTCTCAGCTAAGAGACTTCGTGAAGAGCAGGGGCTAGCACACAGTAGTGCAGAAGGTGCAGTGGCACCAAAGCCTATTGTTGTGAAGATCCGACTGGAGCCCGGTTATTGATGCCTTTTTCTTCTCGGGTGGGGGGAGACCCATTTTCCTTGTTTGTACTGGGATCCATGGCACACTTGCCATGCTTCTGTGAAAAGAGCAGAGCTGCTTCAAGATTTGAAAATAGTGCAGGAACCCAAGCGAGAGGAAGGGAGTTAATCCACATACTCTGTTTATCCAGGTTTCATTGAAGAAGGTCAAGAGATCATTGTAACCATTATTGGGAACTGTGAATGAAGTCAAACATGTTTTAACGTTTGTACATTGATAGCTTTGCAGATTCTATGAACATTTTACAGGGTAACATTCGCCTGAAATGTGTACATATTTTTCATAACTTTAAAAAGAACAGATTCTTGGTTTTAGTCTGGTATTTTAAAGACTGGTTAGTGCTTTGGTAACTTGACCAGTTCTACACTTTTACAAGTCCAGAAGCTTGTATTTGATAGAGACTTCTAGCCGCAGATATCTTACCTTGGAATATTTCCCAGGCATCAGATTGGATCCAGAAAATATTGAGGTGGCGTCGATCGGCTCTGCATTGGCGGCGTCCAAACCAGTGATGTGCGCGGTGCCTATATAGCTGCCACCCCAGCGCGCTGACATTATTTCTTTTCTTTCCACACCATCAGCGCAAATCGGGAGAAACCTGCCTCAGTCCTTTTTTAGACTACCTTTTTTGACATTTTTTCAGAGTTCTTTTTTTAGCTAAGCTCTCAGTGTGCGTTAAGGATGTCCCTAAAAAAACGGTGGGTTTAAACCTTGTGGATCCTGTCACAAGCATATGTCTGTAGCAGACCCCCACCTGGTTTGCTTGTGGTGCCTGGAACTGGGTCAATACTCCAAGGCCTGCCCAGTCTGTCAAGCAATGAACCCCAAGGCTGTTCAGGAGCAAGCCCTGAAGCTCCAGTTCGCCCAACTCCAGACGACTCCGCACCGCTCCAGGTCCTGGTTGTGAGGAAGGTCCCAGGCCCGCTCTTGGAGTTATTCACGATGGTCATCGTCAAGCTCCATTCCAGTGGTGCTGTTCTCAGCGCCGCCAATGCCCCTTGTCTGCGCCGACCCCATCGTTACACTGACTCTGATATGTAGCTGGACCCACATCAACTCCAGCACCGGCCAGGCCAAGAACATCCGGGTCAGAGAAAGTGCCTCTGTTTACTGACAGGCCCTGTGGGGAAAACGATTGGGACGGATTTGAGGATCTCTATGGTTATCCCGACTCTTTGGAAGACCCCTTGGCTGATATCTTTTATGAGGAACTGGCAGATGCCAGTGGTCTGGACACCTCTCCTGACACTGGCCTGGTCTCTCTTCCTAGTATGTCTACGGAGGAAGGGGTGCCTCAACCCAGGGTAGACCCCACTGAACCTCTAGTCCCCTCTAATGAATCCCTCACTGATGCCCTGCTCAGGGTGTGGGCCAAGCATTGCAGTACCGCACCTGTGCATAGGATGATTGCCCAATGCCGTTTGGGTTTGGCAATCCCAGCTTTCCTCACCGAGCACCCCACCCCAGAGAGCCTTGTCCTTCAGGCCTCCATCTCCAAGGTTAACTCTGGCGCATTCCCTGCCACACCACCGGATCGGGAATCCAAGAGGCTAGACACCTTCTCCAAGGGGATTTTCTATCCACCAACCTTGCACTGCGGTCCCTGAACACTGCATGCCTCTTGGGACCGTATTCCTTACAGTATGGGACTCCGGTTACGCAAGTGCTGCTCATGGTCTCAGAGGAGGCCCAAGCCATACTGTCCCGTATTCCATACAGTATGGGACTCCGGTTACGCAAGTGCTGCTCATGGTCTCAGAGGAGGCCCAAGCCATACTGTCCCAGGTTATTGCCGATGGCAGGGACGTAGCAAAGTTAACAATACGGTGCGGACTGGAGACGGCAGACTCTCTAGGTGGAGCGATAGCTTTGTTGGTGGCAGTTTGTTGCCACGCCTGGCTGAGGTCAACAGGCTTTTCTGGGGATATACAGGCATACCTTATGGACGGATGTATGATGCTACATCGCAAACGTTTACATCGCATGCCTTGACATCGCAGTTTTCGCATTGCATGCTCTTTTACAACGCAAGTATCCACCACGCAAACCATTACGTCGCATTTCCATTGAAAGGCATACAAAATACATTTACAACGCACACAAACACCCCGCATGCTTTTACATCGCGATTTTTACCCCTACGCCCACTCCCCTAAACCCAAAATTCTCAATCCTTAATTACTACCTTACACTAGGACCCCCTGACCCGACCCTAATCCCTGAACCCTAAAACAGTACCCTACAGTACGACCCCCTAACACTTCCCTAAAACCTTAATTACTACCTTACACTAGGACCCCCTGACCCGACCCTAAACCCTAAAACAGTACCCTACAGTATGACCCTCTAACACTTCCCTAAGCCCTAAGCCCTAAACCCTAATACACTACCCTACAGTAAGACCCCTAAACTACACTCTAAGCACAATCCCCCTTACCTCTCTCTCCTCGCGTCGTCTCTTCCTCGCCTCTGTCCCGGTGCTCGTCCGTCCCGGTGCTCGTCCGCCTCTGTCCCGGTGCTCCGCCTCGCGTCCATTACACCCCATGCGATTTAAAAGCGCATGCGTTTTAAAAGCGCATGCGATGTAATGGGACGCGTCGCAATGTGTACGCGTCGTAACGTCGCTTGCGTTGTAACGCATGCGACGTAAAGGCATGCGATGTAATGCATGCGATGTCATGGATGTTCGCCCTTATGGACATGCACATCAATGGCACTCACATGTTTGACGATAAGGCAGATTCGGCGCTTGAGCACGTTAAGGACAGCAGGGGCACCGCCACCTACCGGTTGTTGGGGACTCTCCATGGCCCCCACACCAGCCCCATTCTGCCTTTCACCCTTCCGTGGGTATGGTAAGGGCTATCAGTTGTGTCCTTTTCCGCCCAGCCACCACAGCCAACAGACTCCTCAGTTCTTTCGCGGTCGCGAATACAGTTCTCACAAGCCTTGAGGGACACAAGACCAGAGGTCTGCCTAGTCTGCCATCCCCCCCCTCCCACCCCTACTCACCCACCCCAAGGCAGTTGCAGCTTCCACACCCCATTATGGGCAACCGGTCGCTAGCAGGATCCACACCACCTGCCCCAATGGCAGGCTATCATCTCGGACAACTGGATGCTCCAAAATTGTTCAGCAGGGTTACACCCTTCCATTCACAAAAACCCACCACCCATGCCACCGTCTTCAGATTGGCTGATGGAGGGCCACCTCTCTCTGCTTCATCAGTAAGTACAGGCTCTTCTGTCGAAAGAAGATATCGAAAGGGTGCCAACATCAGAAGTAGATGGTAGTTGATATTCCTGCTACTTACTGGTGCCAAAGAAGGGCAGAGACCTCAGCCCTATCTTAGATTTGCGCCCTCTCAACTACTTCCTGAAAAAAGGAGAAATTCAAGATGCTCACGTTGGTCCAGGTCCTGTTTCCCCTGGAGACTGGAAGATAGCGCTGGACTTGCAGAAAGCATATTTCTATATACCTGTTCTGCCGACTCACAGGAGTTACCTGCAGTTCGCGGTGGGCCAAGAGCACTTTCAGTTCTCTGTGTTCCTGTTCAGTCTTACCACCGCCCCTCAAGTGTTCACAAAGGTGATGGCAGTGGTGGCAGCTTATCTGCGGAGGTCAGGGGTTCCAGTCTTCCCCTACTCCGATGACTGGCTCTTGAAAGCGGGCTTGCCCCAGGCAGTCGTCACCCACCTCCAGACTACTGCAGTCCTCCTGCATTCGCCGAGGTTCACTATAAACATGATGAAATCAAACCTGACTCCCTCTGAGATGCTCCCTTTCATCACAGCCATTCTGGACACAGTGCAGTTCTGTGCCTACCCTCTGAAGCAGCAAGTCCAAGATATCCAGTCTATGATTCCCATGTTTCAGCCTCTATGCTGGATTTTGGTGAAACTGACTCTGCAGCTGCTGGGTCTCATGGCCTCCTGCATACTGCTGCTAAAGCATACTTGCCGGCATATGCAGGCTCTGCAGTGGGACCTGAAATCCCAGTGGGTACAGCATCAGTGGAATCTCTCCGACCTGGTCCAGATATTAGAGGGAACTGCAAAAGACCTGCAGTGGTGGCTGACGAACCGCGATTGGGTCTGCGGCAGACCCCTCTCCCTTCCCCACTCAGACCTCACAGTGGTGACAGATCCATTGCTTCTGGGTTGGGGCAGCCATCTGGGAGAGGTGGAGATCAGAAGACTCTGGTGTCCAGCTGAGTCTCAGCTTCACATCAACTTGTTGGCGCTGAGAGCGATACGCCTGGCATTGAAAGCCTATCTACCCTCTATCAAGGGGAGTTTGGTTCACGTGTTCACGGACAACATCACCGCCATGTGGTATTGCAACAAACAGGGTGGGGTTATTCAAGAGGCCCATTGTGTCTGGAACGTCAGGACATTTTCCTGGTTGTACAACACCTTGCAGGCTCGCTGAACGCCTTGGCGGACAACTCAGCCGTCAATGCCTAGTAGATCACGAATGACCCCTCCAACCGGAGGTAGTGCAAGGTCTCTTCTGCGACTTGGGAGGACCTTACTTAGATCTATTCGCCACCGCAGAGAACGCGCCATGTCAGCACTTCCGCGTGTTGCAGTTTCCAAGGCAGCTCTAGCTCAGAGAAGCATTTAGTCTCGAGTGGGGTTTAGGACTCTTGTACGTCTTCCCACCATTACCACTCCTGCCTCAAGTTCTTTTTTTCTTTTTTTTTTTTTAAATTAATCTTTTTATTTTAAACATCAACAAGCGGTTACAATCACCGCATATGAGAATTCTATTACTGCACCAGATTGCGATTTTAACATTCTCGACACTCCTTACATTAGCACAATTAATTTTTCGTCCAATCCACCCTCCTTAATCAATTCCCTCCAGCATTTCCTCGACCCTCCTCTCCTGCCTCAAGTTCTGAAGAAGCTCATTGCGGACCAAACCCAAGTCATCCTCGTGGCTCCATTCTGCGAACTGAGAATATGGTATACCGAACTCCTGAACATGAGCATCTTTCCTCCGGTCATGCTGCCCCTTCTGGAGGATCTCATTTCCAGCAACAGGTTAGCGTTCTACACGTGAACATGCCCACACTTCCCCCTTCATGCATGGAGATTGTGCTGCAGCAGTTGACTGTTTCTGATCTTCGTCTGGGAAGTTATACCAGACATCCATCAACAAAGACTGTATACGCTTGCCGTTGGGACAAGTTTGTAGCTTGGTGTGCCGAGCAGCATGTTGATCTTCTTTTTGCACCTTTGTCTGAGGTATTGTTGTTTGTTTCATCTTTAGCCGGCAAGGCTTTGCTTAGGGCAAAGTTAAAGGGTATCTTTTGGCCATTTCAGCTTTCTTATGGTTGCTGGATCATACCTTCCTGTTCAAGTCACCTGTGGTGTGTTGAAGTCCTTTCAGGAAACAAGTCACGTTTCCTAAACCCTTCGTTATGCCCCAATGCGATCTTAATTTGGTATTAATCTTTTTGATGTGTTCGCCAATCGAGCCCCTGTATAGCTGCTGTCTGAGCCTATTGACAGTCAAACAGTCTTCTTGGCGGCCTTCACTTTGATCAGAAGGGTTAGTGAGCTACAGGCGCACTCTTTACACCGTCTATACACCCGCTTCTTCCCAAGCAAACTGGTACTCCGCACCTGTGCCTCTTTTCTGCCTAAGGTGGTGGCGCCTTTCCACATCGGCCAAAGCATCACGCTGCCAACATTCTTTACTCTGCATCACCCCTCTAAGGAGGAAAAGAGACTCCATCGCCTGGACCTAAAAAGAGCGCTGTTGTTCTACATCTCTCTCACCAAAGAATACCGGGTGGATGAGCAACTCTTTGTTATGTTTGCCGGAGCGAAGAAAGGATAAGCAGTGCAAAAACCGACCATCTCCAGATGGATTGTGATCTGCATTAAGATCTGCAACACACTGGCAAAGAAGCAACCCCTGAAGGATTGCAGGCTCATTCCATTAGAGCTAAGGCTGTGACTACTCCGTTAGCTTGCAGAGTCCCTGTCCTAGACATCTGGGAGGCTGTTATGTGGGCTTCTCTTCACGCATTTACAAAACACTACTGCCTTGGTAGTCAGATCCATCATTCTTTTTTTTTTTTTAGCAGTTATTCATAAATCATCACAAGTTGTTCAGAATACAATAATAAGTGATGTTCGATAGGTGAACGGAAAGTTACACCACCTCAAGCATACATTACCAGTATTCTGGTAGCAGGATCCACAATACTATGGGGGGTGTCTGGTTATATGGGGAAAATAGAATGTGTACCCAAAGCGACATAAAGCACCCTATTCCGTAGAGCAGTAACCAATGTGTACATCACAAGAGAAAAAACCCAAATAAACGGTAACTGGTAACACCCTTTGGCTGGCGTTGCGATGTGCAGCTAGTTGGAGATGCGGGCTTATGAGTGGCAGGAGTACACTACCAACATGTGAATGTAGGCGAGTGGCAACGTGAGGAGGGGAGAAAGCAAAAGGGAAAAAGTGGGGGAGAGCGGGGGAGCCTCGACATGCTCCTCCCCAGAGAGCACGAGGCCCCTAGTGATGTCTAGAAATCATGTGTGTGTAAGTGAGGGGGCACCTATTAGCTCATTCAGGCCATCCCTGTGGCACATCACATGAGGTCTTGCTGCCGGGGGGAGGTGGGGGGGGGAGGAGGGGCACAGACTGTCAAACAATTTGAGGACATTAGTGTCCCCTACCGCCAGTAGCAACCCAATCCAGCCGCAGATTCCTTACTGACCCTCCCAACATGCCCGCTTCTGCAAATGGGTTTCTTCTAACTAGAAGGCCTCTGTAGGTCCTTAGTATCTGTGCACTAGTCCATCAACCTTCTGACGTGACTCTGGGTTTCTGGCATGGAAAAGTCACAAAAAAACTGACGTCCGAGTGTGTGGTGGCACCTATATATATGGTCACTTCCGGTGAGACCAATGCGCAGTCAAACAACATCATCTACCAGAGCAGAGGTACTTCTCAAGATTTTCCGGATCCAGTCTGATGCCTGGGGAATATTCTAAGGTAATGGGTTTGCGGCTAAATAGAGGCTCTGTCAGATAAAACGTTACAGAAAGTAAGTAACTTGTTTCACGAAGCACTTGATTTGACTGTTATCTAGTCAATTATTTTTCTGTCTTTTGCAAGCTTATGGTTCACTACTACCCAGTAGGAGAGCCAGATGAATGGGGAGTAACCCCTACGGAGATGGGTCGTCCACGAACAGTGAAACGAGGGATACAGGCCATTGGTGTGGAAATCCCCTCTGGTAAGTGATTTGTGATCTGTTTTCTTGTGACAGCTGTAATGAGTGCAGCCTGACCCTGTACATTTCCTTATCCTTAGTTGTTAGTGTCTACATGTTTGAATTGGTTTGGGACACATTTAAAGTAATGAGTTCTGAAGTCCCACTAAAAATTCTCCAGGAGCTCATACACGACGATACAAATGTGTGCTGTAGATGTAGAGGATGTCTTGCGTTACCTCTCTAATGTGCTATGAGCTTGACTGTGAAGAATGTATTGGGTTTATCAGTATAATACCTTTGAATACTAAAGACCCTTACTGTTTTGCGTGTTCAATTGAATACATTTGCTAACAACACATTGTTAACCTAAACAATAAGCATGGGAGAAAACATTCTTTTGGATACATTGTATTAAGTGCCAAAGCGGTTGGGTGTACCACTAATTTGCTGTAATTGCCTGATGCTGGCAACTATAAGTGAATGTAGTGTAAGGATCCAACAGGAGAATTGAAGGCCTTAATTGTGAGCTAAAGAAGACAAAATGACAGTGGAAGGAGGTACATTATATTGAGTTAGGAGGAGATTGCGAAGAAGAAACCCGAATGTAGAAAATTTCAGCTTTGGGAATGTTGAGACAGAGGAAATGGTCACCTCTCCAAGATTCTCTTGTGGACAAATAGGAAGAGATCTGAGCATTGACAGTCATAAAAGGAGTAAAAAATGGAAAAATGCATGTTTCGAATAAAGACTTCTTCCTGCAGATCTCTCATCATGATATCCATCCCAGACTTGAGGCTAAAAATGTAAGATTATTTCAGCAAATACAGTTCACCAGTGCAAAGTACTTTTGTGATGTCAGATGCAGATTTCTATTATGTCCTTGGTGAAAATGATAAATTAGGACCATAAAAAACCAACCAGCGCTGGATAATCAGTTTCTTTTGCTTCATACTTCACAGATTCTGTGAACCGGAAATCACCAAATCTTCCACATTATCTCTCTTTTTAGAGATTTCTGACTGTAGAATTCAATCATGTCCCCTCCTGAGTCATTAGAGTTCTGCCCATATGATCACTACGACAAAGGACAAGAACAGGAGAAAGCCCGTTAACCCAGTTGAGACCTGGGTAGATCTGTTTAACAAAGTAACAATGTCTGAACCAGGAATCATTAAGTAAGACAAGTACATTAAAAAACAATTCAATGTTAGAGAGAGGGTAATAAGGGAGACCACAAAAGTTTAGAGAAGAAAATTAGGTCTATTTAGAATAAAAGTAGTTATATCAGCACTACATTACATTATATGCAGAAGTAAGTGTGCACATACGCGCTCGTGAAGCAAGTGAACTGCGCAAGTGACACGTGACAAAAAGTGAAGTAACAGCGGGACGAGGCTCAAAAAACAGATTGGTTGATGGTCACGAAAACAGTCAGCAAATAATTTATAAAAACATTCAGCTGTTTAAGGAAACCACAATAGCACCAACAATTGCGCTTAAAGGTCAAACAGCGCAATTGTGGGCGCTATTGTGGTATCCTTTAACTGCTGAATGTTTTTGCAAATTCTCTAAACTTTTGTGGTCTCCCTTATTACCCTCTCTCTAACATTTAATTGTTTTTTAATGTACTTGTCTTACTTAATGATCTGGTTGAGACATTGTTACTTTGTAAAACATATGATCACTACCGCATTCAAATGTTTGTGACAGACCAACACGAGATGTGTCTGGAGCCTGTGAAACAATCAAGCTAGAAATATGTTTGATGTCTCAGACCAGATGGATCTTAAAACCATTCACGAAAGGGATGCCAAACTTATGAGGGCCTCGCACAGAGAAGTGTAGCAGTAAAAGTCCTAAGCTGATAACGTGTTCCCCTCTTCCACACTTTCAGGTCCACATAAAAAATGTTTTCTTCCTCTGTATCTGGATCATTGGGATAACCTTCCAAAGAGGCCTAGGGAAAAACGTTTCCCTGAGCCTGTCACAATCCTATCCTAATAAAAATTCCTACGGGTAAATTTTCCTACCATAGGACCTTACAAGGAGCAGACCATGGCATTTGAGAAAACACAACAATTTATAATATGATCCAACTGGAAACCGGTGGCATCCTTTGGAATCCATTATTGCTCCACCACCTCTTGGAGCACTGTCCGGCCCAGTCATGACACCTTCAGCTTCAACCTAGCTCCTGCATACCATTTCTTTTGGTGGCATCCAGCTCTGCACCAGTAGCTTAGGCCAAAATGTATTATCGACCTTCTCAAAGAATCCTCCTAACCCTCCCACCATGTTTTTCTTCTGAGGAGATTCTTTTTATTTGCTCAACTTGTTTTCCATCTTGGCCTCTGTGAAAGGTAGGAAATTAGGCAGGACTCATGTCACCAAGCTAATTATTATATTTATGTACCCGATTAGTCACTTAAGCGACTGACACCACTCCAGTGGTACAAGTTACCAGTGGTCTGCAAAAGCTGAAAAAAGTTCTAAATCCAGCTTGTAGCCTAAGAAGTGGTTCATGATGAGGAGTTTGTGAGAACATTACATATCCAAGAGGTAGTACTTTGCCAGAGATGAGTAACATTTGATTTTCTGAGCCTTGAAACGAAATTAAGCCAGGAATAACACAGGAAAATAAAGCATAAAAATAAAGCTGGCCAAGAACAGAATCCAAGCACAAGAACACAAACTTACCATAACATAGGTAAAAAGTTTCAGAAGTGGCAAAAAGATCTACATCAGAAAGAGGAGTATGATATTCCACTGCATCAAAAGATGCTTGCAAACGATTTGAGCGTGTATGTCAAGCACCTGGTTGCTAGCCACAAAAAGATTTGTCCTCTGTAGAGGAGACATGGGTGTAATGATGAAAGCTCTGCTGGTCCTTGTGTTGGGACTGGCAGCCACAACAATGGTGACACACAACTGATCTTCTGGTTGGAAGTACTTGTTCATGTTCAGATTCAAAATAACTGGGCTTGTAGTTATTGCTCTGCATAAGGCAGTTTATCAGCAAGCACGGCAGTCTTCCTTTTTTGCCTTCAGGTTACAAAGCAACCGCATCCATTTGCCCTCAGTCATAGAATGTATTCCCACTCTAAAAGAAGAGTGTCTAAATTCCGGCCTTTTGTTGAATTGTTTGTCTTTCTTTAAGGAAAAGACATGTATTGGGCATACAGGGCCCACTTATATACCAAAAAATATAGCGGTTTATGTCACCCCAAGTAGCCATGTCGAGATAATGCAGCTCTTTACATTTTTAAGGTATTCCACGTAGTCCAAGTACATCTTTCTAGATGTATAATGCAGTCCCATTGTGACAAACATTCCATACTGTGCAGAGTCTCTGGCTCCATGCTGAAGACACTTCCCATAATGCTATTAGAATATGCATCTGTCCCTGACACTCCCCCTGCCAACCAATTACGGGCTGTTGGTGCTTCAGTCCCTTGCCAGAGCGATATCTCATTTGAATTTCTAGATCTCACAATTAAGATCGATTAAGTCAATTTATACACCACATTTTAAAGAAATATGATTAACAGGAACAGTGTTTTACACTACTCTGTGCCTTTGTGCCTGCGATGGGAAGGTGTAGAACCCATCTTAAATGGTGAACCTGTTGGAGCTGAGGCTTTCGATGTCAACGATGTAATTCTTGAAGTCGATATAGAATGACGTCTGGAGTGAGGATGTCGACAGTGATCATGTTTGCTTTGTTTATTCTCTGAGGATGTCCCTCCTTAGGGAGTCCTTGTCAGAACTCAATTTTTTAGGCAGAGATGCTTGAGAGGGCGTTTCGTCTTTTTTCTTTCATCTTCATCCTTCACATTTTGAAGCATTCCTCGAAGTCTGATGCCCTCCCTGTCTTTAAGAGTTCTTTGGGTCACCTTTTCACTGATATTAAAGTCTTTCACTGTATGAGATGGATGAAGAGACACTAGACATACCTTGTGAGGGTCTGAGAATGCTTCCTTTTTAACAGAGGAGGGACACTTCTGAAACAGAGAAGGAATTTTGAGAGGAAAAACTCTCAACGTGGAAAACAATTATCTCACTCGACAGATAGTTGTTAAAGACGTCGAGTGAAAATGAAATTTTGTCTCAAATCTTGAATTTTAAAGAAAAAAACAGAGGTATAAAACCTCACTTCTCTCAAATCCTTCTCAAAGGAGCCAGAATAAGGAACTGAATTGGTGAGGCATACCGCTAGTATAAAGCATCATGGGTAGAAGTTCTTAAAGGGACTCCACTTTCATTACAAGTTTATCTAGTTACACTTTTTCTTAGCCTTTGCAGTAAGAGGATGAAGTATAGTTTTAAAATGTTGCCAGGATGAACGTGATTGTTTTTTAAGGAAAAATCCACTTCTTACATAATGTTACAAGGTGCTGTTTCATCCTATGGATAAATGGATTCTTGACACCCTGAGTTCTGTTCTACAAACAAAATATTTATGGTACATTATTCTGGGTCCGGGAGATCATTCAAGGGTTTATAACTATAAAGCATGTATGACTTCAATGAAGATTCCTATGATGCAGAACTAAGGCTTACAAGTAAGTTTCACAATTAAGATCAATGAAGTCAAATTATACACCACACTTTATGAACAGTCCACTCGCAGGAACTCTGTTTTGCACTACTCCAGTCATCAGCTTAGGGCTTTGCAAGACTCCTACCCCATACCATTTTCTTCGGATTAGGTGGAACTGCAGATATAAAATAGACTATTTGTGGAAGCCCAGACTATTGCTCGACAGGCTACACAGAGAAGGTGACATCATCAAAACTTCTATCGAGATGGGAGTTGAGATAGCTCTTATGATGTGACACACAGGCTAAAGAGCTAAATACAATGGAGGACTACATGCCGTGGTTTAGCACCAGCCTTGCATGTCATCCTGATTGGACTCCTCTTATATTTCCCACACTTATGTTGTGTTTTCAATTAAAAAGTTTTATAATTCTATTTATTTTCTGGAATATGAGTCCTGTTGTTGCTTTTTATACCTGCTTAAGTACTTTTTTTTCTGGCAATTTACAACCTTTGCTCGTTTATAGACTTCCTTTTCTGTTTAATTAATTACTAATCACTAGCCTTGATGGAACCAGCCTTTGGTCCTTTTTGTAAACTTCAGCCCCTCATTCAGACTTGGTTCTTCCTTTGTTTTTCCCAATCAGTGGACCAATCCCTAACAGATACTTTTACTCTGCCCTAGTTGGTCCAGCCGTTTTTATTCATGCCACTTGCTCTGCTTATTAATTTAAGCATCCAATTAACCCAGCGCAGAAGCACAGATACAATTTTCATCACCTCAGACAGACACTTTGTCTGCTGTCGTTTCTGCTGGTTTTTACCCCCAGCCAGCCAAATTATTTAATTGTACCTGCATTATTTATAGCTTTCAGTACAGCCTTTGTGACAGCTTGAATATGTCTTTTTTGAACTGCCCAGGGAGGGTGGGGTCAGTGTTGCACCTCCCCATCCGATATTCTCTGCCTGTGAGTTGCTGTGAGCCTGCATATGACACTGTAAAACTTTGCAGCCTTGCCATTCGTGGTAGGGTTCATTTCATTTGATGTTGAACATGGCTCGCTCCACTATTGAAAGTCCCCTACATGAGCCCTCTCACTTCTTGGTAAGCATGCTATCCTTTGTCCTATATGCCTTGCTAGTTTTGCTTACCTTGCAAGGGTGCTAACAACCTGGTTTCCTTTGCCCTTATAGGCTTCGCCACATTTTTTAAGTATCTTTGTGGTGTGCATCACTTTCTCATGTGTGCTCACATAAATATTGCCTAGCCTACAATTTATTTACCCATGTCAGTTTTCACTCTCCTTTTATTGGATAGGGATCTCTGGCCCTACCTCCGAGTAGGTGTTTTTGCCTTCTTAAGCCTTGTACAACATGCCGCATTTGCTCTCAACCTTCATTGGCTCTGCTTCTTTTTTCTCCTTTAGTCCCTGTCATTTGCTTTCTTCAGTACTCAGTCCTGATGATGACTTTGTTTCCTTGGGTCAAACTGTTGTCGCCTACATCCATATGAACTTTTTAAAATGTATTTGTGTCCGAGTTGGAACTGTTCAATAACTGCAGTATAATCCAAGCCATTTATTTCCTTGGTTATGAGGTTGTTTTTGTTTACACTTTGCATTCTTACATTGTGTTATGTGAATCGTTTGTGCGAATGAAACGGAATTGTTCCAAAACACAAGACGCTGAAGAGAAAATCGTGGAAACAATGAACAGACTCAAAATGAGAGGTTACAGAGACATGACTTTGAAAAAATGCAAAAGAGAATTGACAAAAAATTGAGAGAAGAAACTCTGATACCAAAAAATAAAGCAAAACAAATGGATCAACAAGAAGCACCAAGATTTGTCACAACCTATAGCAGGGAAAGTGGGAAAATTATCAACAAAATCAAGAAGTATTGGTACCTAATTGCAAGTGATCCAGATGTAGGATCACTGTTGGGATCGAAACCAGTGGTAACATTTAGGAAAACTAAATCCTTAAGAGACCTATTAGTTAAAAGCCACTTTCAGGAATCCCAAAAAACAAATTGGTTAAGTGAACAACAAAAAGGTTTCAAAAAATGCAATTCATGCCAGGCATGTAAAATTAGAAAAAACATGGGAACAATTACAGAACACAATGGAAACATCATAAATATCAACCAAAAGATCACCTGTACCACTCGATATGTTATATATATATATCATCGAATGTAACTGTGGATCAAAGTACATTGGAAGCACAATCTGCATGCTAAAGAAACGCATCCTGGAACACAGAGCTGTAAAAAATAAGAAGACAACAAGGGGGGACTACGGGCCACTTGAGTAGGTCCAGCATACAGGCCCACGGAACTACAACAAGAAAAGGTATGCTGTTCCTAAAGGAGTCCTACAGAACATTGGGTGCAAGGAAAAACAAGTAGGTGCTCATAGAGATCGAAGAAAATCTTTTCTCCTTTCAGAAAAAGACCCTCACACACCCAGCCAGCTAGGTGTCATGCTTCATCACTGGGTCTGCTCCTTATCGGGTCGGCGCTGCAATACCCGATCGGCGCCCGTGATGGGGCCTTCTTGGCGGAGATCTTTTTCTTAGCCGTTGGGTGAAGTGCGAGTGAGGGCCCTAATGAGTGTAGATGTGAAAAGTGTGTAATGTGTGCTATCTAAAACAGGAAATAGTGATCCATCCAAAACTATTTTAATGACAATGGTCACTATCCTGATTAAAAACCAGTAAGAGGCGCACGCGTCTGCTCAAGGATTGCAGAGTTGTGCGCTCAAACTCAGGCATCCTGGAACACATCAGAGCTGTAAAAAATAAGGACATGACGTATGCCACTGCGAAGCATATGGCACAATGCCAAAATGGAAATTGGAAATCAATGAGCTATTATGGCATCCATACAATAACACCTGGCGAGCGCGGAGGAGACAGAATGAAAAAACTACGTCAATTGGAGTCTCGATACATCATAAGACTCAGAACAAAGACACCGAATGGGATCAACAATGATGAGGAACTTTTTGTACATCTAGAATAAGATCAAGGACAAAAAATAAAGTCATAGTGAGAAATTGTCTGTAATATGGAAATTGGGTACTATACCATGATAATAATTCACATCGAACATTGTCTATAAATTCGGTACTATACAGTGGGGTACCATACCAAGACAGAATCACAGTATCACTGGATTAAATGACTCTCGATAAAAATATGGGACTATACCAATGATATATATGATCACAGAATGTTGCATGAATAATGAACAATGCACTGTGTATTGATGCGCAAACGTCATTATGCCAGACGAATGACAATAGTGGAATTTCCTTTTTGTAAATAGTGTTAATAACATTTTCAATCAAAAAAGCACTACAGTTCCCACAATGCCGCATTAAGGCCAAGTGGGTATATATAGTGCAATAGAAAAAGGACTCACTAACCGTGATCAAAGCCGTGAGTGTTGCTGGAATAAATCCTTAAACTAAAACTCCGGAGTGCTGCGTCTTTTGTATTTAAAAAAAACAACAACAAAAAAGAAATAACTATATATATCTGCCTTACCAGAGACTCGGAGTGTCGAGTTTCGAGATACTCCCCAGTGCCTGCCAGATTACTTCAGCCAATCGTAGTGAGGCAAGCTGGTTTAAAGGTGGACATTTGCGAGCATTCACGATTTTGAGGCATTTGAAAAAGTTTAATTACGAAACGCGTCATGCCCTGAAAGCCGATTAAAGCGTGCTGGACCTGCTGTACCTGTGTGGCTCGTTCTTCTTTTGTGTGAAGGGAACTTGGTTTTGGATATTATGTGCGCGGCCACAGCGCACTGAGCCCCCACCCCACAAGTTGTTCAGCGGTAGCAGTGGCAAGTGCTTTTGGTGTACCTCATGGACTGGGGAAACGCTGAACCACCGCATTTCGCAGCTGAAACCTACCATTTGGTTGGACCGTGACTGCACGAGGGAGAATCATACACTGTTGAGATGCTCCGAGGATTAAGTCGCGCTATGCGGGGGGTGAAAGTCCAGGTCAGCCACTTTTTCTCCACAAGTAAGATCCAGGTGCAAAGGGGAGAAGAGGCAGGCACCGCCCACTTGGGAAGTACAAACGTTGTGTCACTGCCTTACCGGAGACTCGGAGTGCCGAGTTTCGAGATACTCCCCAGTGCCTGCCAGATGACTTCAGCCAATCGTAGTGAGGCAAGCTGGTTTAAAGGTGGACATTTGCGAGCATTCACGATTTTGAGGCATTTGAAAAAGTTTAATTATGAAACGCGTCATGCCCAGAAAGCCGATTAAAGCGTGCTGGACCTGCTGTACCTGTGTGGCTCGTTCTTCTTTTGTGTGAAGGGAACTTGGTTTTGTGTATATATATATATATATATATATATATATATATGTGTGTATATATATATCTCGAAACTGCTCCCAGTAGAAGACACCACACGCAACGTTCAGTTTACCCTTTTTATTTGGAAGGCAGCAGCAGGCTGAAAAGAGTCCTCGCAACATCAGTGTACGCCGTATCTGCCATACGCGTTTCGGAAGTCTATTCCTTTCTCACTGGCTGGCGTTAGAGGGGGAAAGGAGCAGCTTGCACATTTTCAGGTGATACTCAAGATTTAGTCCCGCCCAACTGGGCATGTGCTCGCTGTACACTCTGGATAATGCAGTCCTTTAGCAGAATTTGTGCCCGTAGTGAGCCGCTGATCCCTGCCCTCCACAATTATGATCCCGTTGGGTCGTTGTTGGAACCAGTCCCGCCTGCTGCTTAGTGACGCCCAACCAAACAGGTACGTTGCTCCGTTCTCTGTGCCAACATCCTCAGCACACGGACCTGCTTTGCAAACAGTGGGGCCGTCTTCGTGGTCAGAGCGGACCACAATACATGCCAATCGAAACTGCTCCCAGTAGAAGACACCACACGCAACGTTCAGTTTACCCTTTTTATTTGGAAGGCAGCAGCAGGCTGAAAAGAGTCCTCGCAACATCAGTGTACGCCGTATCTGCCATACGCGTTTCGGAAGTCTATTCCTTTCTCACTGGCTGGCGTTAGATGGGGAAAGGAGCAGCTTGCACATTTTCAGGTGATACTCAAGATTTAGTCCCGCCCAACTGGGCGTGTGCTCGCTGTGCACTCTGGATAATGCAGTACTTTAGCAAAATGTGTGCCCGTAGTGAGCCGCTGATCCCTGCCCTCCACAATTATGATCCCGTTGGGTCGTTGTTGGAACCAGTCCCGCCTGCTGCTTAGTGACGCCCAACCAAACAGGTACGTTCCTCCGTTCTCTGTGCCAACATCTTCGAGGGGACACCCTTTCGTGTTTGGATATAGATATATATATATATATATATATATATATATTCAGTTTCAAACTTATTCTATATGTTCAAGCTTCCTAAGCATCTAGCTTGAACCTTGAACACTAAGAAGCTTTCGAAGTCCATTCAGGCTTTGGAAATTATGAAGCATATATTTGCTTATAGCCTCTTTTCTGAAGGCTGTTGAGTCCCTAATACTGTTACATCTATATGTGATCTTTAATACAATGACTGTCCTTCCCTCTTTTTTCTTTACTTGCCACTCTGGCCCCTCCAGAGTTACCTTAGGTAGTATCTCAGTAGGCTCCACCTTCTCCCTGTTATTTGGGAGTTCTATCAAGGTGGACCTGATCCAGTGGATCCGTTTGTCTAATGTCAACATTTACATCTAGGCCAGCAGCAGCCAGCTGTTCTTCAACCTGCATCCCTCTATGGAAGCTGATCACAAAATAAGTGGTGTGACTGTCGCCTCAGCATTGAACTCTAGATGTGCTGGAACAGCCTAAAACATAACTGATCCTATATGGAGTTGATTATGAATAAATACCCTCCAGTGATACGTTGACCTGCCATACGACCTACTCACAGGACCCATTTATAGACTACAGGAATCTTAATGGACCTGGCTCTCTCAGTGGACCCAGGAGCCTGTGCCATGGATTTTGCCAGGATTTAACACCTGAGAACCAAGAGGAAAATATTTTTTCTCAACTTGCCACATAATCTAGGCAGACATTGTCCTAGTATTGCCCAAGATGGACCACTCCAAAAATTAATTTCTAGACCTCTCTAGGTCTGGCTCACTACAGAACTTGAAAATGTGGCTGTTTACATGCTATGTCACCATAACCCATATTACCCCACTATTGGGGCTCCACCTTTGTTGCCAATGCATAAATAACTGAAGTTTAAATCTCTATGTATGTTTCACCAGTCTTTGATGCCCAAAAGACACAGTGCAGTTATCTGTGAGAACTGTACTGTATTTGTAGGAAACTGGTTTTAGGATTCCGATGCTAATCCTCAATCCTCTCTCCCAGGGGAGATGTGGTCACAATTTTGAAATTGGTCTTGGAAGCAAGTGCTCTCTATTGGGAAAATGGAATATGGGATCGGGAAAAGCAGTTGGTGTTTATGGTGAGTAACGCATCTCGGGCAGGTACGTCTCATTAGGTGAGGATTCACCCACTCCGGGTATGACATTAAAATCCTATTTAAAAGGATAGCCGGGAGCGATTTGAATGAACAAATACTTTAGACCACTCATTCAGAACATTCCGTTCCACGACATAACATGTATTGCAAGCAGAGCACTGCTTGTCGGAGGAGCACTAGCAATCCCTCCCACAACTCTGAGAACTGGAGGAATGGAGGTGTGGTCATGTGTTGGTGGGGACTGCCAAGTAAGTAATACCAGTAGTAGTCCCACACTAGCAAGAAGTGTACGAAGAATCCATCTCTCGCAATGAGCATAGGTGAGCATAAACAGTGGTAACTGCAGGAAAGGGGAGAAAAAGGAACGAAAGGCAAAACACAAAGGTGCAGGATAAAGAAAAGAGTGGGTAAACTAACGCTCAAGAAATTGTACAACTAAGCAGTTGCAAGGCAACTGGCTACGTCCACTCTTGCTTCTTAAGGTTCCTCTGGAGCTCCCGTCTTCCTTCTGAGACTTGCTGTAAAGGGACCTGTGACTAATCTGATCCGAAAGTCTTGCCTAATCCTTCTGTGACCCACCCACAACTGTTCTGCCTTCCACAGTCTCCATCCTTTTCATTTCATGTGCTGCTTTCCTGTACTCTCTCTTGAAACCCAGGTGGTCAAAGTGTTTTTCCTGTTTTGATCAATGATCTCTCCCCATAATTTCTGACATTATAAGTGGCTCAGGAAAACAGCATCTTGCATATTGAAAGTAAAATTCCATATGGACATGGCTTACTGATTTTTTTTTTTGCATGCAGTTCCCTCAAAGGTATCCTACTTTTGGCCTAATGAGATCACCTTCTCAAAGTTTCCACTCCTTAATTTCCTAGCCCCATGTGACCTTCCTAGTGGCAAATTCTGTACTTAAAAAACACCACCTATCACTCACTGTAGGTAACAATCACTGTTAATCACTCAGATGTGGTGAAGTGCAGCTGTAACTAAGATAGACTCCAGAGGCAAAGATATACCTGGGTCATAGAGATAATACCGGTTGGAAACTTGCTTCAGAAAGTACTTATTTAACAATATGACAAGATGGCCAATCGAACCTATTACGCAGGCTCAATTTTCTTGGATTATGACCTGGACCAAATATATGCATGAGAGTGCCTCATCCTTCATAGTCGGGATTCACTGTCAAAATAGTCAAATGTAGAATAAGAATCAAAATAAATCAGCAGAAGTGAGTAGATAGAATTTTCACAGACTAAAGCCTTCATTAAGAAAAAAGGAATGATTTTTTTCTGCTTTTTGGCAGAATGCCTGTATTCACTCAACGCTAATCAGAGCATCCAACTTCCAGAATTTCTACCGCCTAGTAATGGGCAACAGGGAATTCCCCGAGCTCTGCTTAAACTCTCTTCTAGTGAAAGTAAAACCTACAATCTTTACATTCAGTGAGCATATGGTTTAGCAGCCTGGCCTTTTCAAGATCTGAGGTTGCTTTTTCATTTTGTCTTCCAATTTAACCATGTCTGATTCCTTACTGCCAAAGACCCTCTTTAAACCTTGTGCGAACTGTGGTGACTTGAAAGTTTACTTTAAAGACCCCAGTCAGGCCATAAACCTACAGATTGTGAATTTGTGCCACCTTCAGCAGCAAAACTCTAAAAGACAACTTCTGTCTCAAGTACCCAAGTAACTAAAATTACCAGAGCTTTATCTCAAAGGCCTATAACCTATATATTACAATTGTCGTCTTTGGTATCTACAATAAGAATTACACCAGAACGAACAGCGCAGATGTTGGCTGAATCCTCATCTGAGTTTGATCATGCAGCATGTTTTTGAGATCAAGATTCTGATGATCATCAATTATCTTTTGGCGAGGATGATTTACAATCAGATGGAGTCTCTCAAGATAAAGGATCCTATGGTCTGGATGTTCAATTTATCGCTGATAACTCAGATGATGAAGGTGAGCCATATGTTTATTTGGAACCTACCAATTTGGTAGGCCTATAGAGATCATTCCTACGCGATCACCTCCTATACAGATGGTATGAGTGCCAAAGGAACTTTTCACACTCAATGAAAAAGATGATGGAGGATTTTCACAGCAGACTACTCCCACCACAGAACCAAGTGTCACAAACGCCGCCAACATGTGTGATAACACTTATTGTGCTACATCCTAAAGGTGTAGGTCAAGAACATCAGGTTTCTCTACCTCAAGAGCATGTCGGGGACACTGGGCAAGACTTGCATTCCGAAGATGATCAAGATATGGGGGACAACCAGTCTGGCCATGATTCTGATGCTTCACAACCAAGCATCCAAGATCAGGTTGGGGTGATTGTTTCAGTAGAGCAGCCAAGTCCAGAACAAAGACAGAGAAGCTCTGCACTTGATCATGTGTATTTCTTTCACATGCTAATAGTGGACAGAGCAGCTCCAAAATTCAACTTGCCTGTTTCAATGGTGGAAAAGAAAACTTTTCTTTTCGATTTTAAGGATAGTGCCAGAAGGTCAATCCGGACTAGGCCAGAGTTGGATAATATATTTGAGGATTTTTTTGTATTTTGTATTTAATGAGTTTTATATAGCGCTGGCTAGACCCGAAGGTATCGGAGCGCTTTACATGAGGTTCCACAAAGTTACAAAATTACATCAGTTAACAGGTTACATCAGTTACTAGTAAAACATTTAAAGAGCATAGAAGATGAGATAAATGGAGCGTAGAAGGGTAAGGGGGTAGGGTGAAGGGGTAGGAGGGAGATACGATGGCGAGACGAAGGAAAGTCTGCCCCAAGTCCGGCTGGGTAGGTGACAGCCTAGGGGGAAGTCCACGGCCCATCTCCTCTTTAGCTATCAGGTAGCTCCACCGGGCATCGCCCAAATAGCAAGGTCTCGGCTGAAAAACATTTAAAGAGCATAGGAAGACGAGATACATGGAGCGTAGAAGGGTAGGGGGGAAGGGGAAAGGGGTAGGGGGAGATACGACGGAGAGACGAAGGAAAGTCTGCCCAAAGTCCGGCTGGGTAGGTGACGGCGTTGGGGAAGTCCACAACCCATCTCCTCTTTAGCTAACAGGTAGCTCCACCGGGCATCGGTCAGCTAGCTAGGTCTCAACGGTCGGAGGTAAGATCACAAAATTTATGTCATGATGGGTGAGGGAGGATGGTGGGAGAGCATCCCTAGCCACACTGGTGTAAGCTCGATGAGCCAGTCCATGGAGTCCGGTGTGGTTGGAGGGGCTTCTCTATTTGCTGCAGTCCGGTGGAGCGAGAAGGGGGTGGGTGGTGGGAGGGCTTCGAGAGTGAGGAATAGTAGGTAGGAGCCTAGTTGTTTAGTCCGTTTGTGTGGTGGCCATGTCGAGGTCAGGCACCCGGGTATTCTGAGATCCCTCATCCGCTGCCTCCTGATGATTGTAGAGGACAGGGTAAACTGCTTAGTAGTCTCTACAGATTCAATTGGCCCCATCGGTACCTGCATTAGTAGAGATCTTTCGTGGCTCGCACGGCCGCCATGTTGGAGTCAGGCATCCTCCTCCACGAGGATAATATATTTGAGGAAGGTCCCGGGACCTGGTACCATTCTAGTTTCCAGACTGGTAAAGAAATACAAAGCACTTGACACAGTCCCTGCATATCTAATTAATGAAGTTAAGAGACTCTGCCATTTCAATAGCAGTGCAGAAGAGGTCACATAACATAGTGAATTACGCCCATATAATAGTTTGCATTGTTAGCGCCAGTAGCACCTCCAAGCAAAAATGTGCTTGACACTTGGAATCCTTAAAACAAGTATGAAACAAATTATTGCTAAAAGCTGCAATGGAGACCATACCCCACAGCTAAAGGAACCTGGGATTTTACTGTGGGTTGCTCTGCATTCAGAAAAAGAAATTAAACTGGGGACCCATTCTAAGTGAACTGAACAAGTATATAAAAAAAGCTAGCATTCAGAATGCTAACTCTTCAGGATGTGCTACAGTCGACTTCATTACCACCAACAGCTTTAGAAGATGCATACATCGCAAACTTTGAATGCATCTGCGCTTTGTAGTTGACTGTCAATATAAACCAATTTATAGCCCTCTCTTTTAGCCTCAAGGGGGCATCCGGGTGTTCACGAAATGCCTAGCGTCTTAAGCCGCTTACCTACATCGTCAAACGATAAGAATATATCCATATCTGAACGACTGGCTCACCAAGGCACCTTCAGCAAGGCAAACATTGGAGGCAGTTAATCAAACAGTGAATCTTCTGCAACAATTAGGTCTAACTCCTAATTACAGGGATTCAAAACTAATGCCAACAAAACAAATACATGTCTTGGGTGCAAACATTTGCACAAACTGCTTGAAGGCTTTCTTATCAAAAGAAAGAGAAATGAAGTTGAAACGCTTACTTCAAGAGATAACGGCGAGAGGTTGGATAACAGAGAGAAAATACAAAGTCCTTCTATGGATCCTATCACCCTGTGTTACTCTCATACCAGAGTGCCGACAAAGAATGAGACCTCTGCAAGAAGATCTAGACAAATCGTGGAGGCATGCACATGGCCATTGGAGCGAACGGAGTGCTGGGATGTGAGGCAATATGCTCCCATCCTCTTTTTGTTTGAAAAGGCTCCCTTGAGCTGACGACCTTTGGCTGATGCACCTGCACCCAGCGAGTGTTACAAGGACCTGAGAAGACTTTGGACAGCATTTCCAGCACCCCCAGAAGAACATGTTGCTCTCTATTGAAGAAGGACAACTATCCTGTAATTGTCTAGAGATACACAGCACTGGCTGCACCAACAAGGGCCAATAAGTAAAGACTGTCACTGAAGTAAGTGTCATCATACCTCATTTACCATGATGCATTGGAGCAAACTGAGTACTGGGATGTGAGGCAGTGTGCTCCCATCCTCTTCTTTTTAGGTCTCGGCTAGGCAGCGCATGCGCTGTCTCGTCGAGAGATGCTGTATACAGTATTGTGGGGGGAAGCTCCGCCCACTTTCCGTCTACGTTTTTCTATGTTTTCATTGGCTTCAATTTTAAATGCTGCCTTCTGATTGGTTTACCACGTGTTAGTCCCTCCTCCCGACGGCCATGGCGTAGTTTGTGCACGTCCGAGGCTATTGGCCCCTTTACTGAAACATTATTTTATGCCCTATGTCCCCCCTACCCCCTCCCGCAGTTCGTCGGTTCTTGCCCCCTGATCACCCCTCCCCTCCTGTTCTTCCCTTTTAAATGCCTGCACTCCTATTTGTAATGCAACACGCCTCGCGTAAATGCGATCCGTATTGCATTGCAAATGCTTGTTTTAAAGTAGTGCGCAAACTTAGAGGCACGCCCGACGAAGCCTTACCGGAAGTGACATCCCTATGGTGCATCGGAAAAGAAGCCTTGGTTGCTCCGGAACTGTTTACATTCCAATTGCATCTCACTGGCGCGCCCGCGAGGTCAGAAGAGAATGGTTACCGGGCCTCACTGCTCGAACCGGCTCCAGCTCCCACCTTCCAGGGCCTCTGCATTGCTGTCCCCGTTTTTAGGTCTCGCCTGCGCCAGCGCTGGTCTGGCGAGACATTTAGTGAGTGGGTTTCAGAAATGCGACCACAAGCTTTTGCTTGTGGCCTAAAGCTTGCGGTTACGCGCGCGTGAACGTGCATGCAAAGCTGTCATCTGGCTTTTGTAATGGCTCATTAAGCCTTACAATGCTCCTCCACCCTCTCTCTCTCTCTGCTCTCACTACCCCTCCCTCCTTGTAAGCTTTATGGCAGCGCGTGAATCCTGGCTAATTAACCCTTCCTGCGCGTGAATTATGCTCCTCAACCCCCTTGTTGTCTGCTCTTCGTACCCCCTCCCTTCTCCCATGGCAGCGCGTGAATCCTGCTTCTCCAGCTCCTTCCTCTCTGCTATCACTACCCCCTCCCTTCTCCCCTTTCTTTCTTGTTTTTTTACTCTTTCGCTAGTGTTCTCTAGAGGTGCTGACTGCTTTGAGCGCTCACCCCTGTCACGTCGCGCGGCTCGCAGCACATCAAGGACGCGACAGGGTGAGTAGCATCAAGTCTTTATTCTGGTACAGAGTTATCGGCAGTCGGGCGCTGCGCTTCCCGGGGTCTGACCTCTCACCTCGAGGTCCTGTATGCGAGTGTCCTCATCCCCCCTGACCGGATGTAGTGTCCGGTGTCCCCTGCTCCCCCCCGACCCTGAGCCCCAGGGTCTTAGTGCCATCCTGTGGGCACGACATCTCCCCCTTTGTTGCAAACAAAGTTTCTTGCCACTTGTCCTGTCGACTCGTGACGGTGATCAGAGAGAGAGAGAGAGAGAGAGAGAGAGAGAGAGAGAGAGAGAGAGAGAGAGAGAGAGAGAGAGAGAGAGAGAGAGAGAGAGAGAGAGAGAGAGAGAGAGAGAGAGAGAGAGAGAGAGAGAGAGAGAGAGAGAGAGAGAGAGAGAGAGAGAGAGAGAGAGAGAGAGAGAGAGAGAGAGAGAGATATATATAGATATATAGATATATAGATATATAGATATATAGATATATATATCTGTGAACTGGTGGTCTCTTCACATCTCTTCGATTAGTCTCTTGGTCTTTTTGCATTCCCTCTTTGGTCGCTGTTCTCCGACAACTGGTGATGTATCTTTCTGCCAAATCTCTCTGGTCAGTTCCTTCTTTGGCATGTCTCCTTCTTCTTCCGTTTTCACCTCCTTGAAGTGGGAGCTGTTTCTTGTGACCTGGTGCTGGCCGGCGGTAGCTGTAATCATGGGCCCGTTCACTTTCACCACCTTCAGCGGATCCTCATGTCCACACATATTCTTATCTTTGATTTGTCCTTTTTTGGGACGGCCACAATGGGTGACACCCATGGTGTCGGCCCATCTGCTCGTTCTATGATGTCCTGTCTCATCAGGGCCTCTAGTTCTTCCTCAACTTGTGGCTGTAGGTGTATGGGTACCCTTCTGTGATGTTGCGCAACTGGTCTTATCGTTTCGTCTATGTGCAACGTGATCTGCCGTCCTTTCAGCTTCCCTAGTCCTTCTATCAGTTTGGGGTATTCTTTTAGAATGTTTTTCTCTTCTGACACGTCATTTCCATCAGCCCCATCACTTGTGCCGTGACGTTGCTCAACAAGCATGGCGCTGACATGTCTCCTTTGAGCACATGTATCTGTTCCGTTAGCCTTTGATCTTTGTATCGTAATTCCTCTTTGAATTTCCCCAAGTTGATCACTGGTCGCTTTGCCCCCCATGTGAATACTTTCACTCTGGATGGCTTTAGAGTCGGCTTCACTTTCATTTTCTCATATTCAGAGACGCACATGATATTGCACGTTGCGCCACTGTCCAACACAAACGTGGTATCGTGTGGCCCCACTTTTATTGTTACGGACTCCGTTCTCTTTATCTTCTTCTTGTCCACCAGGCATATTGTTTCATCTCGCTCTTCTTCGTCTTCTTCTGAGTCTGTGTTGACCTCTGTCATGAGGTATAACCGTTGTTGCGAAGTCTTGTCTTCTTCACCCTCTTCCCCTGATTCTGCGGATCTAATTCCTCACCTCAGTCTCGACATGCCTGATGTGTCTGTGTGTCGGCATCCTCCCTCTGCTTGTTCTTCCACGGTCATTTCTGAACTGTGCCCCTTGACATACACTTGCGTAATGGTCTCGTCCGTTGCATTTTCGGCACGTCTGGCCAAATGCTGGGCATGGCCCTCGGTGTGGGAACTCGAGTCCGCATCTGTAGCACGTTCCTTCTTGCTGCTTCTTCCCATTCTGGCCGCCTCTGTCTTGTCTCCAGTTTCCTGTTTTGTTGTTGCTTGCCATCCTATTAATTTGTTCTCCACCTCTTCCCTTTCCACGTTCCATTTCTTTCGCGTGTGTTGTGGCTCGTGCTTCCGCTCTTCCTAGTGCAAGGATGTTCTCCAGCGCTATTGGTTCTTTAAGTATTCTTGTTCGGAAGTCTATGTCCCGACAGCCTGCGATGATTAGTAGTCGAATGGCCTGCTCGTTGTCAAATTTATCAAATTCACAGTGAGTCACTAGTTTCCTTAGCCTTGCTGCGAAGTCATCTAGTGACTCCTCGGCCTGTTGGAAGGAAATCATGAAGCTGTACCTCTCAAAATCAGTATTTCGTTGCGGATCAAACTTATTCGTCAGGCACTTTGTTAATTTGTCGTAGGTGTCAGTGTCTGCAGTTGGCAGTGTCACCAGTAGGTCTTCGATCTCGTCGCCCACTAGGTTTATGAACAGTCCCCGTTTTTTGGCCTCTATGACATCTGTTGCTTCAACATAATTTTCAAAACGTCTGAGCCATTTCTCCCATCTTATCCCAGTTTGTGGTTCAGATAGGCTAAATGGCAGTGGTCTCCTGTATTGCGCGCTTTGTTTCTGGTCTGCCATTGCTCCTTGTATTCCTTTGTTCTGTTGCCTTTATTTTCTTTATTTCGTCTTTGATGTCTTTAAACTATTTGTTGTGTTTCTTCGTTCTCCTTATGCCTTCTCTTTGTTGTAGTAATTTTAGTTGTCTTCTCTTTGTGCCCTTTTAACTTCTTCTCTTTTCCTTTATTTCTTTCCTCTTGTCTCTTTTTCTCTTTTATTTCCTTTACTGGTGCTTGTTGTGCACTTTTGCCTCTTTTTCTTTTGCAATTCTGCCCTTTTCTGGTCAGATCGATTTTTTCTGGCCTTGCAATGGCCGCCGAGTCACTCTTGCTTCTGATTGGCTTATTCGCCTGATTCTAAGATGGCCGCCGATAATCTCGCGCGATTTCGCGGCCAATGGGAACCTTGCCTGACTTCAAAATGGCCGCCGAGTCTTTTCCGCTCGTTGATTGGCCCTCTCGCCTGACTGTGCAATGGCCGCCGAGACTCTCGCGAGAGCTCGCGGCAGATTCTATGTCTTCACGCTTGTGGTTACAGCGCTTACCGGTGCAGGCAGTCTTTCCTCGCAGCGGCCGGGGTGGGCTCCCGCGTCGCTGTGCTCCGTTTTCTTTCTTTGTGGGCACAAGGATCCTTTCGCCGAGCCGTGTAGCAGGCTCACGGAGGTCACGATCCCTCCTCGTCGCCAGTTGTCACGTCGCGCGGCTCGCAGCACATCAAGGACGCGACAGGGTGAGTAGCATCAAGTCTTTATTCTGGTACAGAGTTATCGGCAGTCGGGCGCTGCGCTTCCCGGGGTCTGACCTCTCACCTCGAGGTCCTGTATGCGAGTGTCCTCATCCCCCCGCCCCTGACCGGATGTAGTGTCCGGTGTCCCCTGCTCCCCCCCGACCCTGAGCCCCAGGGTCTTAGTGCCATCCTGTGGGCACGACAACCCCCATTAGGCAAGCAAAAGCCTTACACACAAGCATTTGCTCTGCCCACTACAAGGATGTGACCCCGCCTCTTTGATATGTACATAAAGGTCTGCTTGCACCCTCAGTGAGAACATAAGCTACGGCCACGCAATCACGGTTAGACTTGAACATCGGCGACCAATAAACGATCCTTATCTGCCAACCATGTTTCTTCATTGCCAACCACCTGGAGCGTTTCCGGTTATAATGCCATGGTTTCCTGCTGATGGTGCGGTCGGCCTTAGATTACCGCCCCTTCTTGAAACGTCTGTGGCACCTCCGGTTGATCTCTGGGTTGACAGCTAAGCCCAATCTTGCAAATTAGCTGCAGGCATGTTCGGGTGTCTGGTAGCCGGAAGTCTTATGAGAGACCGGGGGAAGCAGGGTTGGAGGACGAGGTTTGTATAACCAACAGTGACAAGCGACCAACAGTAACAAGCGCTGAGTGTACAACCAACTCAGAGACACCTAATAACTGACTGCAAAGCAGCACAGCCACAATGAGAAACACTAACTGGGCCAACATCACACTGCTTTTAGCAGGGTGACTTTTTGACAGTTGTTGGTTCGCAAACAGCTGTGGGCTTGCTGGGAACTGTAGTTTCACTTTTCCATTGAACACATAAGTGTGAAAGTCGCAGTGTGCTTAATCTAGTGGGTGGACACTATGACTAAGTAGCTAATCGGAACTAATGACATAAACACTGTGGGCTTTTTCACAAATAGGCAGCCATTGACTGACTCGGCACAAAAACAAGGGCAAGCACTAAGGGGACTAGAACGCACATCAGGTCAAACACTGAATGGCTAAATATTAGCTACACTAACATGTGACAGCAGAGCAAGCTCGAACTGCACTGGAACAAAACACCTGAGCAAACGCTAATCATTGCGCATTAATCCAAAGACTACAACTCCCAGAGTGCATTGTGTTGTTAAATGCAAGCCCAGCACTGAATGCATGGTGCTGTGTCAACATGGGGCGATTTGGCAACCCCACCCAGTGGCAGAGGCAGCATTTTCATCACGTCTTCGCATTCCTTTCTTGTGGCTGAAGGTTTGTAGACTCGTAAGCGCTCCCAGGGAATGTCACTGACCTTGTGCATTATTGCCAAGAAGTGAGCTGGAATGCTGCACAGAGGTGCATAAAGTTCACCTGTGATAAAGCAGTTTCACTGCTGGCGAGGAGGGAAGGAAAGCTACAGAGCCAGACTGAGAGAAACCACTGTTTACGAGGTGAGGCGTGGATTGCTGGTGAAACCCCAGTGTCACCACAGTATAACAACTATAGCGCCGTTTAAAAATGTCATTATGAATGTAGCCCTGGGAGGTACTTGCAGGCTGATGGGAAAATCTCTATTACTGTTGGCAATGTCTGTGTCCCCTGCCCCCGCTTGCTCCCCAGGCACACCCCTGTGATTGGCAATAGCTGCATGTTTTCTCACCATCGCCTGCTCACCTATCTTGCTTCACTGCCGCTCACTGTTAAAAGAACCTCATTTTTTAAACTGAACTACCAAATTTTCCACAAACACACTATAAAATCATTCTCTGTATCTAGATTTTCTCATGAAAAACTTTACATCTTCACATATTAAGCTCAGGGTGCATATGAATTCCCGTAGCACAAGTAATTTCTCTATTGCACAGCAGCATCGCATTCCAACAGTCTATTCCTTTTGTCATGATTTATGACTTCAGGCCATGAGGCTAGCTGGTCTTCTCAGAACGATTAAAAATTCCCAGTCCTGTGTTGCAATGTGCCGGGGAGGGGAGCATTTTCTCGTTTCTACTTCATTTCACTAATCCCCCAGTTATGCTAGCTGCAGAAGAGACTATAAATATTTCACTCCCATGAGTGATACCGCTGGTCTTTAACTCTTCATGTTAGACATTACTATTTTTTTTTTTATAGAAGAAAAGCTTATTGCAATCCTAGAGGGTGAGCTACTATGCCTTTCAACCTTTACTGTAAGTAATCTCTATACTGCACTTGTGCTATGTTTTCAAAGGTGATGTGCCATAATTGACTCCTATATTCTGTTTTGGTTCATTGTGACTTAGAGTGATGCCTTCCTGCACCCATCTGGGTGTCTTTGTGTCCAATTGACTCTCTTTCTTTGTAAATGCAATAGTACCTCTTGGTTTCCTCCAGGACTCTTCTGCCAGTTCTCCTGGTTGCACGAGTTTGTGCAGCAGAAGTAATATAGCTGCATGTCGCCTGCTGCCAGTTTACAGCCCTGACCTAACGTTGCTCAAATGTTTCAGCAGTATATGAGTGATGCAGTTGTGTCTCTGTTCCTAGTGGTAATTCCCCATTCATAATCCACTAGACAGTGCTGCTAGCTGCTTCTCGAGTTCCAGTGGTAATTCCTCATTCTTAGTCCTATAGCCAGTGCTCCTAGCTGCTTCTATGGTCCCAGTGGAAATTCCTCTTTGAGTCCTCTAGACAGTGCTGCTAGCTGCTTCTCTGGTTCCATCGGTAATTCCTCATTCTAAGTCCTCTACACAGTGATGCTACCTGCTTCTCTGGTCCCAGTGGTAATTCCTCATTCTAAGACCTCTAGGCAGTGCTGCAGCTGTGTCTTTGTTCATACATCCACTACACTTCAAACCAAAACACATAGGTAAAAACATTATCATTTACAATGCCAATAGCTCTTACTCTAAAAAATGCAAGACCTATTGCATTGCAAATGCTTCTTTATACATACGGTGTGGAGTCTTTTTGTGGCAAACGCAGTGGGCTGTGAGGGGGGGCTGTTGTGTCAATACTTTATACTTGAGCCCTGAAGATAAGCCTGACTGCTTGGTGCCAAGCTACCATAGGGTGAGCACAGGGTATCGGACAAGTGTATCGTACTCATCCTATTTGGAACAGTGGATTCTAACTGGCTTGGATGCGTCTAAGCCAGCCAGAAACCGCTGGGTCTAACACCTCCTTATGAATCTTTGATGAAGGAAAACAGTGCATGCATTTCACCACCTACAACTGCAGCGCTGTTTAATTAAGTGCTGCAGTGCAGGCAGTGAAATGTCTGTCGGTATAATAAATTCGGTCCAAAGTCCTCATAGTGTACCACTTAGAGGTACACATACATCTAGCACATGTATTTACCATGCACGCACTGCTCAGTATTGCATTATCCCTTTATTGTACCCTTCTCAGGCAGATATACACCCAGCACAGATACTCCATTCATGCATTGTGCTATTCAGTACTACATATCAAACTGATGTAGGCCAAGGGTGAGTTAATCACACAGCAGCAGAACTTTAACTGAGTGAGCGTGTAGGCCTCACTCCAGTGACATGGGTTAACAAGCATTGGCATAGCCAATAGGTCTCGCCTTTGGGGCCTTATAAGTATTTAGTTATGCAGCACAATATCCTTCGTGCAACAACATCAACTGTTGCATGGCTAAACACTTATAAGGTCCCAAAGGCGAGACCTATTGGCTATGCCAATGCTTGTTTGTTTTAAGAATCTAGTCACCCTACCCATGGGGACTGACGCTGCGTGGAGAAACCAGGAGGGGCGTCGGAGGGAGCCACGTGAGAAGCAAAAACATCAAACCGTGGGCTCCCTTTTTAGGTCTCGCCTACGCAGCGTGCATGCGCTGCATAGGCAAAAAGACCTTTTGTACTCGATTCGGCTTTTCAGCCTAAAACGTGCACGCGTTCCATTGCCTTCAATGGCAACGCGTGCACGTTTGGCGATTCACTTGTGGGAGCGAGCAGCTGGCGCCATATGGTAGCAATTATCGCTCCTGGCGCCGCCGCTCCCGCAAGGGAATCGCACTCCCCCCCCACCCCTCCACCCGGAGTACTGTACTGTTTCACTTTGCGGCGCGGGCCGCACTTTGTGTTTCAGTGCTTGTTGGCTGTGTAATTGACCCGTTAACCAGATGTTTGAAGTCACTCCACACAACGGACGACTCTACCCCCTCCCCCCAACCATGGCCCGTGTAATTCGGAAGGTGCTTTTTCGTCGTCTAAGCTGCAGTGTAGCGTAACGTTCCCTAAACCCGGGATCCTGATGAGCGCGCCCCCCTCCGTCCCCTTAAAACTAAGCAATCAGTCAAAAGCAAACAGCTCCCCCTCCCCTTCTCTGGTTTCAGTCACTCTGTGTTCAGAGGAGGAATGTGTTTGAGACCCCCCTCCCCTCAGGACGTCAAGAGCTTTACTGGCACTGCCTGTGGGGTTTGGGGGGCGGGGGGCAGTGAGGTGCTGAACGAGGCCCGTCCTGCCTCTGGGTGGGCGTCCCCCCCACCCCCAGGACCTGGGGGTGAGGGTCCAGTGGGGGATCAGTGAGCCCCTGCAGAGTGGCTCCTGTTCTCTCTCTGCTCCATTCGCCCCCGCCCCCGCCACATTATTAAACATTATAAAGACAGCTACTAATATAAAAATTACTAATTGCAGTTATAAAAAGAAACAATGATAAATCATACTAAAATAAAAAAAAACAATTAATATATTTACATATGGAATAACTAATAAATTTCATTCAACAATTAAAATCACAAATATTGCAGTGCGCCAAAGGAAGTCCGGATTCAAAGGATTTTGTTTTTATATCTTCTTTATTTTTTGCTCCAACAACCTTTATTCCATATGCACAAAAAATCTTCAAAGGCTCAGCCAACGCGTTTTGTTCGTACAACACACTTCTTCAGGACTTGTATATATTTGCACACGAGAAAGGATCGTCTCTATAATCATGTCTTACCGCGTCAACCTTACGTTGGACTCAAAAGGGCGAAACATATTTTGGGTGGATATGGAGTACAGGATGTTGGAGCAAAAATCAAGAAGATATAAGAATAATAACCTTAGAATGTTGCACTTCCTTTGGGTGCACTGCCAAATCTGTGATTTACATGGACCTGTTCAAGCAGTAGTGTCATTTAGGGCTGATATTAAGGATTGTTGCACCAAACCTACTGTTGGGGGACAAGGTGCGAGGTGCGATCTAGATTGTCTGACCGCTGATTTTTTGCATTTATTAAACAATTAATCAACAATAAAAAATAATATTTTTTAGTTTCCCACCCTATTCCCCTACAAACCCCAAAACTTGCTACTAAACTATACTTCGAGATTAAATTAAAAAAACACACAATTAGAAACTATTAAAATAATAAGAATGACTCTAATAAAGCGAAGCTTGCAGCTTTTTTCAAGACTTCCTGGTTCCAGAAAGATCACCTCGAGACGCGACTCTAGTCCTGATGGAGGTGCGGACAGTCCACGTGCTCGTAGTCAGTGCTGGAGCAATGCTTAGGAAGCCAAGCTGGCACGTTGGCATTAGAGCTCGTGACCTGCACGTGGCACACATCTGTGCAGTGGGCATTCAACCCCGAGGGGTTGGCAATAAAGTGTCCCTTGTCTAATGGCACTGGTTCTACAGTCAGGGCTTGAAGTGGCCGGGTCTCACTGGTGCTGAGCACTGGCAGTTTTTTTAAGGGGGCCTCGAAACGGGTCTCTATCGGGCTCTGTGTTGTGCCCTGGCACATGCGGTCCGTTTTTTTCCCCAGACTGCAGTGACAACAGGCACGTCGATGTGCACTGCTCACTTCTCACTAGTGGAGAAGTTACGGCGTGACGTCGTGCGAGGTGAGCGTTGTAGGGGAATGGAAATCCTTTAAACAGAGACTTTTTAGCTCTCGGCCTGCACCAGCGCTTGCGCTGGTCTGGCCGAGAGTTTTAGTAAGCGGGTTTTGGAAGTGCAAACCCACTGGCTTTCGGCTGGCGACCAGCTTGCGTGCACGCCGCAGCTGCCATCTGGGTTTCCTATCTCTTCCTCATTTCCTCGTCATGGCTCATTAACTCTCTGGACTCTGATGTTTCAATCGCAGCAGCAGCTCACATTACCAACTGACAGCCCTGGACTACAGTCACATGAAAAACAACAGCGATTAGCATTGAAATGCAAGCTTTTTTTTGTCTAGTTAGAAATATTGCTTTGGTGGGTTGATTTCACCTTATATCGCTATTTGTTTTATATTGGGAGTCACAGCCTAATTACCAGTATTTTTGTCTCACTTTTTTTTTTTAATATTTATTCGCGCAAAGCACAAAGCTATATTTAAGTTTACTTTTTCCGCGTCACTTCTTCACTCTATTTAAACTCCACACCCCCACTCTTATTGTCTCTCTCCTTCTCTCTCTCTCCCTCTCTAAGTCTCTCTACTTAATTAACTCTCCCCTCTCTATCTTTTTTAGCCTTTCATTCTCTCTCACCCCTTTATCTGTTTCTCTTTCAAACTCCTTCATTCACTCTCTCTCCCCTTCTTTCTCTCTCTATATCCCGCTCCACTCTTTATTCTATGTACACCCTTTCTCTCTCTTTATCTCTCACCACCCTCTCTAATTGGGCATTATTTCTTCACTCTATCTCTCACTCGACAACACCACAGCATCACTCAGCATCACCACAGCATCACTCAGCGCAACCACAGCATCAATCAGAGCCAGCACAGCATCAATCAGAGCCAGCACAGCATCAATCAGAGCCAGCACAGCATCAATCAGAGCCAGCACAGCATCACTCAGCACCAACACAACATCTCTCAACGCCATCACAGCATCACTCACTGCAACCACAGCATCACTCAGCACAACCACAGCATCACTTAGCGCCACAACAGCATCACTTAGCGCCACAACAGCATCACTGAGCGCCACCACAGCATTACTCAGCAGCACCACAACATCACTCCGCGCCACCACAGCATCACTCAGCACCACCATAGCTTCACTCAGCGACACCACATCATCACTCAGGGCCAACACTGCATCACTCAGCACCACCACAGGATCACTCAGCACCACCACAGGATGACTCAGCACTACCACAGGATGACTCAGCACCACCACAGCATCGCTCACACCACCACAGCATCGCTCAGCGCCACCACAGCATCACTCAGCGCCACCACAGCATCACTCAGCGCCACCACAGCATCACTCAGCGCCACCACAGCATCACTCAGTGCCACCACAGCATCACTCAGGGCCACCACAGCATCACTCAGGGCCACCACAGCATCACTCAGGGCCACCACAGCATCACTCAGGGCCACCACAGCATCACTCAGGGCCACCACAGCATCACTCAGCACCACCACAGCATCACTCAGGGTCACCACAGCATCACTCAGGGACACAACAGCATCACTCAGGGCCACCACAGCATCACTAGGCGCCACCACAATATCACTCGGCGCCACCACAGCGTCACTCGGCGCCACCACAGCATCACTCGGCGCCACCACAGCATCACTCGGCGCCACCACAGCATCACTCGGCGCCACCACAGCATCACTCGGCGCCACCACAGCATCACTCGGCGCCACCACAGCATCACTCGGCGCCACCACAGATTCACTCGGCGCTACCACAGCAGCACTCGGCACCACCACAGCATCACTCAGCGCCACTACAGCATCACTCAGCGCCACCACAGCATCGCTCAGCGCGACCACAGCATCGCTCAGCACCACCACAGCATCGCTCAGCGCCACCACAGCATCGCTCAGCACCGCCACAGCATCGCTCAGCACCGCCACAGCATCGCTCAGCACCGCCACAGCATCGCTCAGCACCACCACAGCATCGCTCAGCACCACCACAGCATCGCTCAGCACCGCCACTGCATCGCTCAGCACCGCCACAGCATCGCTCACCGCCACCACAGCCTCACTCAGGGCCACCAAAGCATCACTCAGCGCCACCACAGCATCACTCAGCGCCACCACAGCATCACTCAGCGTCACCACAGCATCACTCAGCACTACCACAGCATCACTCAGAACTACCACAGCATCACCACAGCATCACTCAGAACTACCACAGCATCACCACAGCATCACTCAGAACTACCACAGCATCACCATAGCATCACTCAGCGCCACCACAGCATCACTCAGCACCACCACAGCATCACTCAGCACCAAGACAATATCACTCAGCACTACCACAGCATCACTCAGCGCCAAGACAATATCACTCAGCACCACCACAGCATCACTCAGCACCACAGCAGTATCACTCAGCAAGACCTGAGTATCATTCAGCATCACCTCAGCATCGTCTCCGCAACAGTCACCACCACCACCACTACCACCTCAGCATCACCCAGCACCACCTCAGCCTGCTCTCGGAATCTGGCATCTGTTGATTCTCCCTAGCGTCTGGCCGCTGCTAGTGTTATAATACAGGTACTAGTTCCCAACCTTCACCCTCCGATTGTTTATGCCCCTCAAAAAAAAAGCTTTAACAAACAACCATTGCAATAGGCAGAAACAAGTTGCCAGCATTGCAAGAACAAAAGAAAACTGAGGAAATTTTTTATTGTAAATACTTTTTTAATATGGTCGTTCAGTTTTACATAATGCCTTCTTGGTCATATATAAAGTAACAAAAATGCTTCTGACACTTTTTTATTATAACTTTTCCTCATGCTGCACATCAGCCACACTTCTCTACAGCACAGCTTGAAGACATTGGCAAAGTCAATAGCTCTGTCTAAACACTTATAAGGCCCCAAAGGCGAAACCTATTGGCTATGCCAATGCTTGTTTAAGATATCCACCGCATTGTTTTACAATATTTGAGAAAAGCTCTTTAATGCTAAGAGACTGTTGAAAGGTTCATCTGTTTCTTTTTGTTTTATTTGCTGCTAGCATCACATGTAAATTTGTACAAAGATATTGATGCTAACGTGCAAATACAAAAATAAAACAAGCATTGGCATAGCCAATAGGTCTCACTTTTGGGACCTTATAAGTATTTAGTTATGCAGCACAATATCCTTGGTGCAACAACAACTGTTGCATGGCTAAACACTTATAAGGTCCCAAAGGCGAGACCTATTGGCTATGCCAATGCTTGTTTCCCCCGCCAGGAGTGAGGGCTGCGTGCGCTGAAGGCAGCTGTACCCCGCGCAAGATGAAATCTCGTCAGCCCCTCTCTCAGGTCCAGCACGTAGCTCCTCACAAGCTCCTCTGTAATCTTTGATCAGGTACCGCAGGCTGTGCTGGGCAAGCTAGTGTGTTTTGGGGGAGGGAACGCGGGTAATTTTTTCATACAGTTCCACATAATAATTGCTTAACTTAATTAAGGGGAGGCTTGCTGCAACATGTAGGGCGACCTCAGTCTGCAGTTTTGGCAGGAGGGTCCCAGAGGGGGTTCTGGCATGGCACAAAGCTTGCTACAGAGCTTACTGCCATTAAGGAGCCTTGGGGTCCAAAGGGTTGCAACCAAAGGGGCAGAGACCAACGAATTAGCTGCAAGTCACTTTTTGGATTTCCACCCCACTCAAAGCCGCAAAGCACATTGGATAGGCGGCAGACCGGACATGTGAAAATAGCCTTTGCGCTCCTTCAGGGGGCGCGGCGTTTGTTTTCGGTGCCATAACAATATGGGGTCATGTTTTATGTCTCCATACCTCGGCCCAATTATTGCAGCAGTTTGACTGATTCATGTAACCAACAGTTTGAAGATGTGACCAAAAGACTGGAGACACGGGAGACGGTGGGGAGGTCGGCGAGCACCGCAGTCAGTAGTTCATTACTTGTGGTTAAAAGCTGGCATGCCTGTATGTGCATTGAATGCTCTCAAATAAGCTGTCACAAGGCGCAGATAAAGTATAGAGATCCTTCACTTTCTGCACACAAAGAAACTTTGCCCTTTGTACAACAATAGGCCTAAGCTGGGAGACCCATATATCTCAAGCTCTATATATAACTAGCGAGAGGTAGGGGAATCTCTTAAGCGGGATGGACGATATTTGGAGACAAGATTCGTACAAAATAAAAATAATTATATAGTACGAATAATCAAAGCACAATTGCATTGAGCAATCGATTTGGGGTTACAATATGAGATGACCTAAGGCAAAATTTTGAAATTGAATGGTTAAGAGTTGCATCGCGAGTAATGGCTTCATATGGGCTGTATTGAGTCGTGAATCGGTTATGTGGCGTGTGCTGTGTGTGCGATGGTATGTGTTTAATGTGTGAGTGAGAATGGTGGGTGCTGTAGTGGGTTGTACAATTTAAGCGCGTGGGGTGTTCGTGTGGGTGGTGATTGGATTTAGTGTGTGGTAAGTGTGTGTGAAGGTGAAGTGAGGTGTAGGACGAGTATGTGCATTTGTGTAGAAAGTGTGGAGTTTATGTTTGCATTTGTCGGTGTGTTTGCGTGTGTGTCAGCGTTGCGTGTGTTGATGACTATGGTTGGTGTGGAGTGTCTGTTTAAAGGCAGTTTTGTATATATGGATTGCATGTATGGATGCTTGAGTCTGTGTGTGGTTAATGTGTTTTGTTGGGAGTGGAGTGGGTGGGGGTTGCTGCGTCCCTCCCAGGACCTCTAATACGGACTGGTGCCAACTGGTTGCGGCTCAACCAACCCTGGGTGCCGGTGCGGCGATCTGTGAGCAGGTGTCGAATGATCCCGTACACATTCCACGCACCACCACCTGTGCGCTAGGGCGATTGTGTTTTTCGTACCCCCTAAATAAACCACATTTGAAGATGTATTTCTTCTGTGCCCGCCACCCCACTAGATCCCAATTATGTGCTATACAGCTAATTACCAGTGAACAACAAACCACAGCAGAGTTCACCCTGTACTCCCCTCCCTCGCGCTAACGCCCTTCCCCAACAACTAAAATGATTTCTGAAGTAAAGGCATAACATGGCAAATAAATTGTACTCAGAAAAGACAAACGAGGTGGGATTTGGAAAAAAAAACACTCTGGCACAACTATTTTGATATGCATCTACTAGTCACTACAATTACTTTAATGTTTGGGAGGTTGGGTTATCCTCAACATTCGCGAATCGCCGCCATTCATTTTTTTCTTTCCAATAAAATGCATAAGAAAATTAAAACAAAATTATAACACAACAAAACGTTTAAAAATGTGTAGCCACTGAATTAAATATTTCGAAAACAGAGACCGTTAAATAAATGTTTTTTTTTGGTCTGCCACCATGCGAGGCTGTCACTTGAAATTGAAAACAAACACGCTCTTTAGCGCATGTTGCCACCCCCACTCCACCCCCAATCTCCTGTTTCACAATTCCCCATATGCAGGAGCGCACGTGCCTCCTGGGGCTGCTTAAATATACATTGAAAAGTATTCATCGTGGTTCCTCGCCACGCTTTAATTGTGTGCTTCATAATAATGAAGGTGGGGATTTGCATACGGTACACAGGGGAGCGCTTTTGCGCCACGCGCCGTTATTTTGCGCTGGATCTCAGAGGTGGACTCTCGGTCTGGGGAGTTTGATGTCTGTGTCAAATGAATGTGTTTCTGGAGTGAGCCGGAGGTCAGCTTCTGGCCGCTGGCAGATGCGGTGACGTCAGTGAAGTATTTATTTATTTTATTTATTTATGCATTTTTATATAGCGCGGACTTTACCCGAGGGTGTCAGAGCGCTTCACAACAGGATTAGCAACATTACATAAGGAGGAGGATACAAATGAGCATAATACAAAGGCAAGCGTTACATTGCATGAAGAAAAGTGACAATTGTGCAAAAACAAACAAACCAAATACAAAAAGAGGAATAAGTTCCAATAGGAAAAAGTGACAGATGTGCATGAAACAAGGGATACCAAATACAAATGGAGGTATAATGCTGCAATAAGTGGCAGTCACACATGACACACTGGGAAGGCACTTCTATAGGCTTGGAGTACAGAATTTCCTATAGTGGAAGAACTTCCTTGAGGTAGTAGAGAGGGCGTGAATTCAGCAGGGGGTACATGGGGTACAAAATATATGATACATGGGGTACAAAATACCACTAAAGGCATAATACTGTAATAAGTGGCAGTAACTCAAAGCACACTGAGAAGGCCCTTCTATAGGCTTGGAATACATAATTCCTATCATGGAAGAGCTTCCTAGAGGTAGTAGAGAGGGCGTGACTTAGTAAGGGGGAGGGGAGAGGAGCAGGGGCGGGGGCGGCGAGCCTGGCAGAGCTCTGCTGACGAGGTGGCAGGTGGACTGAGTGACAGCTGATTGACAAGGTGGGGGCGGGGAGGAGAGGGCACGAGGCTTTTCCAACCGGGATTCAGTGCCAGAGAGCTGGGCAACTTCCAGGGAGCCAGAACATGAACGTCATTTTTATCGACCTTGGAAAGATGAAAAGCGGAGTTGAACCTGCCAGACCTTTAAATTGCGCCTTTGAAGGCTAGGGTGAGCGCTCAGGTAATGAATGCCCCAAACCAAAGTCTGTTTTCGGCAAAAAACACGACAAGCCTAAACCTGTTCACTCTGTTTATACTTCCTTCTTTAGGTCTCGGCCTGCACCAGCGCTTGCGCTGGTCTGGCCGAGAGTTTTAGTAAGCGGGTTTTGGAAGTGCAAACACTGGCTTTCGGCTGGCGACCAGCTTGCGTTCACGATGTGCGTGCACGCGCAGCTGGCATCTGGGTTTCCTATCTCTTCCTCATTTCCTCGTCATGGCTCATTAACTCTCTGGACTCTGATGTTTCAATCGCAGCAGCAGCTCACATTACCAACTGAGGGCCCTGGACTACAGTCACATGAAAAACAACAGCGATTAGCATTGAAATGCAAGCTTTTTTTGTCTAGTTAGAAATATTGCTTCGGTGGGTTGATTTCACCTTATATCGCTATTTGTTTTATATTGGGAGTCACAGCCTAATTACCAGTATTTTTGTCTCTCACTGTTTTTTTATTTATATTTATTCGCGCAAAGCTATATTTAAGGTTACTTTTTCCGCGTCACTTCTTCACTCTATTTAAACTCCACACCCCCACTCTTATTGTCTCTCTCCTTCTCTCTCTCTCCCCTCTCTAATTCTCTCTCTACTTAATTAACTCTCCCCTCTCTATCTTTTTAGCCTTTCATTCTCTCTCACCCCTTTATCTGTTTCTCTTTCAAACTCCTTCATTCACTCTCTCTCCCCTTCTTTCTCTCTCTCTATCCCGCTCCACTCTTTATTCTATGTACACCCTTTCTCTCTCTTTCTCTCTCACCACCCTCTCTAATTGGGCATTATATCTTCACTCTATCTCTCACTCGGCAACACCACAGCATCACTCAGCTCAACCACAGCATCAATCAGAGCCAGCACAGCATCAATCAGAGCCAGCACAGCATCACTCAGCACCAACACAACATCTCTCAACGCCATCACAGCATCACTCAACGCCATCACAGCATCACTCAACGCCATCACAGCATCACTCAACGCCATCACAGCATCACTCAACGCCATCACAGCATCACTCAACGCCATCACAGCATCACTCAACGCCATCACAGCATCACTCAGTGCAACCACAGCATCACTCAGTGCAACCACAGCATTACTCAGCACAACCACAGCATCACTTAGCGCCACAACAGCATCACTTAGCGCCACAACAGCATCACTTAGCGCCACAACAGCATCACTCAGCGCCACCACAACATCACTCCGCGCCACCACAGCATCACTCAGCACCACCATAGCTTTACTCAGTGACACCACATCATCACTCAGGGCCAACACTGCATCACTCAGCACCACCACAGGATGACTCGGTACACCACAGCATCGCTCAGCACCACCACAGCATCGCTCAGCGCAACCACAGCATCGCTCAGCGCCACCACAGCACCGCTCAGCGCCACCACAGCATCACTCAGCGCCACCACAGCATCGCTCAGCGCCACCACAGCATCGCTCAGCGCCGCCACAGCATCGCTCAGCGCCGCCACAGCATCGCTCAGCGCCGCCACTGCATCGCTCAGCGCCGCCACTGCATCGCTCAGCACCGCCACTGCATCGCTCAGCGCCGCCACTGCATCGCTCAGGGCCGCCACAGCATCGCTCAGGGCCGCCACAGCATCGCTCAGGGCCGCCACAGCATCACTCAGCGCCGCCACAGCATCACTCAGCGCCGCCACAGCATCACTCAGCGCCAAGACAATATCACTCAGCACCACCACAGCATCACTCAGCGCCAAGACAATATCACTCAGCACCACCACAGCATCACTCAGCACCACAGCAGTATCACTCAGCAACACTTGAGTATCATTCAACATCACCTCAGCATCGTCTCCGCAACAGTCACCACCACCACCACTACCACCTCAGCATCACTCAGCACCACCTCAGCCTGCTCTCGGAATCGGCATCTGTTGATTCTCCCTAGCGTCTGGCCGCTGCTAGTGTTATAATACAGGTACTAGTTCCCAACCTTCACCCTCCGATTGTTTATGCCCCCTCAAAAAAAAAGCTTTAACAAACAGCCATTGCAATAGGCAGAAACAAGTTGCCAGCATTGCAAGAACAAAAGAAAACTGAGGAAATTTTTATTGTAAATACTTTTTTAATATGGTCGTTCAGTTTTACATAATGCCTTCTTGGTCATATATAAAGTAACAAAAATGCTTCTGACACTTTTTTATTATAACTTTTCAGCATGCCGCACAGCAACCACACTTCTCTACAGCACAGCTTGAAGACATTGGCAAAGTCAATAGCTCTGGCTAAACACTTATAAGGCCCCAAAGGCGAGACCTATTGGCTATGCCAATGCTTGTTGTAACTGGTCAGAGTTGGGGACAGCGAAGGAGTGTTGTCCCTGGGGCTCACGTAACCACGAAAACTTGAGTTTTTTTGACAAACTTCTAGTGTCTGAGATTATTATTATTGCTGTTATTTTAAACTTTTTTTCTGATCCCAGTTTATCCTGTACCACGAGGTAAAAAGGAGCAATTAATTTGCTTTTTTGAGCGGATCGGCGAAAAACCTCCTGGTACTGCTTCTCTGTGGGTGTCACCCACATTTGCATTGCATGTCTTTAGCCACTCCTTGATCACTACTCTTTTGCATATGTAAATTAGGGTATTTTGTACTTCCAACCCTGTCGCTATCCAGTATACGTGCAGCCTGCGACTGGTGTACATTAATTTGTGGATGCAGAAGTTACGCTCACGTAGACTAATTTACTTACACGCAGATCAGGGTAATCACACTTCATATTGTCTCGAGCAGTTTCTGCCGATGTTCCAACTTGCGCATTTTGTGAATTGCATTTAACCGGAAATAACATAAAATGAGAGCAAGTCTGTTTTACAGTAAAGGGAGCTTACATACTCATTCATTCCTCTTCCAGTCCCTTACTATATGCACTATGACAAGCGAGGACTACCACATATAAGCATATGCACAACTATTTTTTACCATAAGGCACTGCTCATTGCCTCACACATGATGACATAAGTTACATCAATGACATCATATATCACGCTCCATTAACATCTTTCATAACATTACTTTGGGCAGGCAGGGTGTGGGATTTTTGAAGAAGCTTTAAAATGAGTTCCATCTGTGCACAAACTATTTAATCACCAAATTGGTAAACTTTCTTCTCTATGGCTAAATACTCAAAAGGTCCCAAAGGCGAGACCGATTGCATTGCAAATGCTTGTTTATTATTGGGAGGATTATGTTCAAGTTACAGAAAAGATGAGAGATGCCATGTTTTGGTGGAAAGATAAAGCAAATGTTTATTTAGGTCAGGATCTCTACGAGTCTCCATCTTACAAGTGAAGTTTCTATGAAAGGTTGGGTAGCATTCTTAAAGAATCTCTTGGCAAAGGGTTATGGTCTCTACAGAAACAAAAGCTACACATAAATATGCTAGAGGTGAAAGCAGTGAGGCATGTTTTGAAGTCCTTTTTATCCCTTATGCAGCAAAAGGATGTTAAGGTAGGAACGGACAGCATGGCCACGTTATATTACATCTGAAAACAAGGAGAAACAAAATCCAAACACTTGTCTAGAGACGTGCAGAAATTACAGCAATGAGTCCTGTGAAACAATATCAGTTTGAGAGTGGAACATGTCCCAAGCTTGAAGAGAAAGATAGTGGAAGCCCTGAACAGGAAGTAGATAGATTGTCACGATTGGCAGTTAAACTCAAATCAGCTAGATCTGATATTCGAATTTGATCTAATTGCAATGCTAACCAACAGCAAATGCTGACACTTTGCAAGCAGGGGATGTTACCCCAATTCAATGGAGGAAGTGTATCTAAAATCCATCACTTTCTTTGACTGCAATCGCAGTGAACTGAAAGGTTACATACTCTGTTTTCTGGTTCTGCCGAAGCTGAAGCCTGGCTCAATCCCAGCTCTCCAACTAAGCTCAGTATTACTCATACTGGAGAATTCCAGAATCACTGTGGCATGATCAAGGTCTTTGTATTTGAGAGACCTGGCCTTCTCTTTTTATGTTTTCACTGTGTGCTATTAAATGGAAGTGTGTTGGTAAATCATAACATTCATAAACAGAATATTCTTTCTGACTGAACTTTGCGAAAAGGAGTTTTTTACATGAGCAGTAATAGTTATTACATATTTAAAGGGATGTTGTTCAAGGCATTTGAAAGTCTTCTCTTAAACTTTTAAAACATCTTGTAATTATATATATGACAGCACTTGGCAAAAATCGAAATCCATATTTTGTCAAACACGTTTAGAATATCAAGTAATATTTCAGGCAATAGGTACTCTTTGGCAAAACAAAACAATCATTTGAAATGAGAAATACAAAATAGGTAGGAAAAACTATGTATATCCCAGAAAAATAGTCTTGTAATGCTCGATAATTATAAAATATTGTTTTTAATTATAGGTGAACCATCGCAAGTAGATCACCTTGTATTCATGGTTCATGGGATCGGGCCAGCTTGTGATCTACAGTTTCGCAGCATCGTCCAGTGTGGTAAGTCACAAGTAAAATGGATACCTTAACATGCCCGCAGGGTCAAGTATAGCTTGCTGCATAAACTGAGAAAGCACTGATTGATGTATGCCACTTACTGGGGAAGACCGCAGCCACAAGTGTGTGGTAGTAATTAGGAAGCTGCACAGAAGCATTGCAGTGGCACATTCAGATTGGTGAGCATTTTTGTGCAGTTAGTCTGATCATGAGGCCCACCAAAACAAATGGCAATCTGAATAGAATAGAGATGTGACATTTAAGGAGTTGATGACAGAATAACAGAGAGGTGGCTGAGATCAGAAACTGTGTTCCTTTACAGGACAAGAAACTACAAAGCCAGACATTTTCTCCTGGAAGGGTCAGACAAACTAGTAAGTTGGTAGAGCGAAACTGGTGGAAAAGTTAGCAAAGATTTTTTTAAAGTTTAAAACTGTGAGTTCTAACGCAGGCAAGGAGCCATGGTTAGATATGAAGAAATAATTTGAATACACATTTCATAAAAGGTATCCATAGCCACAACCCTAATTAAAATTGATCTCCATGCCCGTTTTTTTCTACTCTTCACCAAACTTCCCTCAAACCTCAATTGTTTCTAGTTACTGTATTTGTGTTTGTACGTCAAATGATTTTTGAAATATTCGTGTTAATCAATGCATGAGCTATTTCAGGCTCTTTGTTTAGTTTCTTCATATCTACTTCCATCTCATAATCAGGATTTTTTACCTCCAAGGACTCTAAAATGCCGTAAAACTGTTACACCATTTGGGAATTGTTTTTTCCAGTCTGTGCCATTACATAAAGCCAATGGTATACTCTCCTTTAGCGCTTTATTTACTCTTTCAACTATACCATTACATTTTGGATCATTTAATACAGTGTGATGATGCTCTCTTCCAAATTCCTGTGCAAATTCTTTATTTATAAAGTTCAGAATTGAACATCATTATCTGTTAAGAGATGTATGGTGCACCTTGTCAATAAGTCCTATGTAAGCTATTTATATCACCATCCTGGTTGACACTGCTTTCATCATTTCTACTTCCATTGATTTTCTAAAATAGTTAACAGCTACAATATTAAACCTCTGTTATCTGCACAAGCCATTCATTGTTCCCATGTTATCCATGAAAGTCTTGTGCTCGCCCCTGCAGGCATCACCCCATTCTTTGTAAGGCACCTACAGTATGACTCCTTTTAAGAGCCAGATGGCCCTGGGTAGTGATTTTCCTTATGTTTCAAATCGAGAGATGGGATGAACTTGAGAGAAATTTATAGAACTTACAACAGACGGTTGGCTCTTAGACGGGTGGTGCACAACCGAAATAATGTCACATGAAGCATGCAGAATAAAGGACTGGTAAATCAGTGATCAGTTGCAATATAAATATTGTATATGAACATTTTCAAATTTCAAGAAGTATTCTATCAAATATATCTTAGTACGGAGTTGCCAGGAGAAACCAGCTAAAAATAAGATATCAAACGTTGTATTTCTTTTGAATTCTAACTAGGCCTTTGCTTAGAGTAATTGCTTTTTCTTTCAGTGAAGGATTTCCGGTTTATTTCTCTAAATCTCGTTCATTCTCACTTCAAGAAAGCTCAGGATGAAAAGAAAATTGGACGGGTGGAGTTTCTTCCAGTAGACTGGCACAGTGCACTGCATGCAGATGCTACTGGTGTGGACAGGTGAGTATATCCTTTGGTATGCAATATCATGAAATACATAATCTAAGAATAATGCTGAACTTCCGTATGCGCTAACATAATGGACAAGCAGTCATCATGATTTGGTAACTTCATTGGCCGGATTTGGTGATAAAAATGTCTGTATGGCAGTGATTTTTAACCTTTGATCCGAGGACCCATGGGGGTCCGCAACATCTATACAGGGGCCCACGACTATTTATAAAGTTAAATAATATTAGAAGATTATTAAAGTATATACACATTTAAAAACATCAAACATTTAAAAAGCTCTTTAAATGTGAACAAAATGTAATTTGGAAACAAAAAATTAAGTTGGTATCCTTATTGTGAATCATGGGAGCAGCACAGGTTTAGCACTGGAATCTAGTATCAATTAATGTATGCCTCATTTAAAGCATCACTGGTATGTGCAGACAAAAAGAAACATGCATTGGAAGCAAAATACATATGCTAGAGTCTATCTAAAAATTGAAAAGCTACAACTAGCCTAATTAATTTTGTTTTTGCATATATTTTTGTTTGTGAATTAATTAAAATATTCAATAATTTGTGTGTGATTTGCACTTGCTTTTCTAGGTTTGTGTATTGTTTTGAGGCTTAAATCACAGAAATTGCTTGAACTGTAATCTCCTGCTTCCAGAATTTTTTTTTCTCAATTTTTTTGTATCGTTTTGAGACTCAAATCATAGAAGTTGCCTAGGAGGGGATCCCCGGCTTCCAGCAGTGATTCACTGGTAGTCCGCTGATGTCAAAAGGTTAAGAATGGCTGATCAAGGGCAAAGACTTATGTCACGTAAAAGTGCTACCCATTGTGAATATTTTACTATAGTGAACAACGAACAGTATGCATCTATAGAGCAATCTATATGTTGGGTTTATCTGTAGACACTTTTGTTGCGCTTAAATGTATTTTATAAAGGTTTTCTTACACTGGAAATCCATGGGTTATCGGAATTATGTTGTATCTTTAAATTACAGCCTCCAGGTTGGCAGCATGGTGTAATAGTCAAGAATAAGGGGATTGGAAAACCCTAATGTTAAATAGATAGATATAACTTCCGAAGGCACTTAAAGCATTGTTTTCATAAAACCATGGGGAAAAGAAATCAAATCGTTCTAGTGATCTCGTTTTCCTAATTCATGAGATTGACATTGTTCTCATGAGTTAGGATTTCAACCAATGAGAAGCCTAGAAAATTATTTCCCGAATCTGATTTCCTTCACAACAGCAAACAAATATCTGTTTTCCATATGTAGTATTCACTATGAATAATGATAAATACAGTTTGACTGAATCAGTCCTCATTCTTCAATCATCACTAAGTGTAAACAAAATTGTTTGCTGACAAGGGTATGTTGTTAGCTGAACTTTACAGTGAGGTGCTGTCTAATCTTTTACTCCTTCCAACAAAATAGGTCTTTTTTCAGTTGGCATTTGGGGAAGGCAAGATTCACTAAAACTCCACCTAATGATTAAAGGAAACTGCTTTTTCTATTTTTTATGCCACTTGGCTGCTTATAGTACTACAGCATAGAATTTACTGACTCCTGTAAAAAATACATTTAAAATGGGATGAAAATGTGAATTAGTACCCAAGATTTTCATTTTGTGGTGCTGTTGACATTAATAAACTAATCAATCATCTGTTTCGCTTTTCCATGTGAATTATAGAATTTTGACCATCAGGAACCTGAGAAAATCTTTTTCTGAAAATAAACATATGTATAAATGCATACAAAAGTTTTGAAAATGGTAACAGCAAGCACTCCAGTTGTGGATAAAATGTTTGCCATTTGTTGAGGTCTTCCAATGGCAGCCATGGCCACGCATTCCGACTTCGAAGAATCTTTCTCAAGCCAAAGAAACTTTGGTCAAAGCACTTCCATATTGTAATTAAGACATCTACATATAGAATATACTACTAGTCTGACAGCTGCTAATAGACTTCCACACGGACAGAGAAAAAGCCTGTGTTTGCAATATGTTACAATTTACTTAATTTTGTTAAACATATTTTTATTGGATTTTGCGACTTTTACCATCATTTCCAGATTTCTTTTAGTGAAATAAGAAACTTTAGCTATAATTTAACATGCATGCAGACGTGCACTTGTATACAACTATCTTCTATAGCCTCTTCCTGTGGCCATATTTGTCAGCAATCCCAATGATTCAAAATTATTCTTATTCAGCTATACAAAAATATGAACCGTAAAAACGACTTGCAACGCCCAGTCTTGTGATCCCTGTTATTTGAGTTCCATGCATGTAAAGTAGTTTAATATTGCAATCATCACAGCCATACAAATCAAGCGACAATGTTAATTCAACATCGAGAAAAAAACCGAAGTCCCCCACATGGTTATTCTGGATGATCTGATACCTCCAAAGGCCTAATCGCCAGTGTCTGTAAAGGCAACAACTAAGTCCATCCATTGATCTGCCATGGACTTCCTATGCTGCTTTATGCATTCCTCAATTTGCAGAGATGATCCTTCGGCTCTTGACCATTTCTCCAGCTTCTTCCATCTACTGTGGGGAGTGCACTCTGGGGAGCACCAGTGCATCACAGTAATTCTCCTGGCAAAGACCAGGGATAGGTCCAGAAACCTTTTGCCCACCTCCTTTGTTTTCTGGAGTGTATATATGTTACAATGTACTTCTAGATCTATCCGCAGCATTATATTATTAACAGAATTAAACCACATTATAGATTTTCTAGATCTTTCGACATAAAACAAAATGATCACTGGATGCTTTTTGTTAAGATTGGTACCGAAGGAATGGAATGAAGGGAAATTAATTGAGAATCTGCGTTTTGATTTGGAAAAGGAAGACCAGTTTGAAGGCTGTAAATTCTTAGTAAAATACCAAAACTCGGTGTAGTTAAGTGCATTTTGGGTAGGTCTGCCTCAAGAAATACTAACAAAGAACTTAAGGAAAATGTTAAAGTTTAATGAGACCTCCTCTCAAGTGGAAATTTGGATCTGAAATGAGCATATGAGAAGTAGGTTAACATGTTTACTCATTCTACTAATGTCCTGCTTCTGGTGTACTGCCAGTACTACAAAGTAAGGCTGACCCCAGCTACATTTAGATTCCACAGATTTCCTGATTTTATCCTGTAATATAGCAGAATGTTTCAATGAGGCCATGGACTTGGATCAGAAGGATTCTCAAACAATTAGATAAACTCCTACTTTGCTACAAACATAGGATATATGGAACATTATATTGCTAGGTGTTTAGGATACATTGGTGTGCCTGACAAGGATGAAAAGCAGAGCCCTTTGGAGGTGGGGGCAGGATATGGTGGACTCTCTATTCAGGTATTTTATTTTTAATTAGGAGTCATGTGCCCCCTTCCCGCTCCTCATAGTGGTTCACCAGCAATTTGTCCTTGTTCACTTGATTCCACAGGCTCGTAAAATTGCTATAGTGCTCACATTGCAGTTGAATTTTTATAAAGGTAGGATTTATAACACTATAAAGGGTCCCCCAACACAACACTTGTTGGGATGGGATTGTCATCTGCATGGTAGTACAGACATGCACCACTGCCCAGAGTGACCCCAGATGTAGGGCATCTGGTGTCCTGACATTTTTGGCCCAGCAGTCTATAATCCTGTGTTCGTGCTTAGGCCTAGGCCTTGTAGCTAACTATGAGACCCAGGGCCCAACTCTACAGAGTGAGCTTGGTGCACTTTGTAGGAGTGCACCAAGCTCACTCTGTCGTTGACGTGGGACTAACTTCCATATCTTGGGACCTATACATGGAGAGGTGTTGGTTCTGCTTGAATGTAATACCCAGATCCTAAGCTGACATCCCTGTGTACATGTCATGTATGTATGGTGACTGGTGGCAGGACTCGATGGTAATTGAGAGGGACAGTTGCAGAACCCAGCATGATACAATGTGGATTCCCCTGGTAAAACATAGTACAAGATGGAGGTTATGGTGTGGCCTCCTCCGACACCGGTAGTGTATTGCTGCATCCTCCCACACATCAGCCTCAGACACTGATGTGTGGGAGGATGCAGACAGGGTTGTTGCAGAAATGCAGCTGTGACCTTTGATAGCAAGGGCCTGCTGATCAGCTCTTCATGAGCAATGCCATTTGGCTTATGTGAAGGAGGGTGTAAGGGGGAGACCTGTGGGGCTCCCTTTTGTTGTGAAGAGGAAATCTTGTAGACGGGGCCTGCCCCCGTGTCTTCCCCTAGTGTGCTTCTCCAGAAGGCTGATTATAGCCAAGTACTGAGTCTTCACACTTCATTGTGTTTACGTTTTGCGTGCCCCTTTTTGGAGGCTGCATTGTTATTACCTTCTGTGAGAGCCATCTTCTTCACCAAAGACTGCATATGCTTCACAGAAGGACTTTTTGAGAGGTAATTGCTTTAAGTTAGTTCCACAACGATATGATCAACATCCCCTGTCGGAAAAGGACTTTAGCAGTGGGTCCCAAACCATCCCACTTGGTTCAAGTTCCAGTTGCTTCATGACTGAGGCATGGAGTGCGCCACAGAGTACTCAAATAACTACTGGGATCCAGGGCTGGTGTCCATGACAGTTGGTCTCCCAAAAGTGAGAGGATTTCACCTGAAATCTGTGCTATCTTGTTGGAAGAGATACAGGTCTGCCTGTTTTCTGGCAGCTCGTTTGGCCTCCTGAGAGAGGGATGGAGTGCCTGATCCTACAGGGGAAACAACTGCCAGAGGAGCAGTGTAGCTGCTCTGCCTGAAGCTTGGGACAGCGCAGAAAATTGGACTGAATCGTCTCTGTGTAGCCTGTGCTGATCCGAGTTTGCAAAGGTTTTACCGGGTTCTCCATAAGTTTTGTGACTAAGCTTCCTATACCTGCTTAGCCTACAGTCTAAAAGCATGACTGTCCTTGAAACTACAGCACTCTGAGAGGAATGAGCTACTTGTGCTGAATCTGCCTGGAGTTGACACTGAAGTCAAAGGACCTGTGACCGCCATCAGTGGGCAGGGCTCATTCTTGTTTGGGCACTGGGACCAGTGAGCTCTCTGTTACTACTTTGAAGGAGCCACCGCAATCCTCTACTGATACCGGAATAAGAGATAGGGCTAGCTGTTCACGCTACTACTGTAAACCACCAGAAGGACCGCTCGTGCTTGTGTTGTCTGCTGACCTCGCCGTCCAGATTTGCGAGGGCCCTATAGTTCAGATAAACTAACCAAGCGAAACTCCAACATTGACTGTCCTTTACTGCTAAACTGAATGGGTATTTTCGTCTTTATGAAATGACGCTTTTAGTGAACTTTTTAGTTGTTGGACATGATTGTACTGGTTACTGAGCCAAGAATGCTGCTCACACATGCTGTAGTGAGTTGCAACTATGCTATAATCTTGCCTAGTCATAGCGTATGTGATTGTAATCCCATTAGCCACGTATTAAAAGCCCGTGCCTGGCTGACTTTTATTTTATCTAGTAATACATTCTGGTGTGTAATAAAAACAACTTTTTTTTTAATAAAGAAAAGCACTGGACCGGACAGCATTTATTATTTTTGTTGCATAATTGTTTGCGTTGTGAGTCTTTCACCCCCACACTATCTCCTGAGAAGTCTTTAATTGCTCGCCTTCACTAACCTGAGCTTCAAGAGCTTAAAGGGTGTACATGGCGTTCAGTTTTCAGTGTCATAGTAGGTCATGCCCCAGAACATCATTGGTGATGGGCCTAACCACTACTATTAAGTCCCAGAAAGCCTTTCTTGCCCCTTGGCCTCTGAATGGGTTCTGACGAGACTTGAACCAGCTATTTTTCATGGTGGACTATTTTTTATTTTCGCTTGTAAAGCGCAACTGCCACCTAATAGGAATCCTGGCGCTGTTTTAATTAATGGGGGAAACGAAGAACAATTCCATACAGTATGACAGTACTCAACAATATAATACTGTGTTAAATAATTCTAGGGAAGAGCTCTAATGTTTAGCGAAAACCCATGTTTTGAGACTCTTTCTGACGTGTAGTAGATCGGAGGTGATTCCATAGCCGAGTAGCTTCGATCATGAAGGCTTGTCCCCCTTGTCTGGTTTTTCTAAACCTGGCCACACTGCCCATCTTGGCTGAAGAGGAGCGTAGGCTCCTGCCAGAGGTGTACCATTTTAGTCTCTTTTGTAGGGGGACCGGACCAAGGCAATGGAGAGATTTAAAAACGATGCAAGGGGACTTAAATATTATTAGTTGTATCAGTGGTAGCCAGTGTAGCTCTTTCAGGGACAAGGATACCGTAGATCTTCTTGTCCTATTCAGGGACAATTGGGCTGCCGCTGCTTGAACTCTCTGTAGCCGCTTGGTTAGGTAATCCGGAGCTCCTAGCAGTAGGGCAATACAATAGTCCAATCTGCTTAGGATCACACTGAGAACCACCAGCGATCTAGATGACATAGGAAGCAGCAGAAAACCTTGCATAGTGCTCTGATTAAGGAGAAACAGGTCCCTGCCGTCTTATTGACATGAGATTCCAAGCTAAGCTTCCTTTCGAAGATTACCACTAGATTTCTGACAGCCTCTGAAGGTACGGGGACCTTACCAGCGGGCACTGGCCAGAAGTTAGATGGGAGCGAAACCGGGACCTTAGACGCTGGACAGCACAGGAACTCTTTCTTGTCTCCATTGAACTTCAAAGAGTTGGATTTAAGCCAGTCTGTAATATCATTCATGCAATCATGAAAGGTATCAAGTGTCATCGATTGAGCTCCTTCTAGTGATAAGATTAATTGAGTGCCATTGGCGTAGTTAACTAAACTCACCTTATGGGATTTGATAAGTGAGATCAGTGGGCTCATATAAATATTGAAAGGTATAGGACTAATTGATGACCCTTACGGGACACCTTGTTTAATTGACCTGAACTCTGAGCAGAAAGGAGGGAGTGACACTTCCTGCTGTCTATCAGACAGATAGGAGTGCAGCCACTTTGCCACAGTGGCCCGACTCCAATTGAGGATAGCCTAGCCAAGAGGATGTCATGGTTGACCGTATCAAAACCGGCAGAAAGATCTAATAAGATCTATACCACTGACTGACCATGGTCTACTCACATTCTAAGCAAATCCATGACAGTGAGCAGAGCTGTTTCGGTCCCATGGCCTGGACGAACCCCGAATTGCTCTTCCTCCAGAATCTGGTTTGCTTCATGTTGGTGGAATTCTGTTTTACTAACAAAGCGCTCCAGGATTTTCACAGGTTATGGCAGAAGAGAAATAGGCCTGTAATTGCTTAGGGTCGCAGGGTCCAGAGACAGCCTTTATAATAGCGGAGTCACCGTTGCTCTTTCCCAAGCTGTTGGGACCACCCCGCTCTGCAAAGATTGGCAACAAATTTGTCACAGGAGTGGAAAAAGTTCACCTGCCAGTTCTTTCCAAACTCTTTGGGGTAAAGGGTCCAGGGGAGAGCCGGATAATGTGGCCAAGGCCAACCCTCTGAATTATCCTCTGTTAAACACTCAATGTGCTCTAATTCACTTTTCTGCTTTGAGTGCACATTGTCAAGAGTGGGCTGCGTGGCTAAAGCGTCAGTTTGGAGAGCGTTATCACTCAGGAAGGCCTGGGTTGACAAAGTAGTGTCAATTCCATCAATAATTTTATTCATTTTCTCCTCAAAGAATACTGCCAGGTTATCACAAAGATCCTGGGATGCAGGAACGGAATGATTTAGACAATCCAGATTGGACAATTCATGCATTATTTTGAACACTCTTCTTGCACTGTTGGATGCAGCCAAGATAGCGCTAGAGTAGTGTTCGGCTTTTGCTCTCGTGAATTCGGTCTTTTATTTCCGTAGGGCATCTTTTAGAGCTGTTTTGTCCTCTTCTCTATAAAACGTCTGCCATTTCCTTTCCGCATTTTTGCAGATCAGTTTTAAATCTTTAAGCCCAGTGCTGTACAATGGAGCCAAGGGTCTCAGTGGAGTTTTTAGTTCATTAATAGGGATGACCTGATCTAGAGTGGCTCTGATGTTGTTTTCTAACTCCAGATAGTTTTCCTCCACTGACCAGCCCATGTTAATAGAAGGAGAAATGTTCAACAGAGGTTTATCCCTGAGCAGTATGAGGAGTTTATTCTACGCTCTGCCATGGCATCTAGCGGCTGGGTATGTTTCTTGCAGGGCTGAATTTGTACCTAGTAGAAAGAAATTCACTAAAAATGATCTGTCGCATAAAAGGGGAAGAATAATACACATAGTGGCAAGATCGTGGGTGGAAAAGATGAGGTCCAGGATGTGCCCATCCTGGTGAGTCGGGCCTGACATTAGCTATTGCAGTCCTAAATTCTCCAAGACCCGAGGAGATCTTTTAAAGCCGGTCCAGATTCTCCCACAGACCATAGGTTAAAGTCACCCAGGATGAGAAATCTTGAGTGGGCCAGTGCCATATTACCAGAAATGTCAATGAAGGATTGTAGGTAGGAGCTTGACGGGCCTGGAGGACGATAACACAAAATGCCTGAAAATATGCGGCCCTTACAATCTTTAACGCAGAAACGCAAAAGCTCAGGGCCCACAATTTCGTCTAGGCTAAGTGGAACAAAGTTCCATTTTCTTTATAGATCAATCTCACTCCGCCCCCCTTCTTTTGAGCCCGGGGTTTATGAAAGATCTTAAATCCTGGTGGGCAGGCTATGCCTAGATCGACATCTGAGTCGATGGTTGTCAAGGTTTCCGTCAAGAACAAAGCATCCAAGTCCTTGGATTGTAATAGTAAATGTATTTCAGTTGAGTGCTTCCCCGATGATCTAACATTGAGAAGCCCACAACGTAAAGAGCTAGTGTTAGTTTTAGCTGACTGATTTATAGTTGTAGCACAAGGCACCAACTTACTTAGCGTGAGCAGCTGTTCTCTAGTATAACATAGGAAACCTGTTCCCTGTGGAGCGGAGTCAAAACCGGCAGCAAGGCTGGCCCTGTGCGCGGACAGTTGCAGACGGGCATGCCTTTGGTGCGCCTTCGACACAGCTGTGGCACGCCCCCTGGGCCTGCATCGGCCTTAAGTAGTGAAGCCTTCTCCTAGTGAGGAAGACTAGAGTACTAACAAAAATGGCAGCCAGTGGTGACCTGCTCTAACAGGTGGAAGTACATCATGGAGGCCAAGCCGTCTGACAAGTTTAGAAATTAAAACATAATTCTAAAACCACGGGCTATGTTAAAAAGAAACTTGGTTAAGCAGCGTATCTGCGTTGTTGCAGCAGTTTTAACAAAGTGCAAGCGTGACAACTAGCACAGTGTTCACCCATAATACTACAAGGTTTACATCTTGTTAAAGCCTTAAATGAAAGGATATTTTCCCTCATTCTTGGTTGCAGATAGGTGAGGGCCTTTACCATACATGCCATACTGTGTTTGAGGTATTTGTTAAGTCCTTATGCTGAAACATTAGATGTAGAGGAGAGTGAACATCAGCTAGTAGGAATTTTATTAAATCTACACAAGTTAATTTCTGTTTACTGAAACCAACCTATCAAGCTAATCGTGGAAATGACCACCTGATGTCTTCGTACAGTTCTTTACTGCATTGCTTAGCCTGTAAAATTTTAACTACTCTTGCAAAATCTGATGAAGCGTGTACCAGGTCTCCATAGTCACCTCCCGTAGAAAAAACAATTAGGGAGATCTTTTGGTTTGAAGAGGATTATCCCCAAAAGATGGCGATAATGAAACTAGTGGGGCTTGTTTAAGTGTTAACAATTCATTTTTTATTTCAAAATAATTTTTATTTACATTTTTTATAAGACAATAATTATAGACATAGTACAGACAGAAAGGAACAGTTGCTTGATGGGGTATGAGAAATTAAGTTGAATACATCAGTGTTTACTTTGGGGTAGAAGCATCATGGGATTGAAGTGCCGTAATATAGCAAAATAATGTGATGGTATTAATACAAAGTACCTTATATACTGAAGGAGAGAGAGAAGTGCTATGAGGGTATAGTACAATAAAGACCAGTTGGAATACCCCAAAAGTCAATTAACAAAAAAACGTTTTTTGGTTGTCTAGTTAGTCAGCAACAAGTGAGTATCTGACATGGATTTTTCACCTGTTTTATTTTTAGAATAATAGTAATGTTCATCAGGAGATAAACATCCACAACAAGGGAGTGATTTGTTATTTTCTGGTGATGTTTCATCTATAGTTGATGCGGAACGGCTAAAACTTTAGGGTCTGTTTGTAAAGCAAACTACTATGCTGAAGTAAATAACTTATATTCTGATGGATACATCTGCCTGTGGATTCCTCACCTTATGAATATCCCCCGCGCCAGCATTCCGCAGAAACTTTTTCCTAGCTCTCCACGCCGACGAGGTCGTCACAATACCACGGCTCCGCTCGCGACTCCGTATGACGTCACTGGAGCCATAAGAGAGCCTCGTCGGCGTCCGTTCCCTTTTTTCCGCGCCGTCGGCGCGTAACGGTGTTCTGGGACTCTCCATACTGTTTCGAGTTACTTTGTTGTTTCTCCAGGTTTTACTGTAGCTTTGCGATGGCGACTTCGAGAAAGTCAGGATTCAAGCCCTGTAGAGAGTGTGGGGGTCATATGTCCATCACTGACCCCCATGAGGACTGTTTGTGGTGTTTGTCATCGGACCACGACGTGGAGGGCTGTTCATGCTGTCGCAAGATGAATCCGAAGGCCTTGAAAGAACGTGAGGCCAAGCTTTTCATGGCAAAAGCAAGGAAGGAGAAGAGAGGGCGAAAAAGGTCGAAGTCGTCGACTTCGCATGCTTCGAAGTCGAGGAAGCACAAGAAGAAAAGGAGGCATGGCTCTCGGCGTCGTTCGTCGAAGGGAAAGGCTTCGAGATCTCCTTCTCCGGCGCCTCGACGTCGACAAAAAGACTTTGTGTCTCCATCGCCTTCGCCATCTCCTCAGGTGACTCTGGAAAATTCTCCTTCTCCTAAAGGTACCCCGGCGCAGTCGCCGGCGCCGAGGGGATCTCCAGCTTCGGAGGGCTTACCGGCTCAGGACGAACCTTCTCCTGTGCACAACACTGTGCCTGTGGCTCAGCCTGTGGATCCGGCTGTTCCGGCGCCGGATGTTCCTCGTGTGGATTCTGACTCGGCTCCGTATCCTCAATTTCCTACACCGGGTTCAGATCCTTCGCATTTTTTAAATGCTATGTATGGTGTGTTTGCCAAGGCAGCCTTCCCCTCCGGAGCACCTTCGGGTCCTGTGGGTCCGCTGGCCTTCAATTTGGGCATGCCTCAACATTATGCCCAGGCACCTTTCGTGCCCTTTATGCCGACGGCGCAGTCATGGCAGTTTCCGGCTCCGAGGTTTTCGATGCCGTATACGGACTCCCCGGCGCCGTCTGGTGGCCCTTCCTCTCGGCTTCGTACAGCGCCGATTCCTGCATCGGACCCTCCTTCGACGCCGGCTCCGGAGCTGTCGGCGCCGCGTGTGCCGACGCCGCAACCGAAGTTGCGCTCGAGGAGAGAGGCACAGAGACTGTTGGAGGAAGAACAGTATCAAAGAGAAGAGGTTGAAGAGGGCGAGATAGAGGAGTCTGTCGACGATTTCGAGGGACTTCAGGAGGCTAGTGGCCTGGACACCTCCCCAGAGTGGGAGCTTTCTTCTTCAAGGGTTTCTCCACCTCAAGAGGTTGCTCCGTATCATACTATTATTAGAAAGGCTGCGGAGCTTTTGGATTTGCAATTGCCTACAGCAGAGTACAAACCAAATTTGCTCACAGAGGTTTTGCATTCACCATCTTCGATAGTTGAGCCACTGTTGCCTTTTAATGAGGCTTTAACTGAGCCTATCTTGGAAGTGTGGCGTAAACCTCTCTCTTCTCCTGCTGTGTCTAAATCTGTAGCAAGGAGATATAGGTCTGCTCCAGGAGACCCTCCTTTTCTCTCTTCACATCCGTCCCCGGAGAGTTTGGTGGTACAGGCGTCCTGTTCTAAACAATCTACAGGCGCTTTTCCTCAAGCTCCTGCCGACAGGGACTCTAAGAAGTTAGAGCAATCGGCTAAGAAAGTCTTTTCATCTTCTAGCATGGCACTAAAGTCAACCAATGCTACCTGTTTGTTGGGACGTTACATAAACGCCTTAATGGATTCTGCTAAGCAATTGTCGCCCAAGTTGCCTGATGAGGAGCGTGATAATTTTATGGAGGTTCTGACGGATGCTCAGGCTGCTGCTCGTCAGGTTATACAATCTGGCCTTGACACAGCTGATTCGATGGCCAGGGTTATGAGCTCCTCCATAGTTACCAGGAGACAGGCTTGGCTCAGATCCTTTGGGTTTTCTCCAGATGTACAGGCTACCCTTCTTGATTTGCCCTTTGATGGTTCAAAACTTTTCGGAGAGAAGGCTGATTCTGCGCTTCAGAGATTCAAGGATAGCAAGGCCACGGCAAAATACTTAGGGCTGCAAACTCAGTCAAGGGGGTTTGGATATAGGAAGTATCGAGGATTTGGAAGGTCTTCCTTTCGTAGCTTACGACAGCATCAGCAACAACAGCAGCAAAATCCTCTTTACAAATCCTACAGAGGGAGAAACAGGGGTCGCCAACGTGGGTCGGCCCGCCAACTCTCCTCCTCCTCCTCTACCTCCCCTGCTCCCCCTGGTAACGCAGGAAAGCAGCCCTAAATCCCCCATCCTGGAACATGTGGGTCCTGTAGGGGGTCGGCTGTCTCACTTTCTACAGGGTTGGAAATCGGTCACTTCAGACCTTTGGGTTTTAAACCTTGTAGAGAATGGGTACGCCCTTCCCTTTCGAGAATTTCCTCCTCCTTGCCAAGGTTTCTGTTCGGAAGATCATTTGCTTCTTCTCCAGAAGGAGGTCCTTGCCTTATTACAAAAAGGTGCGATAGAGGTGGTTCCGGAGCAGGAAAGGGGTCAGGGATGCTACTCCCGGTATTTCCTGATTCCCAAAAAGGATGGCGGGTTACGTCCGATCTTGGATCTCAGGGTCTTGAATTTTTACCTCAAACAGGAGAAATTCAAGATGCTGACCCTTGCTCAGGTTCTTCTGGCGCTGCAGCAAGAGGACTGGATGGTGTCGATCGATTTGCAGGATGCGTACTTTCACATCCCCATCCTGAAGTCGCACAGGAAGTATCTCCGTTTCACGGTAGGGTCGCAGTGCTACCAGTTTGCGGTCCTCTCGTTTGGTCTTACTACTGCACCTCGAGTCTTCACAAAGGTGATGGCAGTGGTGGCAGCTCATCTCAGGAGGTCGGGGATCCCAGTTTTCCCTTACCTGGATGACTGGCTGCTCAAAGCGGAGTCGCCGGAGATGGTGCTTCATCATCTGCGGGTAACAGCTCAGCTGTTGTTCAACTTGGGTTTTTCAATAAATGTACCCAAATCTCACCTGGTGCCCTCTCAGTGCAACCTGTTCATAGGGGCAGTACTGGATACTACTGTATGTCGAGCTTTTCCGCCTCCACAAAGGATTCTCGACATTCAGGAAATGATCCCTTTGTTTCACAATGGAGCGGTTGTTCCAGTCTTGAAGGTCCTTCGCCTGCTCGGTCTGTTCGCCTCCTGCATTCTGTTGGTCAACCATGCACGCTGGCACATGAGGGCACTCCAGTGGTGCCTCCGCAGGCAGTCGTTTCAACACAACGGGGATCTCAGGGAGTCGGTCAGGATCTCCAGAGACACTGCAGCGGAGCTGTCTTGGAGTGTGGAGGGCAACCTGTCTCAAGGAAAGCCCTTTCAGCTTCCTCCACCGGTGGCCACAGTGATCACGGATGCCTCCACTCTAGGGTGGGGTGCTCATCTGGGGGATCTGGAGGTCAAAGGTCTTTGGTCTCCAGAGGAAAGGTTGCTTCACATCAACCTTCTGGAATTGCGGGCGATACGTTTGGCACTAAAAGCTTTCCTTCCTTCCCTTCGCGGTCAGTCGGTTTAGGTCCTGACGGACAACACTACCGCGATGTGGTACATCAACAAGCAGGGAGGTGTAGGGTCGTTTCGTCTGTCGAGAGGCTCTGCGACTCTGGTCCTGGGCTTAGGGCCATCAGATTTGTGTGTTGGCAAATCATCTAGCCGGAGTGCTGAATGTTCGTGCGGACAGTCTGTCGGCATTACTCAGCCGATCACGAGTGGCGGCTTCATCCGGAGGTGGTCCATCACATCTTCGAGATGTGGGGGTCCCCTCGGTTGGACCTGTTTGCCACTCACGAGAACGCGCACTGCCCGTTGTTCTGCAGTCTCCAGTATCCGATGCAGGGGTGCTGGGGACGCGTTTCAGTTGGATTAGAGTTCACAGCTCCTTTACGCGTTTCCTCCCATACCCTTGAGTCTGAGGAAGATTCGCCAAGACCGGGCCCAAGTTATATTGATCGCTCCGGGTTGGCCAAGAAGGGTGTGGTACACAGATCTACTTCGCCTCTCATCGCACCCTCCGCTCCCCTCAGGGCAGACCTCCTCTCGCAGTCGCAGGGGCAGGTTCTACACCCCCACCTCCAGAGCCTGCACCTTCATGCCTGGAGATTGAACGGGGCAACCTGAGTTCCTTCTCTCTCCCGCCGGATGTGGTGGATGTTATTTTATCGTCCAGGCGACACTCCACTAAGTCTATTTACTCCTCCAGATGGTTTGGATTTGTTAAATGGTGTGGAGAGAGATCCATTGATCCTTTAAAGGCCCACTTGTCAGATATTCTTCAGTTTTTGCTGTTTTTGGCCCAGCAGGGTTGTGCTGTGGCCACTGTTCAGGGCTATTTGTCGGCTTTATCGGCGTTTCTTTGTTTGCTGGATCAGCCGTCTTTATTTAAATCTCCCATTGTTTTGAGATTTATTAAGGGCCTTACCAATAGGTTTCCGCCTACTCCCTTTGCTATGCCTCAATGGGATTTAAATCTTGTTTTGACTTTCTTGATGGGTTCCCCGTTTGAACCTTTACATAGTTGTCCTTTGAGACTTCTGTCTTTTAAAACAGTCTTTCTTGTGGCCATTACCTCAGCAAGGAGGGTAAGTGAGCTTCAGGCTCTCAGTTCGAAACCCCCGTTTTTGACCATTCATGCTGAAAGGATGGTCCTCAGGACCAGGGCTGCTTTTCTGCCTAAGGTGGTTACTCCCTTCCATCTAGGACAGTCCATTACTCTTCCTGTATTCTATCCTCCCCCTCACCCTTCCAAGGAGGAGGAGAGACTTCACTGCCTGGATCCTAAAAGAGCGGTGAGCTTTTATTTGGATAGGACTAAAGTCTTGCGATTGGACGATCAGCTCTTTGTGGGCTACGTTGGATGCATGAAGGGCAAGGCTGTGCACAAGCGCACTCTTTCCAGATGGATCATCTTGTGCATCAAGATCTGCTACGCCCTGGCTGGTAAGGAACCGTCTGATGGTATTAGAGCTCATTCCACCAGAGCCAAGTCATCCACTTCTGCTTTGGCCAGAGGTGTTCCTGTAATGGACATTTGTAAGGCTGCGACTTGGGCCTCCTCCATACTTTCGCAAAGCATTATTGGTTGGATTCTGAGATGAGGGAGGGCCATTTTGCGCGCTCTGTCCTGCAGGACTTTTGGTATAGAAGGGTGGACACCCTCCTCCGGGAGTGGGACTGCTGTGGGATTCTATTCATAAGGTGAGGAATCCACAGGCAGATGTATCCATCAGAAGAACAAGTTACTTACCTTGGGTAACGCTTTTCTGGTGGATACAGTATCTGCCTGTGGATTCCTCACTGACCCACCCTCCTCCCCGATGTCCACCCTTGTATACCTTAAAGGTGGCATTGTTTAACATGTTTGTTTTGCATTGTCTCTTCTATCTGCCTTTGTGTAGTTTATAGGAAACGCTTTTATTCTTTGGCTTTCCTTTTAATTTTACACTATGTGTATTGGTGTGAATATTGTGTACTGTGTATACTTTGAATCTGTTGTCGGTCCACCTGTTCGCCTCGGAGGCACGGAAAAAATGGGTGGAACTGACGTCATCACGTCGACGAGGCTCTCTTATGGCTCCAGTGACGTCATACGGAGTCGCGAGCGGAGCCGTGGTATTGTGACGACCTCGTCGGCGTGGAGAGCTAGGAATAAGTTTCCGCGGAATGCTGGCGCAGGGGATATTCATAAGGTGAGGAATCCACAGGCAGATACTGTATCCACCAGAAAAAGCGTTACCGAAGGTAAGTAACTTGTTCTTCTAGTCAATGCTTGAAGGACCGACATTAAGGGGCTTATTTTTATGTCGGCACCGTGGCGGAAACTGGATCGCCTAATCACGATGCGACCGTACATGGTGCGGTCGCATACTCCCATTCCCCTATGGCAGCTCGTGTTACGGCCGTAAACCGGCCGTAACACAAGCTCCCATAAAGGAATGGCAGTCTTTGTTCATCCCTGCACCCGTGGCAGGCACCTCAAGGTGCCTGCCACAAGGTGCAGGGATCAACAAGGGGGCACCTATGGCGCCCCTTCGGCCCCCAACCGGAGGCCAAAAACAGAAGGGGGCCCTGCTAGGGGGCCCCAAAAACACTTTCATACAGGGTTTCCATGTCGGAAAGGCCAGCATGAAAACCCTGCCGGAAACTGTGCATTTTAATCCAGAAGGCAGAAATGCCTTACATTTGGATTACGGGCCGGTCTCCGACTGGCAGACGGGCTCCTGGAGCCCGTCGGAAGCCAGCCGGAATGACCGGCCGGTTTTAATTCTGACCAGCTGTATCCTATTCAGCCGGTCAGAATTGAAACTGACGATGAGTCCCGTAAAGCCTCCGACCACAGGTCGGAGGCTTTAAGGGCCTCATCGTAATCGGCACCTAAAAGTCTGATTTATACTAGTCCAAGGTAGTGAATCAAAACATCTGCCACTAATTGCACAATATGTCTTCTGTTTATCTGTAGTTGGAACTGCTTATATGCCTGGATATCAGTAGCACCACCCTGTGCTGAGATGTAGCTGTCATTAGTGCAACGGGCCTTAAATCAAAAAGGGGGGACGGAAGAGCGTATATTTAGAGAGGTCCTACTCCTGTGCTCCTCCAGGGACTAGTATCAGGATTATCAAGTGTGAGGAGTAGTTCCTCTGCCAAACAGACGCACGTATTTGTGCTATTTGGCCGGAGTGTATGTCGCTGAGAGATCTGTAATTCAGATCGTAATGCCCTCACACACCTGTTGGGGTGTCGTGCTTCATCATTGGGCGCTCCTCGTCAGGCCGGCGCTGCAATGCCTGACGGGTCTGGTGGCTGCTTTAGCGGATTTCTTTTGATCTGAGGACGCTGTAAATGATGAGTGCAAGTGGGCAGTATGAGTGGTGAGCTCTGGTGTAAAAAAGTGATTTAAAATAGGCACAAGAGCCCATAGACAGATCATTTAATCAGATATGGGCCCCAGGACTAAGTAAAAACAGTGGTGCTATCAGATGGTCATTAGGTACCGAGATAGCATTAGTAACAAGTGGTCAACATGTTTCGTGCCATCTTCGCCCAACCGTCGGGCGGCACTTCTTCAGGACCTTGGTGATCAGTGATGCCCCCTATTGGGGCGGGAGGTCTCCCCGCTACTCGAGGATGACCTACTAATGTGTACCGGTGTCCCCTATTTCGGAGCCGGTGAAGTTTTCCACCTAAGAAAGTAGGAGAGAAAGGTAGAAAAACAAACACGCAACATGAGGACTCCGTTTATCACAGTGAGTGCAAACTACAAGGATATTTGTGTGGTAGACAGTTTAGTTTGGTAAGGTATTGGGGAACTGCCAGCAAATGCGGATAGGACAAACCCCTTTTCACACCAGGGATACTATCAATGTCATAAGTGAGATTCTAGTAGCTTGACAGGGTGCTGGGTAACTGTCAATGTGTGGTTAAAAATTAACTCATCAAGAATTAATAAAGGATGGAGCTTACACGCATCTAATAATGTAGGGACTGGTTACACTAATGCTTAGACAAGCTGTAGGAGAGTAGGATCTGCCTCTTATGTTGCCCCCACTTTTTTTCTGATGTTTACACTGGTTTCTGGCTATAGTCAGGCTGGGACCCTGCTAATCAGGGCCCCAGCCTCTCTGTTCTCTCTAAACGATTTGGAGTGCACTCTAGGTGCACTAGTGATTGGATACTGTGGCACCTTATGAGTCCCTAGTACATGGTACCTTAGGTACCAAGGGCATAGGTACTTCACAGGCCTACCAGGGGCTGCAGCATGTATTATGCCACCCCTGGGAAGCAGACTAAAATCTGACACCACAGGCCTGCTACTGCAGCCTGAGTGAGGAAGTGCTAGCACCCCTCACTGAGATATAGGTTCCCTATATCTCTCGTACACACACATATAACCCTATCAGTCACCCCTAAGGCAGGCCCTATCAATCCTGAGGGCAGGGTGCTTGGCTTCTATGTGAGGGGGTGCCTCTGCCTGAGCAGGGCCCCTCTGCAGCCCTCAGAGTCCATTCTCTGGTGCTGTTTGTGGATGCGGTTAAACCATATACTTTTAAGTGCATTATATCCTCACGGTAAAATGCTAACTTTGGAATGGCTGCATCGAAACATGTCGAGTTTGGTGTCAAACACCTTGGGATACTACCCCCCGCCAGTCCTGGTGGTGGGGGTAGCATTCCACCCTTCTAGAGGGATAGACATGTACCTACTGTGGAAACGCGGTAGAATCCTGCAGAGCCCTGGCATCACAAAATGGATACCACCAGTCACAGACACTGGGCTGCCCTCCTGCTGATGACCAACACTCGCAGTGGAGGAAGCCCAACAATAGATATCCTGTCCCAAGGGGTGTGACCACCTTCCAGACAGGGTTTAGTGTATTGGGGCTGGGTGGGTGCACTCTTAGAGTGCTTTGAAGTCCTGCACTGGGGGAGCAGAAGGCTCCTCTGTGCATATGCCAGTTCAAACCGGCTCAGGGGCTACCTGTCCCTGCTCTGGCGTGAAACTGGACAAAGGGAAGTGGGTGTAGCCACCCACTCCCCTGACCCTCCCATAGGTAGGGTCATAGAGCTAGTCCCTCCCCTTCTTTTGGTATAAGAGGGGGAACCTGTGCATTGCACCCTAGATTTCCCTGGACGACGCTCTACAAGAAGAATCCCGGACCTTCGACGTTCCACTACCTTTGGAAGACTGAAGAATCTCCCTTGGAGTCAAGGAGTGACTCCCCTGCTTGGCAGGCACCAAAAACTACAAACGACAGTTCGCAAACTACGCCGCTCCCGCCGGAGTCCGAAGTCCCTGCAGCCCAAGAAGTGGATTTCCTGACTTCTCAAAGGCCATCGTGAGTCCCCAGCGAAGCTGAGGCCAGTGGACCCCAAGAGTAACGAGGAACCGCGACCCCTGGGTACCGTGCACTATTGTCGAGTGCAACCCCTTCACAACGTTCCACGAAGTTGTGCTTTGGACCACGTGTGGTCCCAGCCTCCAGCAGGAATCCCTCCTAAGATCAGAGGTCTACCACGTCCCGAGTGACCGTGGGCCCCTGTGAGAGAATCCTCCCGAGGCGTCTTCGCGATCCCTTGCCAGCCGGCTTGCGGGTCCCCAGAAGACTTTCTAAAGAAACCAAAGGGCTCCCCTGGTTGCTCCAGGCCTGCCCTGACTTACCCTCGCTGGGTGAGTCCCACAGACCTTGCTGGTCTGCGCCATTGTCTCTTCACACTTTCCCTGAGACTTGCTGTTACCAAGGCTTGTTGGCTCCGATCGAGTTGCCGACACCGCAGTAAGCTGCAGACATCGTGGGACACGCCGAATCCAGCTCCTGGTCGTCGTCGACGCCTCCTGGACCTCGTGGCTGAAGAGTCAAGGCAACCGCGAACGACCTGAATCTTGCGACGACGGTGGGCATCCATCTTCCTTGCCCCGAGTCACTGCCAAGTGACTTTGAACACTGTCCCCTCTGCTTTCAGGTCTTCCATCTTCCGAATCCAGGCTTGGATTCCTCCGGACACTTCTCCTGTCGCCGCAAGCAGCAAGTCTTCACTGGCCCCCATTGAAAACGACGCCGCGACCCGACACCAAAGAACACCTATGCACCCGGCTCCCCTGGGTGAGGTAACTTCAGCACTACGGTGCTCCTGTGGGTGTGGGCCCTAGAACTACTTACCCTGTAAGTGACTTGCTTGTAGCTTCCCACGAAGTGTCCTAAAACTCTAACTTTCCAAGTGCGACTATCGCACTGACTCGTACATGGTTCGCGTCTGTGTTAGACACACCGCGTCAAACTCCCTTGCAATTCCATCTGTAGCCGCGTCCTTCGACTCGTACAAGGACCGATCGGTGTGTTCGCCTCGAACACGCAAGGGACCTTTAACATTGATATCTCAATCGCGTCTGAGTGCATAGACTCGTACAGGATTCGCATCGGTGCCAGGTCACCGCGTCCGTCCCCTGTGGGTCTCCTACAACTATCTGGGGTGGTTCTTGGGGGTCCCTCGATTCTAGATGCCCTAGACCTAGGTCTAGCAAACTAAGATTGTAATATTCAATTGTGCTAAACTTATTCTGATAACATTTGACTTGTACATATGTTCCTGACCTCTAATTTCATAAAGAGATTAGTAGAGAGTGTTTATTAATAAATACATATATATTTGATATATATACCTGTGTGGTGTCTTTTCATTTGGTGATTCAAGAGATTGTGTGGTAAAACAAGCTGCTTTACATTCCTTCAAGACTTAGCCTGAAGGCTGCTCTCCACAGCTACCACTAGGATAGCTTTCTATAAAGGTTGTCTTAAACCTATCTACCATAAGAGTCGAATTGTTCTGGTGCAAGGTGTCCACTTTAATTAGTGAACAGCATATACCAGGCCAACTTCTCACATTGGTGGCAGCGGTGGGATTCCAGCTTACTATTGTTTTACCAGAAAATCTCTATTTGAATTACTAACTGAAAACCACTATAGGTACTTAAGGTACATATAAAGTCAAGCTTAGTATCGATAAGTTCTACTGAACTTAGAGCTGTGTGTCAAGGGATAGCACATCCTTTCTACAGCTCAAGCTAGTATCAGTAGGCCACAAACTAGTGTAGGTAGTACAACACTGCACAACACTAGAATGTCCTTAAAGGGTGGAACCAGTGGATCCACTCAGCCTCAGTATAAGGACATGGCTTTCTCTGACTTGAGAGCCATGTGTGTTGAGAGACACCTGAGACTAGGACAGAGTCCCTCAACCCTACACCTGATAGATCTGCTGACAGCAGATGATCTTAGATTAGCTCTAGGAGCTAATGGGTCCGAATCAGTGGGTGGGTCAATTACAGCATCTGGGTCAGACGATGAAAATCCGAATGACCAGGACTCTGTGATTGAAGGGCCAGGCCTCAAGGGGCCTGAAAAGCACAGAGGAATTCTCCCTAAGAGAACTGACAGGGTGGATGAGAGGCATAGGTCCCCTTCAAGGGAATCTGAGCACTCTTATCACTCTGGCAGAGAATTTGTCCACCAGAGGAACTCATACTTTCCCATAAGAGAGACCTCTTCTGAAAGAATGTGCAAACTGCTGCAGTATGAGGAAGCAAGAGTTGCCCTCAGAACCAAGCAGTTGGCACTGGATAGAGAAGCCCTGGAGATCCAGAGAGCTTCTAGACGAGAGGGGTTAGAACCCCTTGGTGGCAGCAACAGTGTCCCTAGAGGCAGAGAATCTATTCCAGACCATAGGAACCTGAGCAAGGTTGTTCCTCCCTACCAGAGTGGGGATGATATCCACAAGTGGATAACTGCTATGGAGAGAGCCTGTAGAGTACAGCAGGTCCCCCAGAACCAGTGGGCAGCAATCTTGTGGCTCTCCTTTTCAGATAAAGGTAGAGACAAGCTCCTCACTGTTAGAGAAGAGGATGCTGATGATTATGAAGTCCTGAAGAGTGCACTAATAGATGGGTTTGGCTTAACCACTGAACAGTACAGGTTAAAGTTCAGAGACACCCAGAAGGCACAGACTCAGGACTGGACTGACTTTGTTGATTATGCAACCAAGGCTCTGGAGGGTTGGCTGGTTGGCAGTAGGGTTACTGATTTCAAGGGATTGTATAATCTGATGATGAGAGAACAGATCCTTAATAATTGCCAGAACCAGTTGTTGCATCAGTACCTGGTGGACTCGGATCTGACCTCTCCCCAAGAATTGGGAAAGAAGGCAGACAAATGGGTCAGAACCAGGGTGAGGCAGAAACCCCAGAACCAAGGGGGTGACACCAAGAAGCAAGATCCTAAGGGCTCTGAGAAAGGTGGGGATAAGTCAAAAGACCAGAAGTCTTCACAAGGGCCCCAAAAATCTGCATCTGGTGGGGAGTCACAACCCAACAAGGGAAAAGGCCAAAGAAGCCCTGGTGCAAATTCTGTAAACAGAAAGGGCACTGGACTTCTGACTGTAACAAGTCCAAAGACCAAACCACCACCACTCCTGCCCCTAAGGCAACTGTTCCCCCTAGTTCAGCTACTGGTGGAGGTGGTACACAGAATAAGGGTGTAGTAGGGTTGACCCTGGGTTCTGAAGTGGACTCTGACCTAGTCAGAGTGCCCACTCAGGCAATGCTGATTTGTGAGGGAGACCTTAATATGGCCTTCCTAGTGAGTCCCAGTAATCTGGGCAAATACAAACAGCAGCCTGTAATAAATGGCAAACCGGCTTTGGCATTTAGGGACACAGGTGCTAGTGTCACCATGGTGGCAGAGGATCTTGTGGACCCTGGACAGATCATCCTGGGCGAAATGTACCAGGTGACCAATGCAAGCAACGTCAAGACCAACCATAGTCTGGCAGTTGTGAATTTCTCCTGGGGAGGGGTAACTGGCCTCAAGAAGGTTGTAGTCAGTGCAGACCTCCCTGTCGAATGTCTATTGGGCAATGATCTAGAGACTTCAGCCTGGTCTGAAGTAGAGTTATGGACTCATGCTGAGATGTTGGGCATCCCTGCAGAGGTATTTGCTGTGACCAGGTCACAAGCAAGAATGCATGACACTGAACCAGCTCTGGATCCTGGAACAATGGACCAGATGCTTCCCAAGAGGAGGAGCAGTAGGGTAAAGGCAGTGCCTTCCCCTCTGTCTCAGATCACAGATTCACCCCCAGAGGGAGGTGAAGCAGATCCTGAAGAAGGACCTGCCCCAGAGGGACTTGAGCCTGATCAGGTTGAGTTCCTGGGGGCAGGGGGCCCTTCTAGGGAAGATCTGAGGAAGGAGCAACAGTGCTGCCCCTCTCTTGAACCCCTCAGAAAGCAGGCTGCTGCTGAGGCTGCTGGGAGTGCTAGTGGGTCCCATAAAGTTTATTGGGATGAGGGACTCCTATATTCTGAGAGTAGAGACCCAGCCCCTGGAGCCACCAGGAGGATGGTAATACCTCAGAAGTTTAGGGGTTCCTCTTGACCCTAGCACATGACATCCCTTTAGCAGGACACTTGGGCCAAAACAAGACCTGGGACAGGCTTGTTCCACATTTTCATTGGCCACATATGTCAGAGGAGACAAAGGAGTTTTGTCGCTCCTGTGTCACATGCCAAGCCAGTGGTAAGGCAGGTGGCACAACAAAGGCCCCCTGATACCACTACCGGTGGTGGGGGTACCCTTTGAAAGGGTAGGGATCGACATTGTTGGTCCCCTTGACCCTCAAACTGCATCTGGGCACAGGTTTATCCTGGTGGTAGTGGATCATGCCACCAGGTACCCAGAAGCAATTCCCCTGAGGACCACCACAGCCCCTGTGGTGGCAAGAGCCCTCATTGGAGACTTCTCCAGAGTGGGTTTTCCAAAGGAGGTCATTTCTGACAGAGGTACCAACTTCATGTCAGGATATCTAAAAGCAATGTGGAAGGAGTGTGGTGTAACTTACAAGTTCACCACCCCCTATCACCCACAATGCAATGGTTTAGTTGAACGCTTCAACAAAACCTTGAAAAGAATGATTAAAGGACTCCCAGAGAAGCTTAGGCGGAAATGGGACCTTCTTCTTCCTTGCCTGTTGTTTGCATACAGAGAGGTTCCACAGAAGGGGGTTGGTTACAGCCCATTTGAGCTTCTGTTTGGGCATCCTGTGAGAGGTCCACTGTGTTTGGTAAAAGAGGGCTGGGAGTTACCTCTCAAGCCCCCCAAACAAGATGTGATGGACTATGTACTTGGTCTCCGCTCCCGGATGGCAGAGTACATGAAAAAAGCAACCAAAAACCTAGAGGCCAGCCAAGAACTACAAAAAGCTTGGCATGACCAAAAGGCTGTACTGACTGTATACCAGCCAGGACAGAAAGTGTGGGTGTTGGAGCCTGTGGCCCCAGCAGCCCTCCAGGACAAGTGGAGTGGCCCCCATACAATAGTTGAACAGAAGGGAGAAGTCACCTACCTGGTGAATCTTGGAACTCCCAGGAGCCCCCTGAGGGTGCTCCATGTTAACAGATTAAAGCCATATGTTGACAGGGCTGACATGGGCTTGCTCATGGCAACTGATGAGGACCAGGAGGAGGAGAGTGACCCTCTCCCTGACCTGCTCTCTCAGAACCCTGATGATGGGTCAGTAGATGGTGTTGCTTTGGCAAGCAGCCTCACCGACCATCAGCAAACTGAGTGCAGACAAGTTCTGCAACAGTTTAGACATATGTTTAGCCTGACCCCTAGTCAGACTTCCTGGTGCACCCACGAGGTGGACACTGGAGACAGTCTGCCTGTCAAGAATAAAATCTACAGGCAGCCTGACCATGTCAGGGACTGTATCAGGACTGAAGTCCAGAAAATGTTGGAGCTAGGTGTAATTGAGCCTTCAGATAGCCCTTGGGCTAGTCCAGTAGTCCTGGTACCCAAGCCTCATACCCAGGGTGGTAAGAAAGAAATGAGGTTTTGTGTAGACTACAGAGGCCTCAATGCAGTCACTAGGACTGATGCCTATCCCATACCCAGGGCAGATGAGATGATTGATACTTTGGCCTCAGCCAAGTATCTAAGCACGTTTGACCTAAAAGCTGGCTACTGGCAGATCAGATTAGCTGATGATGCAAAAGCCAAGACAGCATTTTCGACTCCTGGTGGGCACTACCACTTTGTGGTGATGCCCTTTGGATTGAAAAATGCACCTGCCACTTTCCAGAGGTTGGTGAATAAAGTTCTGACAGGGATGGAAACTTATTGCTCAGCTTATCTAGATGATATTGCTGTCTTTAGTTCCTCCTGGCAGGATCACCTGGTCCACCTCAGGAATGTTTTGGAGGCTCTGCAGAAAGCAGGCCTCACTATCAAGGCCATTAAGTGCCAGATAGGGCAGAGTCAGGTTGTGTACCTGGGCCACCTTGTAGGTGGAGGCCAGGTTCAGCCTTTACAGAGCAAGATCCAAACCATAATGGAATGGGTTGCTCCAACCACCCAGACACAGGTGAGAGCCTTCTTAGGCCTATCTGGGTACTATAGGAGGTTTGTCAAGGGATATGGATCTATAGTGACCCCTTGAATGATCTGACCTCAAAGAAAATGCCAAAAAAGGTTCAGTGGACAGCTAGCTGTCAAAAGGCATTTGAAGACCTAAAGCAGGCCATGTGCACTGCCCCCATCTTACAGAGTCCAGACTACACCAAAAAGTTCATTGTCCAAACAGATGCTTCTGAGCTGGGTGTGGGAGCTGTACTGTCTCAACTGAATGATGAAGGTCAAGACCAGCCAGTAGCTTTTATTAGCAGAAGGCTGACCCCTAGAGAGAAACGTTGGTCAGCTATAGAGAGGGAGCCCTTTGCTGTGGTATGGGCCCTGAAGAAGCTGAGGCCATACTTGTTTGGTACTCACTTCATTGTTCAGACCGACCACAAGCCCCTCCTATGGCTTAAACAAATGAAAGGAGAAAACCCAAAACTTTTGAGGTGGTCCATTTCCCTACAGGGGATGGACTATACAGTGGAACATAGACCTGGGACCCAACATGCCAATGCAGATGGACTCTCAAGGTATTTCCACTTTGAACACGAAGACTCAACTGGTCAAGGTTAGTTTAGTGTCCCTGCGTTTGGGGGGGGGGGGTTGTGTAGGAGAGTAGGATCTGCCTCTTATGTTGCCCCCACTTTTTTTCTGATGTTTACACTGGTTTCTGGCTATAGTCAGGCTGGGACCCTGCTAATCAGGGCCCCAGCCTCTCTGTTCTCTCTAAACGATTTGGAGTGCACTCTAGGTGCACTAGTGATTGGATACTGTGGCACCTTATGAGTCCCTAGTACATGGTACCTTAGGTACCAAGGGCATAGGTACTTCACAGTCCTACCAGGGGCTGCAGCATGTATTATGCCACCCCTGGGAAGCAGACTAAAATCTGACACCACAGGCCTGCTACTGCAGCCTGAGTGAGGAAGTGCTAGCACCCTCACTGAGATATAGGTTCCCTATATCTCTCGTACACACACATATAACCCTATCAGTCACCCCTAAGGCAGGCCCTATCAATCCTGAGGGCAGGGTGCTTGGCTTCTATGTGAGGGGGTGCCTCTGCCTGAGCAGGGCCCCTCTGCAGCCCTCAGAGTCCATTCTCTGGTGCTGTTTGTGGATGCGGTTAAACCATATACTTTTAAATGCATTATATCCTCGCGGTAAAATGCTAACTTTGGAATGGCTGCATCGAAACATGTCGTGTTTGGTGTCAAACACCTTGGAATACTACCCCCCTGCCAGTCCTGGCGGTGGGGGTAGCATTCCACCCTTCTAGAGGGATAGACATGTACCTACTGTGGAAACGCGGTAGAATCCTGCAGAGCCCTGGCATCACAAAATGGATGCCACCAGTCACAGACACTGGGCTGCCCTCCTGCTGATGACCAACACTCGCAGTGGAGGAAGCCCAACAATAGATATCCTGTCCCAAGGGGTGTGACCACCTTCCAGACAGGGTTTAGTGTATTGGGGCTGGGTGGGTGCACTCTTAGAGTGCTTTGAAGTCCTGCACTGGGGGAGCAGAAGGCTCCTCTGTGCATATGCCAGTTCAAACCGGCTCAGGGGCTACCTGTCCCTGCTCTGGCGCGAAACTGGACAAAGGGAAGTGGGTGTAGCCACCCACTCCCTGACCCTCCCATAGGTAGGGTCATAGAGCTAGTCCCTCCCCTTCTTTTGGTATAAGAGGGGGAACCTGTGCATTGCACCCTAGATTTCCCTGGACGACGCTCTACAAGAAGAATCCCGGACCTTCGATGTTCCACTACCTTTGGAAGACTGAAGAATCTCCCTTGGAGTCAAGGAGTGACTCCCCTGCTTGGCAGGCACCAAAAACTACAAACGACGGTCGCAAACTACGCCGCTCCCGCCGGAGTCCGAAGTCCCTGCAGCCCAAGAAGTGGATTTCCTGACTTCTCAAAGGCCATTGTGAGTCCCCAGCGAAGCTGAGGCCAGTGGACCCCAAGAGTATCGAGGAACCGCGACCCCTGGGTACCGTGCACTATTGTCGGGTGCAACCCCTTCACAACGTTCCACGAACTTGTGCTTTGGACCACGTGTGGTCCCAGCCTCCAGCAGGAATCCCTCCTAAGATCAGAGGCCTACCACGTCCCGAGTGACCGTGGGCCCCTGTGAGAGAATCCTCCCGAGGCGTCTTCGCGATCCCTTGCCAGCCGGCTTGCGGGTCCCCAGAAGACTTTCTAAAGAAACCGAAGGGCTCCCTGGTTGCTCCAGGCCTGCCCTGACTTACCCTCGCTGGGTGAGTCCCACAGACCTTGCTGGTCTGCGCCATTGTCTCTTCACACTTTCCCCGAGACTTGCTGTTACCAAGGCTTGTTGGCTCCGATCGAGTTGCCGACACCGCAGTAAGCTGCAGACATCGTGGGACACGCCGAATCCAGCTCCTGGTCGTCGTCGACGCCTCCTGGACCTCGTGGCTGAAGAGTCAAGGCAACCGCGAACGACCTGAATCTTGCGACGACGGTGGGCATCCATCTTCCTTGCCCCGAGTCACTGCCAAGTGACTTTGAACACTGTCCCCTCTGCTTTCAGGTCTTCCATCTTCCGAATCCAGGCTTGGATTCCTCCGGACACTTCTCCTGTTGCCGCAAGCAGCAAGTCTTCACTGGCCCCCATTGAAAACGACGCCGCGCCCCGACACCAAAGAACACCTATGCACCCGGCTCCCCTGGGTGAGGTAACTTCAGCACTACGGTGCTCCTGTGGGTGTGGGCCCTAGAACTACTTACCCTGTAAGTGACTTGCTTGTAGCTTCCCTCAAAGTGTCCTAAAACTCTAACTTTCCAAGTGCGACTATCGCACTGACTCGTACATGGTTCGCGTCTGTGTTAGACACACCGCGTCCAACTCCCTTGCAATTCCATCTGTAACCGCGTCCTTCGACTCGTACAAGGACCGATCGGTGTGTTCGCCTCGAACACGCAAGGGACCTTTAAAATTGATATCTCAATCGCGTCTGAGTGCATAGACTCGTACAGGATTCGCATCGGTGCCAGGTCACCGCGTCCGTCCCCTGTGGGTCTCCTACAACTACCTGGGGTGGTTCTTGGGGTCCCTCGATTCTAGATGCCCTAGACCTAGGTCTAGCAAACTAAGATTGTAATATTCAATTGTGCTAAACTTATTCTGATAACATTTGACTTGTACATATGTTCCTGACCTCTAATCTCATAAAGAGATTAGTAGAGAGTGTTTATTAATAAATACATATATATTTGATATATATACCTGTGTGGTGTCTTTTCATTTGGTGATTCAAGAGATTGTGTGGTAAAACAAGCTGCTTTACATTCCTTCAAGACTTAGCCTGAAGGCTGCTCTCCACAGCTACCGCTAGGATAGCTTTCTATAAAGGTTGTCTTAAACCTATCTACCATAAGAGTCGAATTGTTCTGGTGCAAGGTGTCCACTTTAATTAGTGAACAGCATATACCAGGCCAACTTCTCACACAAGTGTTCACTTTGTCTAAAAGATAAGGGCAGGGGCGTGGCCAAGATGGCGGCGAGATAGGACGTGGATTCCTATCCCTCCGGCGCCGCTGCCTTTTAGCATTGTTATATCGCCCTTTCCAGTGCCCAGCCGAGACAGCGGACAGGTGCCGTGCATCGTGGAGCTACCAGGGATCCCGCGGAGAGCCCAGCCCCGAGGCGTCTGCACCCAGCCCCGCCGAGTGATCCCCTCCGGCCCCGGCCTTGGTGCGGCCCGGCGGGAGCCCGTCCGGTGCGGCGAGGGTGCTTGGACTGAGCCCCCGATTCCGGACGGGGTGTGCCCTTGGTCTGATGGGCCCGTGCTGCCCGGGGGCCCGACGAACTGGTGCGCGCTACTGGGGGCCTTGCCGGGACTGACGGCCGACTACCGGCGCCATCTTGGGGCTTACGTGAGGCCCGGGGAGAGATGTATGCGGCCTACTAGGCGACCGGCCCAGGAGATTCCTACAGACAGCGGGGGCCTGCCCGGCGGCCCCCTCCCTGCCTGGAGGCCTGCTGCCTTCTCACGACCCGGGGCCCGGATGGTGGAGCGGGGCCTGAGCACCGGTCGGGAGAATAGTGCAGCCGGGATCGCGGTGATCCCCAGAGCAACACGCCGGTAAGGTGAGGCGGACCGGGGAGGTGTGCTGCCCTGAATGCGTGGGGGGCTCGGTCTGCAGGTCGGCAGACGGTGCGGCGCCTGACCGGACCTGAGAGAGAGGCTTGCACGTGGGGGGCAGAGTAGTGTCCGATGGTGGAGCTGTTCCGGAGGTGCCCCCCCATGACTATGGGGTCTTGCAGCTGAGACGGGTGAGGGGCCTGTGGCCTCCCATACCTGGCAGTCCCGGCGTCTCCAGGTAGTGGACTGGTGCTTCCTTCCCCCATTGACGCCTGGAGTGAGCTGTGGGGGTACCGCAGAGCGCCAGAGATACCGGTGCTCCTTCCTGGTGGGGCCCTGCGGCGGACAGTGCGAATTTGACCCTGGCAGAGGAGCCCTGCGGGTGAGCACCGGCGGTGGGGTGAACACCGAGAGGCAAGGCGCCCCATCCCCCCGTGGGCGCTACCCCCATAGAGACTCTACATCACGCACAGGCCTCCTTCTCCCTAGCGCCACCCCTTGCATGGAGGGTCAGGGAACCCTCCTGGTCAGCGATACAGCGAGCCAGTGGGCAGGTGTAAGGGTGGACTTTCGACAACCCCCTGGACGTGAGAAGAGAGAGTGATAGGCCTACAGAGGGGCACCCGGCTTCAATATGGCGTCAGCACGGGGGAGACGAGACAAATCCCTGAAGGACCTGCTGCATAAGACTTCGGGGCCTACGGCAACACAACCTGGGGCTGGCGCGGCGTTGATGGACGGAGACGAGGCCCCAGCGACCAAGGCCTTTATGGTGGAGCTCTTTTCCGCCATCAAGGAGGACATCCAGGACCTGCGATCGCAGCTTTCTGCAGACCTACGGGAGGTGCGGCGGGATGTTGACGGCATTGGGGAGCGAGTGGCTACGCTAGATGAGCACGACCTGAGTAGGGAAGACGACCTGCACCAGCTGCAGCAGGAGATGCTTTGCCTTCGTGATCAAAATCTGGACCTGCAAGCCCACGCAGAGGATTTGGAAAACCGTTCCAGACGCAACAATATCCGGATTCGGGCGGTCCTGTGGAAAGGTGAAGGTGACGACCTCAGGGCATATGCCGGCGACCTGTTCCTACAAATTCTAGGAGACGACGAAGTACGAGAGATACAAATGGATCGGGTGCACCGGGTGGGCCTTCCGCATGGTGCTAAGGCCCCCCCCCTGACATTCTCGTTTGCGTGCATGACTTTCAAATAAAGGAGCGCATCCTCGGCAGGGCGCGGGATATCAACCCTGTGCAATTCCGGGGGCATCAGCCTGTGCTTTACCAGGACTTAGCGGCATCCACTCTGACTAAACGTCGGTCTTTCAAGCCCATCACTAACTATCTCCGTGAACAGAAGATTCCTTACTCATGGGGCCACCCGTTTCGCCTTATCTTCAAGTGGCAGGGCAAACTACACCAGATTCAATCCTTGGATGACGCCTATGACAAGCTGGGCATCGAAAGGTCACCTGCAGAATCACAGGACACCACACCTCTTCCCCGCCGACGGCGTCGCTCCTCGGAATGGCAGCGCGTGGGGAGTGCAAGGCCTAGCCCCGCGCCAGACATAGCGACTAGCAAGCTGGAGAGGGAGGCGGCCCTCTCATCAGTCTCCCACGTCACGGACAACCTCGGGACCTCAGGCACTCCTACCATGGCATCTGGCGGGGTGTCACAACAGGTGACGGAGGGAGAGGTCCCTTCAACTGGAATTCCGCCCTGAGTATCCGGATGGTGATCACGCTATCCCTGCTGTGTTGTGGTTCTTGGCCGCGTCTCCCTACACGTAATACGTCGAGATGAACTTTTGTCCTGGTACTATGTTTTTCTTTTATCTTGTTGCTCTTTGGGGTTTATCATGTTTTTGTTTGGGGATTTATTTTGGGGTTATTTGGGGGCTCCGCATCAGTTCTCGGGCGAGTTAGACAGTTGGTCCATGGTTTGGGAGTGATCCCGCTTGGTTTTCAGCCCATTGATCAAGAGCAGTTACATAGCGCTCCTCTCCTCCGCAGATGGGATGGGTAGAGACCTGAAAATTGTTAGCCTGAATGTGCGTGGGTTAAAACAACCCGGTTAAGCGCTCAGCGATACTTTCCCTATTAGAAAACTCCGGGGGGGATGTGTGTTTGCTCCAAGAAACCCATTTGTTAACCAAAGATATCACGCGAATGAGAGACCGGCCCTTTCCGCGCCAGTTCTGGTCCTCGGGGCTGTCTAAACAAAACGGGGTAGCAATCCTCTTTAGTGCGCGCTCGCAATGCAAGGTGGTCTCTACAGTAGCAGAAGTGAAGGGTCGATTGTTGGCGGTACGGGTCCAATGGGGTGATACGCACCTAACACTGGGATCCTTATATGCCCCGAATGAGTGACAGGAGCCCTTTCTGCGTCTCGCGCTGGCGGAGGTCCTTGCCTCCCCCGACTCTGCGCTTTTGATTGGGGGGGATCTGAATGTAGTGATGGATCCGGAGTTAGATAGATCTGGGCAGAGGACTACTCATGCGGGGACGCTCTCACAGGCAGGGAAACAGTGGCTGGCAGACTGCGGCTTGGGCGATGTGTGGCGTATACAGCATCCCACAGTCCGTGATTATACATACTACTCAGCGGCACACAAGACATATGCACGTCTAGATCACTTCTTAGCCTCCTCATCCCTTCTCCCTCTCCTGCGCAATGCGGATATCACCCCGCGCTCTCTCTCGGACCATGCCCTTATCTCAGTCCTGCTCCCAGCGCGCTGCGACCGTCCCAACCCTTCGGGCTGGTGCCTTCGCGATTCCCTATTACAATCGGAGGAAGTCACTCAGCGCATCCGGGACACTATAAAATATTATTTGTCTGAGAATGATCAGGGAGATATCTCTCTAGCGTCGGTCTGGGAGGTGCTGAAACCCGTGGTGCGGGGGGACTTCATAGCGGTCGCGGCAACCTTTTCGCGTCTCCGCAAAGAGAAACGGGCAGAACTGGAGAAAGAGGTAGAATTGGAGGCGGTGCACATGCGCACGGGAGCACCGAGAGTGTGGAGGGAACTGGAGACACGGCGCCGAATGCTGAAACATCTGGACCTTGACAGAGCTGAGCATGCGCTTCTGCGACTCCGACACAAATTTTATCTCAGTGGGGATAAGTGCGGGAGGATGCTTGCGCATAGACTGCGGGCACGGGCGCAGGCGACCGCGATCGCCTCCGTGCGGGACCAGCGGGCGGTTGAACATACGGAAGATCGTCTCATTGCCGATACTTTCTGCCAGTTTTATCGGCACCTCTACGCAAAGGAGTCTGCTCCCCTACAGGCTCCTGGAGAGTACTTGGCCGAGTGCGATATCACTCCCTTACTCCTACCAACGGCGGACCTCTTGGATTCCCCGATTCGTATTGAAGAAGTGATATCGGCGATCGCCCGGCTCAATGTGGCTAAGTCACCGGGCCCGGATGGATTCCCCGCTCTGTTTTATAAGACCTTCTGTGCGGAACTGGCACCCCTCCTGACGCGGCTTTTTAACTCTTTTTTAGACTCCGGGGAAGTGACACCTACTATGTCGGAGGCAGCAATTACTGTCATCCCTAAACCGGGGAAAGACCCGGCGGAGTGTGGCTCCTACCGCCCGATTTCGCTCCTCAATGTGGATGCAAAATTGTTTGCGGGTGTTTTAGCCTCCCGTCTCAGTCCCCTCATGGACAATATCATAGATCCGGACCAGTCCGGCTTTATACCAACGCGGCAAGGGGAGATAATACCAAGAGACTTCTGCACCTTATTGACTCTATTCATAGATCACGCACTCAGGCCTTCCTACTCTCAATCGACGCGGAGAAGGCCTTTGATCGCGTGGATTGGGAGTACTTATTTGCGGTGTTACGAGCCTTCGGCTTCGGGGATACTTTTATCCGCTGGGTCCGGTGTCTCTATGCCTCCCCTACGGCGGCGGTACGGGTCAACGGTTGCCGATCGGCCCCCTTCTCCATTGCTAGGGATACGCGGCAGGGTTGTCCCTTGTCCCCTCTCTTATTTGCGCTCTACATGGAGCCATTTGCTCAACGCATTCGCGCGAACCCTGGCATAGTGGGCCTTAAATTTGGGGCGGATATTCATAAAATCAGTATGTACGCCGCCGACGTCATACTATCACTCACACAACCCCAGTCCTCATTGCGATATCTGACGCGGGAACTTACCACTTTCGGTGCTGTCGCGGGGTTTAAAGTCAATTTCACGAAATCACACATCCTCAATATATCCATCCCGGAGGCAGAAGTACAAGATCTGCAACAGGACTTTGCGTTCCACTGGGTGTCTACGGATGTCACGTACTTGGGCATCCGGCTGACCTCGTCTATTGCTAGGACGGCGGCTCTTAATTATGCGCTGCTGCTGGAGCAGACGGCCAAGGCGTTGGACGCCTGGTCGCGGCTCAAGCTGGCGTGGTACGGCAGGATCGCGGCAGTAAAGATGACGGTGCTACCGCGCATTTTATATCTTTTCCAAATGCTTCCCCTGAGCCCACCGCCAGGAGTCTTGCGGAAATTACAGGGTCGGCTGAATAAATTCTTGTGGGATAACAAGAAACCACGTCTTGCATTTGCGCATGTGGCTGCCCCGAGAGCGCAGGGGGGTTTGGGTTTTCCGGTAGTGAATGCATATTACCAAGCTGCATGTCTCCGGTACATCACGGAATGGAATAGGCCGCTGTCCAGCAAACACTGGAACTTCATGGACCAAACAGTCGCCGGTCGGAACATATGGCGGGAACTATGGCTCCCGCGTAAGCACAGAGCTTGGGGACTCTATTCCTCGCCGGTCACCTCCCCGACACTCAAGGCATGGGACCAGTTGGCAGGCCCCAAAGGGTGGACCTCTTTTCCCTCTCCTATGTCCCCTATTGTAGATAACCCCGACTTCCAACCAGGATGCGCTTCCCCGGTCTTCCAGCGCTGGAGGGAAGGGGGATGTAAAAGAGTGGGTTTCCTGTTTGACCTCGAGGGCCTGATCCCCTTTCAGCAGTTGCGTAGGGACTACGATTTGCCATTGACGGATGCCTTCCCCTACTCACAGGTAGCACACTGGGTCACGAGAGCAGAGAATGTTGCACGTATGTCCCGCCCCTTGACGTCTTTTGAGAGATGGCTGGTGTCCAAGAAGGACGACCGTAAACTAATTTCCGAGCTGTATACCATGATCACTACACCACCTAGGAAACACCGTACAAAAGCACAACTTAGATGGGAAATGGAACTAGGGAGGCCTCTTACGCACAAGGAATGGGAGCACATCTACTACAGAGCACATCACACGGCTGCGAATACAGCAGGGGCGGAGTCTGCATACAAAGTAGTTACTCACTGGTACTATACACCGGCGCGCATCAGGAGCGGGGACAGGTCCAAGTCGGGCCTCTGCTGGCGGGGGTGTGGTCTCACAGGCACGTTGGTCCATTTGCTCTGGCGCTGTCCAAAATTGGTGCGTTACTGGGAGGCAGTCCTTGATGACATAGATGCGGCATTTGAGATTAAGCTTATGCGTGCCCCCGAGTATATGCTGCTGGGCCTTCCCCACCCTAAGTCCTTTCCACTGAAATCCCTAAAGGGAAAGCAAATAGCCATGGCTTTACTCGCAGCGCGAAGGGTACTTTTAGCGCACTGGGGCTCCCCGACAATTCCAGACCCTCGGGACTGGATTCAGAACCTATGGCAACTCTTAGCGATGGAACGATTGTCGCTCAGTGTGGAGGGGAGGGGCAAGGACTTTCCGGAACTCTGGGCCCCCTTTTTACAGATTTTAACTAAAGACATGAGGGAAGTAACGTGTCCAAAATATCTTCAAATTCTGCGACTTATACCCCTAGAACCATCCGGTGCAGCTTAAGTGGGATTCCCTAGGTGCAGGCGCCTGCGGAAGTGGGAATGTCCTAGATTAGAGAGTGAGAGCTGATGTGGAGGGTGGGAAGGGAGGGAGGGGATGTTTCTTTGTGTTAATGTTAATGTTTTTTAAAAGTGGATCACTCACCAGATGCCTGCCTGATTCACTCAAGATTCGAAACCTACGCGAGGTCGTCCTCAGGGATGTAGACCTGAACGCTGTGTTACTTTCAGAAGTTTTCGCTCTGCCGGCGCTTTGATGTAGGCAGTGAAGCTGTGTATGTGTTACCTGTGAGCCACGAAATAAATACGTTTGATTCTAAAAGATAAGGGCAGGACAGAGTCACGTAGCTCTTGTGTGACTTACCTCCAATTGAGGAGTCTAATTCTTTATAGGAGGTCTGGAGGGTCCCGATCACGCTGGGGGACACCTTCAAAGAAACATAACATTGGTGGAGCCAATAGGCTTAATCCGTTAGTGCACATCAAACGGATACATACTGGTTAAGAGGACTCAAGCTATGCACTCACTCACATGTCAGAAAGATGCTGAGTAGTCGGCAAGCAGCCAGTGTGGTTTTTAGAGGACCTGTGTGGTTTACTGACCCCTTCATGCACGATCTCTGGTGCGCAGTGGTATTTACTTGGCCAGATAGGGGTCACGTGTCTTAGTGAACTAAGCAATGCTTTAAGACCCGAAAAAATAACAGGGTACTTAAATCCGGATGTCATGATTCTTAACGTTGTCATGCTTCTGCTAGAATGCGAGTGATCACGATCATGAAAGCGTATGCAGTGGCTCTTAGCGGCAACGTGTGCGATGATCAATGTGCCGGTTAATACTGGTGTGAAAACTATTTTACGCTGTCAGGTATCGAGTGATCACGGTCTAGAGGGTGTGAATAGAAGCCCCTAGTGGCAACGTGTGTGGTGAGCTGTGTGCCGATAATATATAAGTAACTGTCGGGCAATGGCTGTGTGAGACCCCCTTACGGGTCCTCAAAGCGTCTCGAATAAGCGGCTCGTATTGCGAGGCCCACCAATAAAGACATAAAGAGGTGGGCAGTGTGCCGGTACTATACAAATGATAATTGAGCAGTGACTGGGTGTAACCCCCTAACGGGTCCTCAAAACGAATAGTCTAAGCGGCTCGTGTTCCGGGGCCCACCATAAAAGACATCAAGAGACTGACTCTCTAAATGTTTGGTACACTTACTTGGTATGTAGATCGGACACTGCCGTCTCACCTACCCCGCTCCGTCCAGCCTGAATATTACCGGCGAAGCGGCCATGGTTGTGACTTAATAGTCGAGCTCACATGGTCCAAGCCTACGCCCACTGGAGATTGACAGCATGCAGCAATGCAGTGAACGTGGGGGCCATCTTGGAGTGGAGTCATCTGTGGGGTTTGTGTTTGTAATTGAAGTGCACGGTACTGAAGCAGTCTGTAGTTAAATCGAAAATTCAACCCTCTAGTGTCTTAATACATATTGTATAGACATCTAGGGTATGGTTAAGCTACATATGTGTAGTGGTGTGCAAGCTGTTGTATTGAACCCTATCACTACACCGTGGGCTAAAGCCAATCCCTTAGGGTCTCTAGGGCGGTATTGCTTGGTAGGAGAGTGAATGATATAGGTGATGAACTCATCATAGTTATATAAGTGACCATGAAATTCGAGTCATGTAGTAGTGTAAGTGGCTGTCAGGATACTGAGCAGAGGTCGAGGGGATGTGATATAACCCTGTTATAGTTCATGTGTTTAGTTCAGTCCATGGTATCTCATCGTTGAGACCTTGTGACTGGGTGGAAAGGCGGAAAATCCAGCGCTGTTCCATTTCGAACAGTTTCTGTGTATTCCATAATGTGTTACTTTCTATCACTGTCTATTGTATACCCTCTGGCCTGTGCTGGTGGAAGAGGAAATGGGAGCTCATTTTCGTCGTGTTCTTCTGACATCTAATGTTGCTCCGATGTTCGATGATTCTCGTCTTGACTGGACGCGTTGTCATCCCAACGTACCTAAGTGTGCAAGGGCATTCGATGAGATAAATACAATTCTTAGTATTGCAGTTGGTGTGAGTACGTTGGGTCCATACCTTGTCGTCCTTGAGAATTATTTCCTTGGTGTGTCTGGTCAGACTGCACAGCCCACATTGTCCACAGGGATAGTGGCCCCTCACTGGTGTGGTGTTCCATAGTGTACTCTGAGTACTCTTTTGTATTGGTCTTGGTCGTGTGTGGACCAGCATATCTCTCAGGTTGCTTGTTCGTTTCATTGCGAAGCGAGGCATGGGGATTTTGAGATTGCCAGACTGGACGATCTTCCAATGTTTTCTGATTACTCTCTGTATCCTGTTAGAGTCAGGAGTAAAGGTGGTCACACATGTTATAATGTCTTCCTCTGTCTTTTGTTTGGGTTCCAGAAGTGCCTCTCTGTTGTTATTGAGAGCTGTCTTGCATGACTTCTTGATGACCGATGGTGGGTAGTCACGGTTATTGAGAGCTGTCTTGCATGACTCCTTGATGACCGATGGTGGGTAGTCACGGGCCTCTAGGTTCTTACTCAATGAGGCTGCTTCCTTTTTTAAATTGGAGATAGTGTTGCAATTTCTACGCAATCTCAAGAATTGCCCAAATGGGAGGTTATCCCGTAGTGCCTTGGGGTGGTGGCTCCCATAGAGTAACAGGTTATTGCAGTCTGTGGGTTTCTTGAAGGTGTTGGTGGATAACACCCCGTTGTTCAGCATGATAGTCAGGTCCAAGAAGTGGATTTCAGTGGGTGAGATGGACCTAGTGAATCTCAGGAAGGGGTCCAGTGTGTTAACCCATGTGAAGAAAGAGTCTCAGGTGCTCACATCACCTTTCCAAAAGACGATGATATCATCTATATATCGTTTCCACATAAGGATGTTATCCGAATATGGGTTGTTGGTAGCAATGTGGAGACGTTCCAACTCAGCCACATACAGACAGGCCAGACTAGGCGCAAATATGCTTCCCATGGACGTCCCCTGGGTTTGGTGGTATAGCTTGTCTTGAAATTGGAAAAAAAATTCACACATTGCTATTGTGGCACAATCCACGATTAAACAAACCGGAGTCTGTGAGGTCCAGTCCTCGACTAGTAGGCGTGTTTCTACGACTCTTTGTGTTTCATCTTGGGGAATATTAGTGTACAACGCCTCGACGTCGAGTCATCAAGAAGTTGATCTCCTCACTCCTTTCTATGTTGGCGATAAGGTTGAGGACATCTCTGGTGTCCTGGAGGTATGAGGGTATTTTCTTGGCAAGCGGTTGCAAAAAGTGATCACAAAATTTGCTAAGTGGTTCCAGCAGTGATCCTATGCCAGAGACGATTGGGCGGCCGGGTGGTGGTTGTATCCCCTTGTGAATTTTGGGCAGGATGTAGAAGAACGGTGTTCTTGGTTCCGTGTTGACAAGAAAATCTGCTTCATTTCTGGAAATCCAACCCTTGGTTTCTGCCGAATGAACTATGGATTTGATCCTCGTCAGTAGTGGGCCGGTGGGATCAGTAGTGATCCTTCTGTAGTGTCTCTCCTTTGAAAGTTGTCGTAGGCATTCCTTGTTGTAGTCTTCAGTATTCAGTAGGACTATGGCTCCCCCCTTGTTGGCTGGTTTGAAGGTGATTGACTCGTCCTCCGTCAGTTGTTTGATAGTCTTTTTTTCAACAGAAGACATGTTGTTGAAATGTTTTTTGTTATCCAAGCTGTCTACTTCATCACGGCTTGTTCGAAGGTGAGAATCTCGTGAGGTGTCATTCCTTCGTGTGGTGTGAATCTTGAGGGGACTCCGACGCCAATATCAATCTTTTCTTGAGGTTCAAAGGGTGCAGTGGTGTGAAGTGTCCACTGTACCCTAGTTTTGGCTCTCTTCTGGCCTTGGACCATTATAAATTGGAAATAAAATGCCTTTTCCTCAAGCGTTATTCTGAATACGCTTTTCTATCTGCTTCAACTGATAATATCTGACAGTTAATAAAACCAACTTTTATTTTGGTGGGATGGTTAAATACTATGTCCAGACTTGTAAAATCAGTTTCAGCTCAGTTAGTTTGAAGCTAGCAAAACGGTTTAGTACTATTTCAGTACCTTTTCACAGTGTGCAAGGGATTTCTGCACTGAAGACAACAGAGATTAAGCCTTCTATGGACTGTCTCAAACAGATGTCTGTCCCTTTTGGTTCTTGGGTTCATCACATGACTCCAAAACCTCCAACAACTGCACCCAAATGAACCTGAAAGCCATCTGAGATAGTGAGACAAAGCTCTAGGTGGCAAAGCACTGGAAGCCTCAGCTCAGGTCCCTCTTGAATTTGAGACCACGAACCCTTTCTTGGTCCCACTCTCACTCCTGAATTCGTTCCCGAGGCCGAGCTTCTTTGAGGGTGAAATTTTCTGTTAAAACAAAAGCAGTCCAAGCTGGATTAAGCCCTTTCCCTCCACTTTGGTAGAATGCCCCTGGGCGTCTCTGTGCTTTCCGGACTTGACTCCATCTGAGTAGCTGATTCCATCCCATGTCCCTATGCACCACAAATTTCTGTGTCCATCGGCGACCTTGCAGCAAGTTGAATCCTTTTGTGAGTCTATGCCCCGCATCTTTGTCTCTCTACCGGTTTTCTCTAACATGCCTATGGACCCCAAGCTTCTGCAGGGTCCTCCAGTCTAATTTCCGCTGGTGGGTTTACCCTCGGTGCCTTCTGGACCCTTCAAACCCATTCTAGTTTCTTTACTGGCATTGGGCTCGGCACCACACACCACGCCAGCCACACGCTCCTCGACATTGGCACTGTTGGTACCGGAGGAGGGCTTTCAACCCATCTTTCTGTCTGACTCCGAGTCAGCATTGGCCCAACTTTGATGAAGGCCACTCCCAGAACTTGATATGCCGCAGCCTACTGCGAATTCATCGGACTCAGACACTATACCACTACCACATAGCCTTGCTCATACTTTTCACCAACTTTTTGGCTTGGACTCAGAGCCAGCCTTATAGCGATGACAGTGGAGGAGATGGGGAAGGCCTCGTCTTTCCATATGATGCTGAGGACTGGTAAATGGACTTGCAAGAGGGCAGTGGCCTGAACACCTAGCCTGATATTGGACTAGTTTCTTCCTTTGGGCCTCCAATGGAGGAGAACACTTCTTTTGTATCAATCATTTCCAGGGCTGCTGAGGTTCTTGACTTGCACCTCCCTACTATGTAGATCAGAATGAATGTCCTCACAGGGGTCTTGCAGCCTGGCCAGGCTCCTACTGAATCTCTCTTACCTTTAAACCAGGCCCTGGCTGACAAACAACTGGGCACATGGGCTACACCATGTCCAGCCTGCCAGTTAACTGACAGGTTGACCACTGCCATAGGCCTGCCCAGGTGATCCTGATTTGTTTTATGTTTAGCCCGTATCCTACACCTGAGGGCTTGGTGGGACAGGCATTCACCAGCAAAGTGAACCAAATGACTTACCAACCACTTTCCCTGATGGAGTCGAAAACGGTGGATACCTTTGGCAAGCGCATGTTCTCTTTCTCTAGCCTTGCCCTGAGATCCACCCAGTCCTGCGCCCCCTCTGCAACTGCTGCTGAAACCTCTTTAGTGCATCCTTTGTGGCACACAGGATCCAGTCGGCGTCCGGAACAGCCACTTTCTGCAGGGGTGGCAAGACATCATATCTGACGGATAGTTCCTGCAGATTGACCAACGGGGCTATTCCCTACTATTTAAGTCCAGTCCACCACACCTGCTACCTATGGTGTAGTGCCTGACTGAGGATCATCTGTCTATCAGAACTGGGGACTGGTTGATACTCCTGTTACTTTCTTGTGCCTAAGAAGGACTGAGGTCTTTATTCTGATCCAGATCTTCGACCCCTCAATGCCTTCCTGCGCAAAGACAAATTCAGGGTGCTCACTTTGGCCCAGGTTCTTTCTGCCCTGGATCCCGGAAACTGGAGATGGTGTTGGGCCTGCAGGCCGCTTACATCTTCGGGCCCACAGACGTTACCTGTGGTTCACAGTAGGTTATGAGCACTTTGAGTTTGCTGTTGAACTCTAAGAGAGCACTCAGCTTTTACATCGATCAAACCAAAGAACATCAACTCTTTTTGGGGTGCTTGGCGGCAAAAAAAAAAGGCAAAGCGGTGCATGGACCGTCTCTTGATGGATAGACCTCTGTGTGAAAATATACTACGCTTTGGCTATGAAGCACACTCCAGAAGGTCTTGGGGCGGTCTCCACCAGAGCTGATGTTACTACCGCTGCTGGCACGCGGAGTATCTGTCCTGAATATCTGTCATGCAGCTACGTGTGCCTTGGTGCACATGCTCATGAACCACTACCTGGACAGTTGTGTCTGTCAAGAAGATAATTTTCCCCACTCTGTCCAGTAGGACTTTTTAATCTGAGCCGTTCTACATATCCACCGCTTTGGGAGGTACTCTTGTGGTACCTATTCCACAGTTGAGGAACCTGCGGTTAGAAGTATCCATCAGAAGAACAAGGTAATTACTTTTGAATACACTCTTTCTGGTGGATACTCTATCTAACAGACCCTCCCACCTCCTAGTTCAGTGGTATGGCCCCTTACATCTAAAAAGATTCCAGTCTAGGAATCTGCAACTGGCTCTTTCAGTTCACTCAAATGCTCTGCGTCTGAAGGCATGGAAGAGTTGCTGAAGGAAACTTATGTCAGCGTGCATGGGTGGCGCATATATGCGGCTCTGCTCGTCTCTTCCAAACTAGAATGATGGCGACACGAAGTCGCATGGCGCCCCCTGCACCTGAGCACTGCTTTCAAAATGTCTGGGTCCAGTCTGACACCAGGGGATATTCACATGGTAAGGAATCTGCGGCTACAATGAGTGTCTACCAGAAAGAGCGTTACCAAAGGTAAGTAACTTGTTAATAGTATCCTTCAACTAATTGGAAGAACTTGTTTTGTTTAATCAAAGGATGTTGTGGCATATAACCTTTGAACTAAGTACTTGTGAAAAGTTTATATCCATCACTTTTCTGTATATGCTTAATTGTGCTCAGAAAGATTATCTTTAAATTATTGAGGGCTCAATGTATAACGGTCTGAACTACATTAATTATTTTAGATACTGGGTCTTTCATCTAAACCAGCATTTCTCAAACTGTGTGTCGCGGCACCAATTTTTATTGGGTCGGGAAAGTCCAAGCAATACATAGAGATGCTTTTAAATTCTGTGTTTATCTTGTCACATTTGCCAGTGCTTCAAAGACAGAGGCCAAATGTTAGGCTATGTTTCCTGACAAATTGCTGCTTATTCTTTTAACATGGGAATAGATGTCTACTTTTCTTTCTCTAACTTGAAAGTGAGAGGAGTTTTTAAAGTGAATTATGTGGCAATTTAGCTAGAGTACAGGGAGTGTGAAAAGGAAAGGGTGTAGGACATTGTTACTTTGCAACACACCACAAAATCTAAATACCTGTAAATGAAATGTATGCATTCAACAGTTAGGAAAGCAATAATGAAACACATGCTTTTGTAAATCTGAACTGTGCTGAAATCAGAGTTTTAATAGGACCAAAACAAGCCAAGACACTTTACCTAGTGATGCACAAATTGTAAATATTCACAGAAACCCGATCTCCACACATTAACATTTGTGTACTTTATAGTTTTATCAATACAACTGCATGTCTGTACAAATTTAGTACCCATTTCAATGAAACATGTGCTGTCTGTAAATGACAATGTGCTACCACATGATGCTTTAGTTCCATTCAAAAATTGCCCCGCCTCATGTCCATTGAAGGTAGGTGGAGCGCAAAATTATGTTGTTCACCAAATTGGGTTGTGGTTCTAAAACGTTTGGGAAGCGCTAATCAAAACTGTTAACTTGTGTTATCTTTTATCTATTTAGTGACATTCAGAGAATTACTCTGCCCAGCATTACCAAATTACGACAATTCACCAATGAGACCCTCCTGGACCTTTTCTTCTACAACAGTCCCACCTACTGCCAGTCCATTCTAGATACAGTCGTCAAAGAAATGAATGGACTCTATAAGCTTTTCCAGCAGAGGAATCCAGAGTTCAAAGGAAAAGTCTCCGTGGCTGGCCACAGTTTAGGTATGTTGTCCTGTCTAATATTTAATCCAGTTGCATGTGGCATATTATGTAATGACCTAAAATTAATTTGAGGCTTGATATTGACTTTTGTGGATGAAGTGTGATATTTGTTAATTATTCATGTGTAAAATAGTAGACTGCACTTAACTGTTGATCATGAGGCCAAACTACTGCATAGGCCTAACTAGTTTGAGGGCTCCTATCAAGCAGCACAGCCTTTCTGCCTGCTGTTGGAATAGAAGACTTAAACTCTATTGGAAATATCTCAAGTATTCTCCTAGGTTTATGAGCCTTGCTCCATCAATCAATCAATCACTCAATCAAACGAACAGCTTTTGTAAAGTGCAACACTGTCACCCCTAGGGGTATCTTGGTGCAGAGTCTCCTTCGAAGAGCCAGGTCTGGAGTCTCTGCCTGAATTCTGCCAGCGAGGGTGCTATGCGGAGCTGGAGGGGAAGGTCGTTCCAGGTCTTAGTAGCGATGTAGGAGAAGGAATGGCTGCGCTTGCGACGGATGCAGGGGGTGTGTGCGGGGGTGAGTGAAAAGGAGCACAGGTGTCTAGAGAGTTTATGGAAGTTCAGTCGATGGTTGATGTAGGCAGGTCCTAGGTCGTGGAGGGCTTTGTAGGAGTGCGTGAGGATCTTGACTTGGCATCTCTTCTGGATGGGCAGCCAGTGGAGGTCTCTCAGGTGGGGGGTGATGTGGGTTTGTTTTGGGAGGTCCAGGATGAGTCTGGCTGCAGCGTTCTGAATGGTTTGGAGTCTTCTGAGAAGCTGGGTGGAGATGCCGGCGTAGAGGGCATTGCCGTAGTTGAGGCGGCTGGTGACGAAGGCCTGAGTGATGGTTTTTCGGGTGTTGGTTGGGATTCATCTGAAGATTCTGCTGAGCATGCGGTGTGTATGGAAGCAGGAGGAGGCAATTGTGTTGACTTGTCGTATCATGGTCAGTTGGCTGTCGAGGATGATGCTGAGGGAGCGTGCATGGTAGGTCGGTGTAAGTCCGAGTTCTGCAGGCCATCAGCTGTGGTCCCATGCGGAGGTGTTCTTCCCGAAGATCAGTACTTCGGTCGTGTCGGAATTGAGTTGGAGGCAATTATCTCTCATCCATTTGGCTACGTTGGTCATGGTGTTGCGGGAGCTGGATTTGCATTTGAAGGGTCCTCGGTGAGTGAGAGGATCAGTTGAGTGTCGTCTGCGTAGGAGATTATGCTTAGTCCGTGAGATGTCTCTACGTCTGCGAAGGGGCGGGGGGGTCATGTAGATGTTGAACAGGGTAGGTCTGACGGATAATCCTTGTGATACGCCGCATATGATGGCTTTGGGTACGGAGGTGAAGGGAGGCAGTCTGATGCTCTGTGTGCGTACTGTAAGGAAGAAGGCGATCCACTTGAGGACGTCTTGCTGTATGCCTATGTAGTAGAGTGTAGATGACGGTGTTGTTTGAGACGGTGTTGAACACAGCGGAGAGGTCGAGGAGGATCAGGGCCAGAGTTTCTCCACAGTCAAGGAGTGTTCTGATGTCATCTGTGGCAGCGATCAGTGTGGTCTCAGTGCTGTGGTTGGCATGGAATCCTGATTGTGATGTGATGTAGGTGGTTTTGTTCCAGAAATTCGGTAGGCAGCTGGTTAATGACTTACTTAAGTACTTTGGTCGGGTAGGGGAGAAGGGAGTTTGGACGGTAATTTTTTAGATCTCTGTGGTCAGCAGAGGCTTTATTTAGGAGGGGTCTGACGTCTGAGTGTTTCCATCTGTCTGGGAAGGTTGCTGTGGAGATGGAGGTGTTGAGGATGCTGTTAAGTTGTGTGCTGGTTGGGTTCATTGCGAGGTTGTAGAGGTGGTGGGGGCTGAGGTCGGTGGGCGCCCCGGAGTGGATGGAAGAGATGATGGCTTAGTTGGTCAGGGCGGTGAGCGGAGAACAGGTGGTACTGGTTTGGCTGATGTTCGTTAGTTGGTTGAGGGTAGTGGGTTGGAGGTTGAAATTGTTGTAAATGTTGGTGATCTTGCTGTGGAAGTAGTCTGAGAGGGTGTTGCAGAGTTCTTGGGAGGGGGAGATGGTGTTCTCTATAGCTATCGGGTTGGAGAATTCTTTGACTATTTTGAAGGGTTCCTATATGTGGTTGCCCACGGAGTCAATATGGGTGGTGATGGCTGCTGTAGTGGTGAGAGTCGATTGCTAGGGGGGGCGATGAGGTTGGGGATGGCATTGTAGAATGTTGCTCGGGGTCCCGGGGGGTCTGTAGACGAGGGTGCCTCTTATCGTGGTCTTCGTGTCAGTTTGTAGTAGGAAGTTGAGGTGTTCCATGAGAGATGTGGGATCGTCGTTGGTGATGGTGCATCTGATGGTTTCCTTGAAGATGATGGCAATGCCTCTGCCTTGTTTGTTGGCGCAGTCTCAGTGTATCTTCTTGTAGCCTTCGGGAGTGGCGGTGATGGTGTCAGGGTTCGAGGAGGGGTTGAGCCACGTTTCGGTGATGAAGGCAACGTCCGTGGTGATGGTGTCCCAGATTTCCATGGCGTGTTTGCAGAGTGAGCAGACATTGAGCAGGATACAGTGGAGCGGTTGCGGGGTGTTCTTGGTCTTGTGGGCAGGAGTGGTGCAGTATTTTTTGTAGGTTGTGTCGCAGGAGAAGTGGCAGTGTCGGCAGGTGAAGGGTCCATTGTTGGATCGTGGGGAGAAGAAACAGCTGTTGTTTCGGTGTCCGGGGGCCAAATCCAGGATTCCCTTGGTGATGTATCATCGGGTGGCGGGAGGGCCAGAGGTCCTGGCGCTGTGTGTTGTCCAACCATTGGTGCTGCACCCGCTTTAGCCGTCCGCTGCGTGGCGGCCTCCATTAGTGGTCTTGATAGGTAGTCCCCTGGGTGCCGGGCAGGGACCTGGAGCTGGAAGCGCCGGGGCAGCAGGCAGCGCAGGGACAGCAGTCAGCGCAGGGACACCAGATGGGGCAGGGACAGCAGGCATCGCTGGGGCAGGGACAGCAGGCATCGCTGGGGCAGGGACAGCAGGCATCGCTGGGGCAGGGACAGCAGGCAGCGCTGGGGCAGGGACAGCAGGCTGGGGCAGGGACAGCAGGCAGCGTAGCGGCAGCGACAGCAGGCTGTGCAGGGGCAGGGACAGCAGGCAGCGCTGGGGCAGCAGGCAGCGCAGGGGCAGGGACAGCAGGCAGCGCAGGGGCAGGTGCAGCAGGCAGCACAGGGGCAGGACAGCAAGCAGCACAGGGGCAGGACAGCAGGCAGCGTAGCGGCAGGGACAGCAGGCTGTGCAGGGGCAGGGACAGCACGCACGGTACCCTAGCTGGGGGTCAGGTGAAAGAGCGGTGGCCCAGCCCGGCCTCCTCTTGGTTCTGACTGGCGTGGACGGGCCTGCACTTGGCCCGGGCTTTGCCTGGGCATGTCCCCCGATGCTTGGTTTTAAGGTGTCTGGGCGGGAGAAACAACTGGAGCAAAGCTCTAATCGCGTCCCAGCAGCAGAGGCTAAGGGGAAGTGTGGGCAGGTGGGAAGGATCTGGAGGAGTCCTGCCATGCGAGAGGCGGTGCGGGGTTTTAAGGTGCCTGGGTGTGAGAAACAGCGGGAATGAAGCTCCAACTGCGTTCCAGCAGCGGAGGCTGTTGGGATGTGTAGACAGGCGGGAAGGATCTGGAGGAGTCTAGGATGTTCAAATCAACAAAAACCAAGATTTGAAATTTGAAATATTAACTCTTAATTACTTTTGTTGGATTTCATTGATCATTTCAGTATTTACGTCTGTTTAAATTTCTCACCCTTTGAGATAAGACTTTTCATATTGGGCAGTACAAGATTTAAAATTTTCTTTTTATAATAAATATATTGGATGCCCCTTAATTGGCCTACCATCTTGCAGGGTGAGCGCCAAATTCTCCTTCCGCCCCATGTTAGTGACTCCTGGATTTCTCCATTCCAGTAGCCGTCCAACTGCACACAGGAAGCAAATCATTTGACCATCAACTCTCTCCTCTCTGTGATGGAGCAGCCTGCTCCTGTCAGTGCTTTAGGTTGTACTGATAGTAGGGAGAGGAGCAGCTGCATGTGCGCCTATTTTCTCACATGGCCGCCAGCCCCATGGCATGCTGGAGTGCAACCAGACAATCGTTGGGGTGGCACACATGGGCCCAGGTCATGCTGAAAGGCTCAGCAGATTCATGCTCCAGACCCAGACACCAGGCAGGCATGGACCCACCATAGAAATGCCGCGTCAGGCCTCCGCAGCAGACATGAAGCCAGAGAAACTGTTATTATTTGTTATATTTAGAGATTGGAGGGAGACGCTAAAGGCCTAAGTGGCTGTTGGTTCTCTAGACCCAGGCTCATCTCTTGCATGGTCCATATATTTATGATTCTGCAGCACAGGCTTCTCTGGGAAGGCGGAGAGTTTGAGCTTCATGGAGATCCTGAACCATTGGGGCACATTTTACTGCTGTCCACCCGGTTAATCTTGTGGGTGGACTCAGATCGTTCTTTGAGCTTGAAACTTTGGCATTGCTGAGGACAGAGTAACCCTTGTTGGCAGGAGCATAGTTATGGTTCTAGGTAGGGGACTAGCGCTACGGCCTTCGAGCTAGGGACCTCTTGTCGTGCCCATCAACTGAATTTGGGAAACATCACCGTCACCACCTGGGGAGGGAGTGGATTATCTCTGACTGAAACACAGCATTCATTCGATGAGACATTCCTTCCTATTCAGGGGATTGGCTTGGTGGACCTTTTAGTCACTCTGGCGGGAAATGTAAGGTGCCTTCTGAGCGTGTAAAGTGCTCTTATGAAGGGCATTGCTGAGGAACGAACCTACTACTGAAGGTTCAGCTCCTTGTCTTGAGGTCCTCTCAGCATGCTGCCACTGCACAGAAAGGGTTCTTAAGAGAACATGGCATATTTGCAATATCCATGGGATATCCGTCACTGTTCCGTCTATCCAACTAGAAAGGCCACTGACTGGCTGCTACACTCGCCCATTCTGCAACTCCAGTGCCTACTCTTTTTGGAATCTACCAAACCAGCAGCTGCAACGCTGGCAGCTATTCTCTATAAGAACTTATTTTCGCCCACAGTTAGGCGACTGTGTAGGCGGTCCGGGAATACAGAGGGGTGGAGGATTCCTGTGGGCTATGGAGCTCGACCTTTCCCACAAAGACTATCTTTTATGCGTTTGCAATAGTTACACTGTTTCCTGGGAACTCTTTAGGCTGACATATGACCATTGAAAAAAATTATTGTTTGGGACTGCTGTTACCATAGACGCTGCGAGTTACCACTGTATTCATAGACTGATCATGAATAAGCCATCCATTATCTGTCGGTCTATATAGCCCAAGCAAAGTGTTTCACCTCCAGCAACACAGGCCCGCCCTTATTTGTCACCCTGGTCCCAGTTTCTCATTACCATTTCCCGAGGGAGTTGGTTAGACCGCTCAATTACAGTTATACTACCACCAAAGTGGGCCACGTTCTCGAGCTGTAACATAGCCTTAGCTTTCCGATCATCCGACTGGGAGCCCTGCACATGCGTTTCCACCCCTGTGCAATGCAGTTTTTTACTGTCTGTGCATTTCACCCTTCGCCAATCCCGCTCTGTATGCAGGGTTTCTGCATAGGTTCGTGAGCACCTTCTTCACACTTCAGCAGGAGTACCAAAAGGTCCCTTCTTCTAGCCTACATTCTAAGAATGCACTCTAGGGATGAATGCTTGGCAAAGTTTCCCAGGAACTGTGTTTTTACCAGCAGCTCACTCCATTTTACTGGTGCACAGTTTGTGTGTTTTTCAGCATATACGAGGGTACAGATGACCTAGCCTTTCAGTATTACTTACAGTAGTTTGTTGTTGTTTATAGTCTCCAGCGAGTGGAGTTCTTTAAAGGCACAGCTAGTACCAATATCTCTTAGACTAATTCCATTGATATTATGTGTTGTGCTAGGTCCCTGTGTGCATCTCATTTGCAGATCCCTGTCCCTGCAAACTTGCACTCAGACTTAAGGAAACATGATCTGAGGAGAAAGATTTGCCACAAACGTGTTTCCCTTAATGCTTCCAAATAAAAGAAATATTTGCAACCAACAGGATCACATGGGTCCCTTGTTTCCCTTTTACCATTCTCCCCCCTTCTTCTTCCTGTCCACCCAATCTTTGTCTTGTTCGTGAGAGGAAATAAGAGCCCCACACACACCGTCTATCTTTTCTCTCTTCTCTTCACCCCATACATAATTCAGTTCCTCCCCCTTTCATCTTAACTATATATTTTCTTTCTTTATCCTTGTCCTCTACCACTGTGCATACCCTAGTATGCCTATTCACGCCTATACCCCTCACCTCTGCCTGTACTCTAGTATCTGTACCCTACTGCGTCTACCCCTGCTTACACCTTGGCACCATCGCCCTACACCTGCTGTAGTACTTCTACCTCTGCCTTTACCGTAGAAACTCTACTTAAATCCTAGTAACTGTTTCCTTGTACCTCTATCCTAACGACTCTGTGGTGCCCCTAGTTAAGCCTATGCCCTAATGCCTTGCTAAATAACTTGCTATGTCCCTTATTTGGAAAGGATTACAATTTGGATATTGTCTGGCTTCTGATGAGTTATTTGGTATGGTTGAAGAGGCATATGAAAATATGGCTCCTATGAATGTGCACTTTGTGCGTGGTTGAGTATATTGTGCCCTTTACTTTTTCAGCTTGCTAGCTCCACTGTTCTGTGAGTGTCACACTGACACGAGAATAGGGATAGGGTAGGTGAGAGAACAAACTGGATTCTTGCAGATGGAACTCATCAGTACCTGTAATAATAGAGATTTGAAAACACCAGTGAGCTTAAGAATACAGTATACACAAGAAGGGCAGTGATGAGCAACTCCAACGAGAGTCCTTGGGCCTGCTGGACCCAGGTCTGTGCTGGGTAGTGATTACCATTGCAATTGCTAAGGTATTTGGGAGAAAGCACAGGAAGCAAACAAGCAGTTTCCAGCACAATACTAACAGACGTATTAAAGTGCACAATCAAGAAAACAAGAACAAAAAAGAGAAATAAAGAGGAAGGTCGGATGGCAAATCGTGAGCACGGAGAATCCACTAACTCAGAGTGTTGCCAAGCACTCTAATTCTGCACCAGACCTGCTTAATGTGTCTCTGCTTTCCAGGACTCAAAAATTATTGGGTAACATAACCCAGTCCCTACTGCCATCTTGGATCTGATACCTACCAGTGGAAATGCATTGGAGAGATGTCATTTTAGTAATGAATTGACGCGGACAGAGTCAAGCCCCCTGTGAACGACCCATGTCCCACGCGCTGCCATTTCCTACTTGGTCACCAAATCCTCCTACTCGACCTCCTCGTTGACACCACCTTTCACCCTGACTGCTGATTATGATTGATTCCTTTAGGATGAGATTATCTATTCATGATAAGTAGTAAATACACCTATTTTTATGCAGACATTTCATGTAGCTAAGGGGGTCAGTGGGCCAAAGAGACAGCACAAACGTTGTGGACGGAAATGTCCAAACCAATATAACTTACTTGTAATTGCCATTGCACATTCTATTCCATTGTTTTAGCTCTGCTGTGCCAATACCTTTAGGCACCCACCAGATGTAAACGCGTATTACCAATGCCAGTATGTCTAGCTTATACCTGAAAGTTTCCTTTCAGATACTGGTGAGTTTAGAAACTCAATAGCTCATAATTCTTTTGAAATATTTCTTTATTGGCATTTTTACAAATACAAAAGCAGATCAGGGCAGGCACGCCCGTCATAGGCATGCATAAATCAACAGGTGCGAGGTAATCATATGGCAGTGCCCACTTCCATCAAGAGTTACAAATCACTGAGTAGTAGGGGCAGACATCCATCGCAGCACAACTAATGAGCATTACTCCTACTCCACCCCAGCTGGGTGTCAATGTTAGAGCCCGACCCCACATAGGAGGAAACACACATATGAACAAAGAAGAAAATGGAAGAAAAAGAACACAAAAACGTGGCTCAACACTTGGTAGGCATAAACATCTACCCGTAACCATTTGTGCACTAGATTTGGCAGAAAGGGTGGACAGAAGAAAAGAGAACGTCTCAGCAAAGCTGAGGGGACGCAGGTCATTGTGATCTAATGGTTGCTTATGCGGTGTGATTGTCCGAACAGCGTGGGTAATAATGGTGCAACTTTACTCTAAGGCATGTCCCGCTTAGTTCCTCACATGCTGTCACAAGTAGGGGCTAGGATCTCCTCCTCGTCCCTAGCCAGAAAGGCCTCCAACACCTCTACCCAAAGCCCCGCAACAGGCTGTCTCTGCACCCCCTGTCCTGGAGTCTCCTGCCCAACATAGTCTCCCACCACTTACGTCTACATGGAAGGTCATCTCTGGACATTTTTATCACTGATTTATAGAGCCACGAGACCAACCATGGCCAAATGTCAGAAGGACCTGCAGGAACACATGAGTCTGGGGTTCTGTCTGGCCCCCAGCCCACAGACTCTGCATGGCCGCACCCACTGCCCTGTATGTGAGTAACTAAGCACCAGGGAGGCCATCCTCCTCATCAGGGATTCCAGTGTACGCAGGGTGCCCTCCGCGTAGCAGTCTCCTACCGTTTCTATGCCCACTCCAAGACACTGTTCCAGTCTCTGCTCCGTGAAGTGCCCCAACCTGCAGGTAGGAAGTCCCAACAGCAGGATCACCAGGGGATAAAGCATTGGATGATGCAATCTCGTCACCATTGCCTTTCAGCACCTCATCGCGAAGGTCAAAAGTCGCGCAGGCGTAGCTCCCCACGTGGCCCGTCCTAACATCCAAGCCACAAGGGCACTCCTGCACTGGGGCTCAATGAATCCCCCGAGATTCTGAGTATCTCTACCAGCTAGCCACCTGGCCAGCCACTGCAACTGCACTGACAGGAAATACAATTCCATTTCAAGGACACCTAGGCCCCTGCTTTTAGTAGGCCTGTGCAGGGAGGCAGGGGACACACGATTCCGCCCACCATTCCAAACTAATTCCCTGAGCACGGCATTAAGACCTTAAACCAACCCCAGGGGATCCAGCTCGGAAATTATTGAAGTAATACAAGACTTGTGGAAGGACCCCCTTCTTGACAAGAGAAACTCTCGCCCTAATGGGGAGCTTAAGAGATCGCCAAAATCTCATGTTCCCCCTAAGTCCCCTCAGCGCAGCCCCCAGGTTAGCTTCCTTCGTGAACTCCTCACTATGAAACATACGCACCTCCAAATACTTAAGCTGAGTCGGTGCCCATTGGATGTGTGGGTCCCTTACAGAATGGGGCGCATCAGTCCAGCCCGAAAACAAGGGGAAGGCATATGTTTTCTCCCAGTTAGTCGTAAGACCCGAGTCTTCACCCAGATCCTCTAACACGGGCATGCACCACTTTATACTCAAGTCAGGCTGTCATAGATAGATGAACATGTCGTCCGCATACAAGGGCACTATGTGCACTTCAGTGTGCAATGGTATACCACAGGGGACGCCTTCAATCCTCATTATACTGGTAAAAGGTTCTACTGCAAATGCAAAAAACATTGGGGAAAGAGGGCAACCCTGGCCGAAACACCCCCAAATGACTCTGAGATGCCACCCTCACCCGAGCCCATGCATACAAAAGGGCAACATACCGGCACCATCGTGGGCCCAGGTTCATTCTCCTCATCACCTCCTGCAAATAAGACCAGCCCAGCTTATTGAAGGCTTTGTACAAGTCTACCGAAAGGGCCAGGGCAAATCTGGCATATTCCTCCTGTGCCTCATCCAGGAGGCGAAACAATGTATGGGTGTTGTACGAGGTGTTGCACCACTGAGTGAAACCATTCTGATCACCATGGACGAGAGTGTCCATATGATTATGTAACCGACCTGCCAATATTTTACTCAGTATCTTATAATCGATATCTAACATCAATAATGGTCGCTATGCCCCTACCCCGGAACCCACCTGGCTTGGGCACTGAAACAATTAAAGTGTCCTGGATGGTATCCGGCAGGCATCTCTCTTTCAACGGGTGAGCATAGAGCGCAGCTAGTCTAAGGTCAAGTCCCCAACATAAATTCGATAAAATTCAGTGGGTAGGCCGTCAGTGCCCATAGTTTTTCCCTCCGCTAGGTCAGCTAGAGCGGCCCTGATCTCCTCTTCTAGAATAGGACCTCACAGAGCCTCCTGATCCTCCGCATTGAGGTGCGGGAGCTGTGCTCTACCCAGAAACCGATCCAGGACTGCGTCCAAATGCTCCGGCCGTGCTCCTTACAGATCCTGATAGTTAAATGTAAACACATCTAGTATCTCGTCCTGGGTATACACATGATGACCTGATGTGGGTGATGGAGTGACTGTACTGGTCCTATCGGATCAGCCAGGCCAACAGCTTGCCAGCTCTCCCTCCCTCCACATGTGAGTTGTCCACGTAGTCCCTTCAGTTGAGAGAGCACAATTGCTTGGTAAATACCACGATCTCCTCCCAGTGTTCCAGCAGTCTAGGGTGCACCCCTGGGCCGGTAGGAAGGGAGCGCTCAATGCCCACCAGACCATTTTGGAGTGCTGTCAGTTGGTTGTACAGCGACCTACGCACCGACTGTCCAGTGCAGAATCCTCTAACCACCACCTTGAATGCCTCCCATTCAGTGGCTACACTCCTGCCTGTCCCCGCATTGTATGCAAAATAGTTATTGTTAATGGTCTGTTGGGGTTTTCTGAAGGTGGGCTCAAAGAGAGGATGAGGCCGCCAGTCTCCATGTAGGTGTCGCCAAGATATGCCAGGCCAAGAAGCACTGGTTATGGTCAGAAAGTTTGTGCGCTAGGTGTTTTAACCTGGTGACAACCCTATTGATGGCTGGGCGTCTCAACCAACCATCAAGGCAAATATGCAAGTTATAAACTGGGGAGTAATATGTATATTCCTGCAGGTGCGCGTGCACCGCATGCCATGTGTCCAGTAATCCCCAGTGGCAACACCAACCTTGGAATTCAGTGGCAACTCTAACGGTCGGAGAGTCCAGAAGGGGTGGGAAAGAACGGTACAGGGCCGGTCTGCTGTAGTGTTATAGTCTCCCCCCAGGAGCATTGGTACGTCTGGTGTCGGTGCCAGCAGCGAGGCCAGCGAGTCGTAGAACTGTGTTTGGTTAATGTTCAGGGAGTAGATGCTACCCAACAAAACTCAACTCCGTTTAGCCATCCCGTAATGAAGACGCACCTCCTCCATCAATATGGCCAAACATGATGTCCAAGGGCATCCCTGGTCGAATCCACCCCAGTGCACCATGAGCATAAGACGAGAAGGTTGTGGCGTACACCCGGCCCCTCCATCTCCGCCGCAGTACATGGACCTCCCCACTCATCAGATGTGTCTCCTTCAGGAGACCCACATCCATATCCACCGTCCTGTGCCGCAAATACAAGAGGATTTTTGTACCGGTTTACAGCTGAATCCATACCCTGCACATTTCAACTAAGGAGAGTGTAAGGTGTGTTTTGTGACATAATGATGCATAAGAACATCGCCCATTACTCTCTTACGCCCCCCCCCGCCCCAGTGCTATAGAAATGCCACCCGAACAAATGAAAAGTCCAGTGCTTCGGATTTTGTTTCATGCCACCTTAGTCAAACATTCCAAATTCCCAATCCCCAGGACAGTGCAGCAACGGCCACACGTCCAAGAACCAAACAACCAACCTAAAACAGTTGTCAACAATGCAAGCATGCACAGTCAACTCCACCATCCAGGAGCAGTTGATAGGGGGTGGCTTGTAGCTTTGCTCCACCGTCGATTTCCCCCTCCTCCGTCACAATACAAACTAACAGAATTGCTTGCTGAGCCAGTAACAGGGTGCAGCAACAGATAGTCCATGATTACTCCAGAGTGCCAAACACTATCCATCGGCGTGTAGTGCCTGGGTGCAGCCCAAGGGCACCTTGCAGCGATTCAGTGCATCAAACATGTGCGCCCACACCAGTGGGCAGCAACCTAGAGATCATCTGCTGATCGCTGAATGGTCACCGGTGGGATTGAACTAACATCTCGCTCTCCCTCTGAGTCCGCACCAGTCAGGCTTGACCCAGATGTGCCTCCGCTAGTGTCCGATTGTCTCAATGCAGCAAAGGCGTTGCCAGTCTCAAGCGCCTCCTGGCGACCAACCATCACTCGAGCCTCCGAGGATCTGACCACCTGCAGATCACTACGATGTCTGCACCTCTTCCTCCGGGGTTGCGGGGTCTGTGCCATCCATACTTGCCATGTGTGTTTCAAGCCACACCAAAGCAGCCACAGGGGTGTCAAAGAAGAAGGTGTTGTTGTCCACTATAAGTTTAAACAGTATAAAGAGTAGCATATAGCAGACATTCACCTCCCAGAGTGCCCTTTTCACGTCAGTGAAGGAGGCTCCCCTGAACCTCCACTGTGTAGTCTGGAAATAAAGCCACCAGTACACTGTCTGCCTGAAATCTGCCCATCTCTCGGTTTCATTGCAGGATGAGATCCCGGTCACGATAGTGTAAAAGATGTGTCACCACTGGGCGCAGCGCCACCACCCCCCTCCCCGAGCCATGATCCAGTGCGCCCTTTCCACGATGAAGAATTTGGACAACCCCTGCGGAGCCACCATTGCCACAAATCTGGGCTCCAGGTAGCAAATTATGTCCTGGCCCTCCGCCTTTTCCGGAAGCCCAAGTATCTTCACATATTGCGGCTTTCGGTGTCTTCTACTTGTCTCCCGAGAGTATCCACCTTCTTAGTGTGGTTGCGCACTTCTGTCTCTAGGGTATCCAGACGAGGCGGGAACGCTACAGAGGCTGCCTCAGACTCCGCTACTCTAGCGCTCCGCTTACGGTGATCATCGCAGAGGATTCCATGGTCCGCCACAAGCGATTCAGTTTATTGCTTCAGAAAGTCTCTGGATTTGTTGATGGCCTCCAGAATCTGCGTCAGAGTGGTGTCCACCATGACCACAGCAACAGGCCTCCCCCCCCCCCCCAGCACTCTCCTCCACGGCGCCACCCCGTCTGATGGTTCGTCCTGAGGTGGGGTGGACACCGGGCAGATCTAGATCTTATTGTGGACTCTCTTAGTGTTCCAGGGCACCCCATTTTGAAGAAGACCACTTCCAGGGGAGAAAGACACCCTTCCAGGAGCAGATAGGTCTTACACAGTCAGGGTCTGCTCCAAGAAGATGCCCCGCAAGCTGAGAGGGCACAGGCGGCACAGTCCTCTAGACCAGGTAGGCCTCAGCAGTAGGGTGCAGGAAACCGCGGCCACTCTTGCGCATCTGCGACATTGGCAGGAGCGCAACACTAGCCCATGCGCAGGCAGTAGTGGTACCCTCTCAGCGATAGCAGTCATTCACCGGGCCAGCACCAGTCGATGACAGGCTGCTCAAATCTTCAGCAGCTGCCGGTGGCACCTCTTATCTGGCGCCCCACCTGAGAAGCTCACCACCCCCAGAGGAGCAGCTGTCCATAAATTCCCCTCCCCCTGCCAGTTCTTCACGGTGACCCCTGTGCTCGGGGCCCAGTTGTCACACAGGGAAAGTCAACTCATATGCCCCTCAACTTCACTGCGACCCCCGGGGACTCCCCTCATCCCATCTCCAAAGCCTGAGTCCTCCAGTGGGCACAACAGCGCTGTCAAGCAGCCTTCTGCTGTCTCCCAGGCAGGGCCCAGCAATCCTGCCGAAGTCCACTCTCCTCCAAGGCTTCCGCTGCGGCCCCATCCACGGATAGGGGAGATATTCTTCATCAGCTGCCTCCCCTTTCGATTTGGCTCACCTCCCGCGGTGACGCCAGCCCCACCGGGCACAGCAGGCGAGCCACTTCGGGCCCCCTCTGGCACCACGTCGCGACTAGGTGCGGCCTCCTCCTTGTGTTTCCCCCAGGCACCCGTTCCCCCCTGAGGCTCACTTGCATTATGATGCAAACAGCTGGCATGGCATTCTATGCCAGCTGGATTCTGGTTGTCAGTTGGAAGTTTTGTTGGGAGTTGACGCTTTGTGTGTTACTGCGCTGTCCTACCATTTGGTGTGCTGTGTACTACGACTATAATAAAGAATACCCACTGTGCACCGCGTTGTCTTCCTTACACACTCCAACTCACAACCATATGCAAAATAAATAAAATAATACAATTAGAAATAAGCAAAATACTACCACATTAATGTGGTGGGGATGTGCTTGCAATTAAGAATAAGTAAAAAATTAAACCTAGCAGTGAGCGGCCATTTTGAGTGGTATTGTGTATAGGGATTAATTGCTTTACCAATACATGAAGACTGACATGTTGCTTCTAAGTGTTGCAGTCGTATTGCAACAGTAAAACAGTGGTACATTATGGTCAATACCCTTCAAGATGGCAGCACAGTTTAGAAGCAGTGGCCATGTAGGATGTGGTGCATTGCAGATTAAATAAGCAGTAAACGAGTGTCCTGGTAGCATTGTGTAGGGAGCTGCCAGGTGTTTATAAAAGCAATAAGAATGAAGGAAAAAAGGAGGCACCTCTAAAAGGGAAAAATGGAAAACTAAAATGACTGGTGCGCAAGACCTTGCACTGAAGTGCACTTTATTTCTGACAGATGTGATCAAGCAAAATGCTGTCGCTCAACTCTTTGATTGAGACACTAACTAACTAGTGAGCTGACCAATTACCCCATGCTATATGTTGTCCTGGGCAGAAACCGAATGTGTATGATGCTCAAACAGACCAATTGGTGAAGGGGGCTCTCCCAAAGTTCCTCTGTGTATCTAATTGTATGCCTGTATTTTTAATGTTATTATTTTATTATAAGTGCCTGGGAGATTGATAAAGCTGCTGGGTCTATACAGTAGTTTAATACACACACCATTACATGCTACAAATAAAATAACAAAAACATATAAAAATTACAGTTGACAAAACAATACACAACCCCTCCTAAGAGGCCTAACAAGGATTCTCAAATGGAAATCTTCTACCCCCATGGCTTATCAAAGTGGAGTAACAAGCATCAAACCCCTTGCTTACTACAGTAATCTGTCAATTTCCATGACACAAAATTCCTTTATACAGGTTTTAACACAGTGTAATAGCAATTCGCCCTACGTATTGCCTTTAAGATCTGTTTTTCCCTATAAATAAGTAGGCGCTACTGCCTTTATTTTGATAGGCTTTAGCGTACAAATACTGTTAAGGTGTCCTGTTGCTGGTAGAGTAAATAAGTGATTTATTGAAGATGATGCCAAAGTTAGAGGCTGAATGCATTGGTAATGTGCAGGTTACCAGATAATTTGGCTACAAGCTTGTTATCCATTTGACATGGTTATGGCCAAAAATATTAATCTCAGTCTTATTAGAGTTAAGGTTCAGGTGGTTGGTGCTTATCCAGTTCGCAACTGCTGTCATGCAGTTTTGGAAATTGCTCGCCATGCCGTAGCATTTTGTAATAAACGGATCAGACTTAAGGCATGATATAGCTTGTTCCATTAAAAAAATTAGGCCTGTAGCACTTATCATTGGCTTCTCAGTACCACCAGGACCACTGGAATTATGCGATTTTGCAGCTGCGGCATTTTTCGCATTTGCCACACAATCCATCAATGAGCAAAACAAAATTTGTTTCTTAGCTCAAACGTATCAAAAGTTATTAAAACGTGGCTACCTGTGTTGCAGTGTAGAAGACTCTCTGCAAAGGTCGACTGGTCACCTTTCTGTTGCTTATTTCTGTATGTGGGTGGTAAACTGGTACTAATAAGGTAAAACCTTTGCCCAGGCTGTGTTAACATATCTAAAAATGGCAACATTATAATGTAATACTACTGCAAAATGTGTTGCATTACACCACATTATTTGCCTTTTCTTTCTGCATAATTTAGTCACTCTTACCACATAATTTGGTCTTCCCCTGCCGCATAATTCCATTGGGCCTGACTATAATCAACTCAAGCCTTTTGTATTGAACATACACTTTCCCACATGGCAGCCACCATGCATAAAGTCTTAAAATCACTATTGTGTACAAAGTTACAGCTGGCAAAACAATAAATAAGCCCTCCTAAAAGGGCCTAAACAGGATTATCATAATGCAAGTCCTCCAACCTTGGGGGTTTGTCAGAGAGGGTGTCCACCTCCAAAACCCATGCTTACCATGGTAATCTGTGAGATTCTGTATAACAAAGTACTTGCCTCCAGGCTGTAACATAGTATAACATCTCACCATTAAAGCCCATTGGCTTTAACATATGCTTCTCACAATAAATAAGTCAGACCCACTGCCTTTGTTGTAGATTTCCATAATTAAAATATTAGGTCTTTAGTATCTGATTTAACATTTTCCAATCCACCAATCCAGCCTGTAGCCACTATCACTGTCTTATCGCCATGAAAATAACTCAGTCCTGCTGTTTTAAGCATAAGTGTTCCCACAAATCATCTATCAACTATCAGGCGTACAGTCCTAAAATTACAAATATATAAAAAATAACAGTTGGACAAAAAATATACCATCACTCCAATATCCAAAAAGGTTCTAACAAGATTTATCAGAGTGAAAATCATCTACACCCCCCCCACACCCCCAAGGATTGTCATGGGAGAGAAACACAAAATCTCTAGCTTATTACAGTAATCTGTAAAATTCCATATGACAAAATACGAGTTTACAGGCTCTAAAGCATGTAATGTCAGTCCAACCTTAAAGGCTTATTTCCTTTAACTCATGGTTTGCACAAAAATTAAGCCGGGCCAATGGCCGTTGTCATAACACTAAAAATAAACAGATGATAAGTATGCAATCAGGACATAACATTTCCCAGTGAAGCAATCGGGCCTATATCTTTTTAATGGACTTGTCACTATAGCCAACTCACTTCTAGTTTATTGAATGTAACCTTTGCCTCAAGGCATTCATTTACATACAGTTATAAAATTACAGATATGTGTACAATTGCAGCTGGTAAAACAACGTACATTCCCCGTAAGTTGGTCTAACAGGGTTTCTCTCTATGCAAATCTCCTACCAGAAGTGCTTATCAGACAGGGAAACCAGCAGCATAATGCTTGCTGTGAGAGTTCATGTACCAAAATTGTTTTATAAAGGCTTTAGCACAGTGTAATAACAACCAGCCTGCTGCCTTTGTTTTACCTTTTCTTAATAACAGATCAACTTATGCCATTTGACAATTTCCAACAAGGCAAAAGTGTAATATAAACACTCTTATTCTGCAGATGCACACAACTTCTGCCCAATCAAGTGTTGTAGTTAAGGTAATCAACATGTAGGAGCCACCAAAGCCCCTCTCTTTAGGGCTTTTTAAAGCTCTTTGTCTGTTGATATGAGACGTAAAAGGTCTGGCAACAACTGCACTGTCAAGCCAGATCTAATCAGAGTTTGCCCCTCCCCCAAATGGTCAGTCCAGCTCAGACTGCTAGGCCATTTCCCGTTTAAACTGGAAGGGGGGCCTTATGCATTCATTCAAGCCGGTGTATCCCCAGTGGCATTTGTTTGTTTCAATTCCATGATCGCTTTTCCTCATCTTAGTGCTACTTCGGCTCTTGCCACTTTGTGGACTAACATCTTAAGTGTGCATATGGGACTTATCTGACAGAAGAGAACCCCAAATTCGGTTGATTGTCTTTTTCCCTCCGCCTAGGTGAAGAGTTAAGGAGGCACCTCCTAATTAGAAAGACGCCCTCTGGGTATGATGCCCAGTCCTGAAATGAGCTGCTGCAGTCGATGCAAGTTGGAAATGTGTGAAAGTACTCTATTATCCAAGCTTCTGGATTTCTATTATCTGTTTTTGGATTTCATGTAGTGTTCTGGAATATGCCAGCGGGAAATGGGCTCTTTTGTGCTAATACATTTTATTTTATTTCCTACCAGCTTGAACTTCTCCAGAAGGCAGGGCCGACACGGTCTTGGCATATCCCATGGTGGTTAAGGGGATAGTTGGGGCTCGGATGAACCCATACTTGTAGCCCCTGCCCTTGAAGGGGGTTTTATAATGGTTGAGTTAATTAACCCGGTAAAATTTGACACAACGCTCGCGGGATTACCAAGTTATGTAAAACTGAGCACCTTAAAATCACTTGAAGTGGTAGAAATCTCCTCCCTATTCCCCAAGGATACCGCCCTAGGCAAGCCACTATAAAGGCCCAAGAAATTTATAAGCAAAGAGTTAAACCAATAATGGTGATAAATTCTCCATACTGAGTTGCAGCAACTTCTAGTAACTACTATTGCTAGACAGTTGAAGTCCCTTTCTTAGGTCAGCATACCTTTGCTATGTAATCCAGAAATTCCTTCTGACTATAATTTGCCTTTTTGCAGCCCTATTCAGGTACAGCCAACCTTGCAAACTCACATGTACAACGGGTACCGGATTTATGTTGTCTCCTTAGTGCTATGGAAATGTGCTATATATATGGGTTGCATATATCTGAAGTATCAGACACTTGTAAACTAAGCAGCTCCACTATTCATTCAGGTTCTACAAATAGTAATCTGAATTCAGAATGCATTACTCTTATTCAATAAAGGCAGTGACTGCCTGAGGTTAAGCATTATCAGTCCACAGTGTTTCACTCTCAAAATTGTAGCTTGGTCTAGACACGAGTAAGGTATTGAGATGCTGCCCACCATTAAATGAGAACTACTTCAGGTATAATTTTTGATTTTGCGTAAATTAAGCATTATTGTAATCTTCAAACATGTTGGTTTCATTTCCACGGGTACTATCCTAATGCCGGGAATAACCTGCTAAACTCTTACTAGCTCTGAAAGCAAAACACGTCAGGATTTGCTTTAATATATTCCAGGAGATTCTAAATGTTATTTTTCCCACACAACGCTTAAAAGGGCATTAAGCATTGAACATTTCCTGCTAGGTGGTTAAGTGCCAGTTTGTTTTCAGTTGTGTTTAATGTTTCACTCTTAATTTTTTACTTTTTTCTGTCGTCCTAAGAGTGCCCTTTTTTGTGTCAGCCTTCTGATATTTTTGTTTTACTGACTCACTGCCGTAAAAAGTCAGATCTGCTCAGGTTCATTGACATGCACATTACACAGTGTTTGACTGTACTGTGTCAAAACAAAAACATGACTAGGACCACCCCCTCCCCCTCCCCCTACAACCCCCACTCCTTTGCTATGTGCACACCCTGGACTGGGTCTGCAAATACAAAATGGAAGGGGGGGGGGCGAGGGACTGAGAAACAGGGACCTGGAAAAAGCCAGATCAGTAGGAAGCTTCAGTAGGCTCCGCCGGTCTATACTCTTTACAATCGCTGCACATTCGATGAGCTTTGTAGTCTTTGACAAGGTTTCACTCTTGGAACACATTTCCTGAATCCTATTGCTCCTAGATGATGACGGTTGGCTTGCAGCTGGACTTTCGAGAACATCCACATAAGTATAATAAATGATTTGAAGGATCCTCTACCCTTAGCTTATTTTATCTTAATTACACTTCTGATTACCCATCTCCAGCTGAATCCTACATTGCCATTCCCTGGGGCCTGGTTCGGAGTGTACTGTGATAAAGGCAGATGTGTAGCAGTTTATACATTTTGTGGCATTATTGTATACCCTTCTTTCCAACATTGCAAATTCCTTGGGTTTTTCTATGGACATCATTTCTGATCCTTGCGGCAAGAGGGAAAATGTGAATCTGAGGGAAACAAGTTGATTAGGAGGATCACGTTACTTTACAGCATCCGGTATTAAGTAGTGAGCAAGTGTAGTTTATTAAGCATTGGTTGCAAAGTAAGTATGCTGTTTTTCTTTGTATGAGTCAATTCCTGAAATGAAAGACAACCCTAATATTTTACTGGTTGTGTTTAGGTGACTGAGATGCAGGATTATATTCTGCTGGGGCATTATGCTGAAAACCTATTCTCCTTAAAATCCATGCCGCCACTTGCAAGCTAACTTAACAAATCTTTTTGTCTTATTTTATAGGTTCACTAATTTTGTTCGATCTGTTAACAAACCAAAAGGATGCTTCAAAGCATGATGACGACAAGACAAAGGTAATCTTTATTTTTAGAAACTATGATAGCTGGGCAGTTTTAGATAAGTCGGGAGAAATGAAACATGTAGAATCTTATCATTTATTTAGTTTCATTTATGTTTAGCCCTAAATATAATATCCATGCAACATATACACAAGATAAATATAAAAAAACTTAAAGAAAAACTCCATTGTGACCAACACGCACATCTGCATCCATACATCTTCAAACAGCAGGTAGTAATAATGGATACGCAAATTCATATAGTCAATATCCTGAGCAGTGAGATTCGTGTAATCACTGTAGTCCACACCAGCATGTACTTCAAATCTTCTTTTCTTTATTGTTTTTCTAGCCACTTGCCAACACGTGTTTCGTCTTATGTGGGGTCACCACAGACTTCTTCAGGGCTAGATAGTCAATATAAAAACAGGGAGTACCTTACTATTGTCTCCAAATAACACTAAAGAGCGGAAAATTAAAAGAAAAAGAAAAACACCAAAGTGCAGAGTCCCACAGCCAAAAAAACACTCTAGAAAAAAACATAATGTGTAGGAACAAATCAAATATTGTGCTCACCAAAGGTATCACACAAGACATAAGAGCAACCGACACCTCGTATCTTTCTATGCCATGTGGTCGTGGTACAATACAGAAGGAAACCATGCAACCCAAAAGATGTGTCATTATAGTCATCATGCCATGTGGGTGAGTTATATAACGATTATCATCCACCCTATGTAATTGTCTCATTAATAAACTCACCTAGGCAATAGTACGACTAAACACAATTCCGTGTACAAAAGTATGGCTCCTTAAAGTAATAATATAGTCATTGATCCAATCTGAGTTACCAGTCACAATCAAGCAACTAGGAGAGGGAAAAAAACCGAAACCAAGATTTAAATAAATATCATAGGTTCAAAGTTAAGCATGACCCTCATATGGTATTTTATAACATATAAGATACTCACTTATCTTATTAGAAACAATCGTTGTCAGCATAGAAATCCCAAATCCAAATAAGCGGTAAGTACCAGCTACCAACTCGAATCTACAGCGAGAAGAAATGAACCATGTAATAGTATTCCCTAACTCAACTACGTGTGACACCCCTCTTATAGAACACAGCCGAAAGGTGTAGAGGTAATACATTAATTTCCAGTTATTAGAAAGGTCTTCAGAATAAGTCATACCAAACCCAGCGACTCCATACATGAGCCGGCATTGTATAGATCTCTCCCGACATAAGGGAGGCTCGGGGATGTCAGGGGATATTTAAACTGGTCTCAGCCCCCAGGTTATCTAATATTAAAATACACTACCACCAGTATAGCGTATCGCGTAAACGGGAACCAAAGTACAAGGAAAAGGTTACCGGAATAACGGAGCTCGGGGAGGTCAGGGGATTTTTAAAACTGGTCTAAGCCCACAATTATTCTAATAGTAAATTACACTACCACCAGTATTGCGTACCCCGTAGACGGGAACCAAAGTACAAGGAAATAGTTACCGTAATAACGGATCACCACGAATTATGGTAACTATTTCCTTGTACTTTGGTTCCCGTCTACGGGGTACGCGATACTGGTGGTAGTGTAATTTACTATTAGAATAATTGTGGGCTTAGACCAGTTTTAAAAATCCCTTGACCTCCCCGAGCTCCGTTATTCCGGTAACTTTTTCCTTGTACTTTGGTTCCCGTTTACGCGATACGCTATACTGGTGGTAGTGTATTTTAATATTAGATAACCTGGTGGCTGAGACCAGTTTAAATATCCCCTGACCTCCCCGAGCCTCCCTTATGTCGGGAGAGATCTATACAATGCCGGCTCATCTATGGAGTCGCTGGGTTTGGTATGACTTATTCTGAAGACCTTTCTAATAACTGGAAATTAATGTTTTACCTCTACACCTTTCGGCTGTGTTCTATAAGAGGGGTGTCACACGTAGTTGAGTTAGGGAATACTATTACATGGTTCATTTCTTTCTCGCTGTAGATTCGAGTTGGTAGCTTGTACTTACCGCTTATTTGGATTTGGGATTTCTATGCTGACAACGATTGTTTCTAATAAGATAAGTGAGTATCTTATATGTTATGAAATACCATATGAGGGTCATGCTTAACTTTGAACCTGGGGCGTGGCTTGGACGCCGATGGAGACGGTCGCGTGAGCTGTGAGCTCCGCGCCTACCTCACTGTTTATCCTGACCGGAGCCCCGAACTAAGGCTCCGGTGACCCTGCGAGAGTTCCTTGGGCTGCTGAGACCTTTGCCGCCGTTAATAGACGGCTCCGGTCCCCTCCGACATCGGGCTGCGGCTCCGACCAGGGCGAGGCTCCGAAAATGAAGACCTAAAATGGCGGCTGACCCTGCGAGCTGAACTGCGACGAACGCTAGAGTGCGGGCTACCAGCCGGTGGGCTTTCCCCCCCGACGAGAGGTGGGTGCACAGCATCTGCAGGAGGGACCCTGAACTCCCGGAGCGCATCGTGGGCGCGTGTGGCAGTCTTCACATGCGAGGGGCCTAGTAGGCCCGGAGAATGCCCGATCATAGTGGAGGAGGGAGCAGTCGACGTGGGACGCCCGGGTAACACAGCGCCCGGCTCGGCTCCTGGTGGCGACAATCGAGCGGCCCCGGTTCCTGAGGGCTGAAGGTGGAAGCACTAAACTGGTGAGCGATTACCGAGGGCGGGGAGGGCTCCGAGGCTCGACCAGAGGGTGTATTCGGCGGCCATCTGGTCCCCGAACTGCATTAGCGGAGCCGCTCGGCATACGGGGGGCCCCACTCTGCCACACGAACTGGGGGCGAAGTTGGAGACCACTCTGGGGTGCTGCAGGACCGCGGCGAGACGCGGGATCGCCAGTGCCCTGCTGACCACCCAGAGGAGGGGCTCGCTGACTGCTCCGGAGAAGGTGCCCTATTGATCCTGGGGCTGGCCCCTAGAACTCACCGCGGGGACCAGGTGTAACACGGCTGCCAAGTGGGCGGCGCAGGCCCGGGCCAGGGTATGCGGAGGGGCTTCATGTCTGGAGAGCGGGCCGGCTGGCTGCTTTGTGGGACACTAGAGTGTGGTGCCATTGATGAGCTGGATTGATCACCCCCTGTGGATTATAACGACCCCGAGTGTCGACGGCTGAGGTTTACTGGGTGGCGGCTAGTCGGACCCCGCTTCTGTGAGTACCGGCTAGGGGATCCTTGAGCTGGGATCCCTGCTGGGTGCTGATAAGAGCGAGATTTCCTGGCACGCTTAATGCGACACTGGCGTCCTGGCTATACCTTCGCTGGATGATTGGAAGCCTTGTTCAAACGTAGGCTAAACCATGGAGATGCCCACGAGAAGTAGGGGCGGATGAAGAGCCCCTTCAGAGCATAGTGGAAGACGACAGGTGGCGACTGAGTGCACGCATACTTCCACCTGAGGGAGGGCCTCAACTTGCTGAATTACAGAAGGAGCTGCGCGGTGGGTTCAAGCCTGGGAGCCCAGTAACCGGACCCCCATGGGGAAAACACGAGGCAAGCAGGGGGGGCACCCCCTGAACAGGAGGATGACGCAGCAGAACAGAAGACGCAGGGGGCGGCTGGCTCACCTCCGGAAGGGCTCATGCAACAGCAGGTGGACCAGATCCTACGAGCTATTACGGACACGAAAGAGGCACTCCAGCAGGACATAGCCCAGGTATCACTGGGACTGGGACTCCTGCGGGCGGACCATGTGAAGCTGGCTGACCGTGTGAGGCAGACGGAGACCACCTTGGGGGTCTTGGAGCCCTCACAGAGGGCACTGGACGTGCAGATGGGAGACATCACTCGCAGGCTTCAAGTACTAGAGAGACGAGCTGAGGATGCTGAAGGGCGTAATAGAAGGAACAACATAAGGGTGGTAGGCCTTCCTGAAGGAGTGGAAGGGGACAGTATGGTGGATTTCCTGGAGCAGTGGCTGCGCACCGAGGTAGCTCCGGAGGGCCTGACACCATTCTATACTCTGGAAAGGTCGCACAGAGTGCCTGCCCGCCCGTTGCAGCCTGGGAGGCCGCCCAGGCCTGTGGTGGCCCGTTTGTTTCACTATAAGGATAGAGACTTCCTCTTACATAAAGCACGCACCGCTGGCCCATATAAAGTGGACAATAATAACGTGTCGCTGTTCCCGGATTACACCTTTGAAGTACAGCGCCAGCGATCTTCCTTTTTAGCGGTCAAGAAAGCACTCCGGGATGAAAGTATTCAGTACTCATTGATGTTCCCAGCACGCCTGCGAGTGACACTGGATGGCACTACCTTCTTTCACAATTCCCCGGTCGAGGCATGGAGCTGGTTGGAAACTTATCGAACAGGGTCAAGTGTGACAAAAGGCAACGGGGGACAAACAACGGTGGCACCGAGGTCGCTCCGGGCACGACGCAACAGGAGAAGGCGACCTGGTCCGCAGAAACCTTCCACGTCTCAGACGAAGAGAGAGAGGTCTGCAGCGTTGCAGGCCGTGACGGAGATATCGCAGGCGAGCGGCGCGACCTTACAAGGAGGGACAGAGTCAGAACGAGGGTCAGAAGGGACAGACACTGATGGGACGGACGCGGGGAGTGTTGTTCTCCCTCACATCACCCCAGGGACAGCGGACGAGATTGTGGATGCCTGATTGCATGCAGTGTCCCATGTAACTAGTAAGCAGGGCCGGCTGGTTCTGGAGCTGTAGCCCTCGGAGGGGGGTAGTTGGGGTAGTTGGAGGGGATCAGGAAGCCCAGATGAGGGGACAAGACTACTGTATGCCCACCTGGGTGCCCGGGGACTGTTCCGGGGAAACTGCAATCTTTCTTATTGTGGGGTTCGGCGCTTGGCTGCAGTGAGACAGCTGGCCGGATCCTCTTGGTGCTGAGCTCCCCCCTTAGATTCGCTCTTAGAGTGAACCTCTGGTAGCTACCAGAGGAGTTGTTAGGGCATAGTTTGGATGGGTACTAGCTGTTTAGAGCCTGTTCTGGGGAAGGGAGGGGGTGGGTTTGGGGGATGATGTTGGGGTAGTTAGAACCACCGGTGTGCCAACGCGGGGAATGCTGCTACGGAACAAAGTTTATTTGCACAATGGGGTCAACACCTGAGATTAAATGCATTACGTGGAATGTACGGGGGATGCATACGATGCAGAGACGCCATAGGGTTCATGCATATTTAGTGCGTAGGGGAGCCCAGATAGCTTTTCTTCAGGAAACACACATGGACCGAGTTGAGGGCCGGGCACTGCAGCGCCAATGGAGGGGGCAGCTTTTTTATACAACGTATTCTGCCTTCGCTAGGGGGGTATTGGTCTGGGTGAGGGCGGGGGTCCCCTTCCAGCCACTTCAGCAGGTAGTGGATCCTGACGGGAGATTTGTGGCTGTTACGGGACGATTGGATGGACGGTGTGTGACGTTGTGTAGTGTATATGCCCCCAATGTGGACCAGAAATCCTTTTTTGCCAGCCTATCAGGGAAGTTATCATCCTTTTTGACCGGCTCACTGATTCTAGGCGGCGATTTTAACTCTGTCGCAGATACCGAAATGGATAGGTCTCACCCGCCGCTACCGCAGGCGCCCATACATAAGCTCTCGAAGCTTCGGAGGGATTGGCAGGCTGAGTGGGGGCTCATAGACACCTGGCGCGCGCAACATTTAGGGGAACGGGACTACTCTTATTATTCTGCCTTACACAACTTGCACGTGCGGTTGGACGCAGTATTGTGCTCACCGGATGTACATGCATGGTTCGCCATAGTGAATATCTGACAAGGACAATATCGGACCATAATCCATTGCTATTGGCTCTGAGATGGTCCCGAGTAAGGCCGGCAATTCCCACCTGGCGATTGCGTCCAGAGACTTTAGAGGACCCGGTATTTCGTGCGGAGGTGCGAGAGGGTATTGAACATTATTTTCTAGAGAATACGGGAACGGCCTCGGACCTGGCGCTGGAGTGGGACTCATTTAAGGTGGTAGTGTGGGGTTTATGTATTGCCAAGGTGACGGGAGTGCGAAAGACACTGTTGCAGGACATAGAGAGGGTGGAACTGCTGCTGCGACAGGCGGAGAGAGCGCTCCCTGAGAACCCGGAAGCGCAGGCTGACGTGTTGGCTGCGAGGGAGGAAGTGGCTAAACAGGTGGAGCGGTTGCGCTGCTTTGATCATAAGGAATATTTGGTGAGGGCACATGCGGAGCGGGATAAAGCGGGCGCCCTCCTGGCGTGGTTGGCTAACCCGATACTGAGGGGTACGCCCATATTAGCTTTGACCTCCCCAGCGGGCACGCCGGAGTACACGCAGCAGGGGATTAATCAGATGTTCTTGGCCTACTACGCGGATCTCTATGAGAGCAAACTGCAAAGTACGGGTGATGAGTTGACTGAATTCTTATCTGAGATACAGCTGCCACAGCTTGAGGCTGACCAAAGGACCACGTTTGGACAGATGGTTACTGAAGGAGAGATACGCAGCGCGGTAAAACACATGGCGCGCAAGAAGACCCCAGGTGCCGACGGTCTACCGATCGAATTTTATTCGGCATATATTGATCTCCTGGCCCCTAAGCTGCTGGCGGTTTATCGAGAGGCCTGGGAATTAGGACGGTTGCCAATCTCCACTCGCGAGGCTATCATTATTCCGCTGCTGAAACCGGGTGGGGATTCACTGGCTAGGTCGGCCTATCGTCCTTTATCAATGTTAACTGCCGATTATAAGATATTGAGTAGAATTTTGGCGACCCGGCTCCTCCCCTATATGACGCAATTGGTCCATACTGACCAGGCGGGCTTTATCCCGAAGCATGATACCGCAACTAATGTGCGACACCTTTTGCGGATTTTGGGAGAGGACCATAGCGATACACCTACCACAGTGGTTCTATCGGTAGATATAGAAAAGGCATTTGATAGCCTAGAGTGGTCGTATTTGTACCGGGTCCTTCGTGAGTTTGGATTAGGTGACAACTTTGTGGGGTGGACGGAGCTCCTTTACAGATCGGCGTCGGCGCGTGTGAGGACAGGGGTGACGGTCTCCCCGGCCTGCCGGGTGGGCCGCGGTACGAGACAGGGATGTCCGCTCTCGCCGCTATTATTTGCCCTGGCCATTGAACCTTTAGCTGCCCATGCCCGGTTGGGGGAGTATTATTCTGGCTTACTCCATCGTGGGGATATGCACTATGTCTCCCTGTACGCGGATGATTTATTGCTCTCTCTCGCGAACACAGATGCGGCATTGGAGGGAGCACGAAACTTGCTTTCAGCGTTTGGGCAATATTCGGGACTGCGGGTGAACTGGGCAAAGACCTGTTTATTTCCGGTTGCCCCGACTGAGGCGACCCCTCCGCAGGTGGCGGGTGTACGCTGGGAACCATGTTGTCTGCCTTACTTAGGCACTCACATCTACCATTCCGTTGGAGATTTGTTGGAGGGCAATTTAGGCCGGGTTATCCGCGGGCGCTCAAAGGCAATTTTGCATTTTGGAGTACACTGCCGTTATCGGTCGCCGGCCGAGTAGCACTCCGGAAGATGGTGGTGGTCCCACGTTTATTGTATTATTTTCGGACGTTGCCGATTTGGGTGGCGGGCTCCATCTTTCGACAACTCTGCTCTATTGCTGGGGGTTTTCTTTGGGGGACGGGCAGGCGGCGAGTTGCAATGGCCACGATGATACGTCCTAGGGCCCACGGGGGCATGGCAGTGCCGGATTTCGAAGGGTACTATCTGGCGGCGCAGCTGCAGTGGCTGACCCAGGCCGTAGCTCGGGAGTTCAGAGGCCCTGATAGCCCTGGAAGACGGTGGGTCCCAAGATATATATTGTCTTTCATAGTTTTGAACCAGAAGTTGTGCCTTGAACCGCTTACTGTGGAAGAGAGGACGCTACGATTGTGCTGGAACCGGAGTCCGAAACGGGCTGGCTTCGCCCGCCCGTACGCCCCGGAGATACCGCTGGGCATGTGCACTGCCTTCCCGCATGGCGGGGACTGGTCGGCGTTGGCCCACTGGGAAGACCTAGGGATACAAGTATTAGGAGACCTATATGAAAATGAAACCTTGTTGTCCTTTCGGGCCTTGCAGGTTAGATATGATCTCCCGCGCGGGGATTATTTGCTGCATGCGGCACTCATCTCGGCACTGCAGCGCCATTGGGGGCTGGGGTTGTCGGAGCCACGGACCTCCATGGCGTGTCAATACGTGTTGATGGCAGCGGGGACTTTTAAGGCCGTTACGTGTCTGTATCGGCGCATGCTGACTGAAGATCTAGGTCCGCTGAGCACGCTGCGGGAGAAATGGGAGGGGGACCTTGGCAAGGAAATACCTGAAAAAACATGGGCCCAATTGGTTAGACGAGCCTGGAAGAGCACGAGAAATGCCAGATTCCAATTGGTACAATTCTATGTTTTGCACAGAGCGTATTTGACGCCAGCTAAGCTCAAGCAATACTTCCATGCGGCGACTGCTCTATGCCCGAGATGTGGTTTGGAGGGGGCCGACTTCCGTCATATGTTCTGGGGGTGTGTGAATTTGGGGAATTATTGGGAAGAAGTGCTGGACCTGTTGTGTAGTGTGACTGAGCGTGTAATAGATCTAGACATGGGTGTTTGTATTCTGCATTGGTTCCCGCACACCAATAAAACGAAAACCACAAGTAAATTTCTAGACCTCGGCCTGGTCTTAGCCAAGAGGGAAATAACGATGCATTGGAAGTCAGCGGGGGGACCAAGCACGGGGAGATGGCGGCGGAATTATTGAAGTGGGCGCGAGCGAAGGCACTCTTAGGCTGCAGCAGGCTTGGCGTAGTGATAATGAAAAAGAACTAGAGGCGGCGAGGGCTTGGGAGGCCTTGGTTACGATACTGCAGACCCCGGAGACGGGATCAGAGCAAGGGTCGGTCAGAGGGGACCAGGGAACTCCAATTACCAACTAAGTATACGAAGAATGAGCCAAGGAGTGTCCAGTGGACTGTATGGTGACCCCTAATGCCAATTTCTACACTGTATTGCTTTAATGATTTATCATAACTGTTTCTATGATAAAACTGTGGAGAACTGTATTGTTAGTAATAAGTGGTTGAAGGCACATCGGTGGCGAGGGGGGGCGGGAGGGAGGGAGGGGACTTAGAAAGAAGCATTCTCCAATTATGCGTTATATGTGTCTATTTGATGGTACGATGCCTTATTTTGTCACACGTTGGGATAAAATCAATAAAAAGAGATTAAAAAAAAAATGCTTAACTTTGAACCTATGATATTTATTTAAATCTTGGTTTCGGTTTTTTTCCCTCTCCTAGTTGCTTGATTGTGACTGGTAACTCAGATTGGATCAATGACTATATTATTACTTTAAGGAGCCATACTTTTGTACACGGAATTGTGTTTAGTCGTACTATTGCCTAGGTGAGTTTATTAATGAGACAATTACATAGGGTGGATGATAATCGTTATATAACTCACCCACATGGCATGATGACGATAATGACACATCTTTTGGGTTGCATGGTTTCCTTCTGTATTGTACCACGACCACATGGCATAGAAAGATACGAGGTGTCGGTTGCTCTTATGTCTTGTGTGATACCTTTGGTGAGCACAATATTTGATTTGTTCCTACACATTACGTTTTTTTCTAGAGTGTTTTTTTGGCTGTGGGACTCTGCACTTTGATGTTTTTCTTTTTCTTTTAATTTTCTGCTCTTTAGTGTTATTTGGAGACAATAGTAAGGTACTCCCTGTTTTTATATTGACTATCTAGCCCTGAAGAAGTCTGTGGTGACCCCACATAAGACGAAACACGTGTTGGCAAGTGGCTAGAAAAACAATAAAGAAAAGAAGATTTGAAGTACATGCTGGTTTGGACTACATTGATTACACGAATCTCACTGCTCAGGATATTGACTGTTTGATTTGATATGCGGAGAATTCTTTTTTCTGCATAATTGGTGATGTTGGATGGCCGTCACCTACATCCTTGGAGCAGGCTGATCTTGATATTGACTATTGGCAACTAAGCGCAGGATTGTTTCCAACCATCCATTTTTTTGTAAATTCATATAGTGATACAGAGTTAACAGTGCTCAATGATAGAGGTAAACATAATTTCATGCTATAAAAATAAAATTTGCATTACAAAATTGTATGTAAGGAAATTCAGCCTTCTTACAGAGCTTGAGTGCTTCCTTCAAAGATTGCACATGAAATTTCTCCAACAGGGTCTCAACCAACGGCTCCTTAAAATATTGATTAATGAACATGTGAAAAGGAAAATGACTCTTTTTCAGGAAAGTCAGAATTACATGAGTAGAAGCTGGAATTGTGAGGTGACCATCAAGCAAGAAAATTTAGTTAACAAGTGTCTAATTAAACCAGATTTTAAATACCTATTACAGGAGACGTCGTCTGATTACAGTGCGTTTCTGGGCTGACAACCATTTTAGAAACACACAAACCCGGTGCAAAAATGTAACTATATTAAATTTAAACAATCAATTTTCATTTTTTTAAAAAGCATAAAATATATTACACTAAATATGCAAGTAAAAACTTACCTTGTAGATAAAGAACAATGCTGGAACAATGAAAACCCACCCAATAGTAAGAACTAGCGGGTGTTGTGTTAATGACACAACATTCCCTCTGTTTCCCACTCTACTAAGACTTTGCAAAGACTTCCACAGGGTCGGCTATTCTTTGAAGAGTAGCTGCTACCTTTTGTATTGACTTTAATACAGGTTTCAGCCTACCCTTATGGAGACTGTATACGAGGGGCAGAAAACAAAACAAAAATGGGAAAGTGCCACAATGCAATTTCCTTGACACCACAAAAAAGAATACAAAGACAGATTCACTCACACACACTCTTTAACCTCTAGCAGGATGTGGCACATGAAAAACCTGAAATAAAGCTGGCACATGAAGGGAGGATTCAAGGCTCCAGGTGTGTTGATGATCAAAATAATGTCTTGGGGCTCAAGACAACCATAGTCGTAACCAGACTTCTAATGAGCCACATATCTACCTTGGAAGTCCACCAAGTTGGACCTATCTCTACAGTGGCGATTTTGTAACCTAATGCTATCCAAGAGGTACAGTGAGACTTCTCTGTTTGAAGAGAAAATCTCACAAGGCAGCTTTATAGAGGGTCTCAAGTGGCAGAGACACAGTATGGCCCAAAACAGGCAGTTTACCATCTCTTCAAGTCTCATTATTTTTGCAAAAATGTATTTACATTTGTGCATAAACTTGCAGCAGATGTATGTGCCTAATAGTTCATGTGGTAACAAAGTGTAAGACAAAATACAGAGCTCACATGAAGTAGGCAGGACACATTCAAGTACTCGGCTTCTTTTTGACTGGGTCCGTGCTCTGTAAATGCGATATGCATCCCATAGTCACAGATCATCTTTATTCCATGGTATGCAATTTAGGCAGGTAGATTGTAAATCGTAATTTTTTGGAGATTGTACACCCTTTAGATTATCATGGATGAACAACACCACCATCACTTTATTGATAAAGCTTTGGCACATTGGAAGACATACTAAAGGATCATGTCCCACAATGACCTTTTAAATTTTTTTTTTAAATTTTAACACTGCCCAATAGGTTACAGTAATTTTCATATTTAGGAAATGTTTACACTTACTTGGAGTTCATAGCCCCACCCCCCTTTAAGCTGGCAGGAAGCAGATTTCTGTAATATATATGTTGTTGTAAGGCTTTTGCTTGAAGAAAGACAATGTGAGACAAATCAACGTACAAGAAACACTCCTGCACAAAACCCATTTAATTACCAGTTGATAAGCACAAGGTAGAGTGCTAATATCCCAACTCCAATCTTTGAAACATTTGATTGCTCCTTTGGCCTGTAGGCTAGCTTTATTGTTTTTAGGATTGCTATAATTATATTTCTTGGCTATGTGCTTTAAGGCTTGAAGACAGTGATGTTTTATTCACCAACATCTTGGACTTATTCTATGCCTGTGCGTAGAAAAAGTTGTTCTGAGCCTCGAATAAGATAGTCTACCACAGTGAGCAAATTATGAATAGAAGATGAACCCAGGTTAGATACCAAATATCAGAAGATTTGGCATAGGTTTGGATTGTGGAGGACAAGGAAGAGCGACGCCTCCAAAGTCAGTGCAAGTGTCAGTACAACTCACATGAGTCAGTTTCCTCTCAGGCTTCCGAAAAGAAGTGTTTTCAATTTGCTTTCCATGGGGTTTCAGGTTTTAGTTGAACATATGTTTTTGCAAATTACTAATATGAATAAATAACTGAATTAAGTATCTTTGCAGGGCAGCACACAATGATACCTATGCAAAACATGGGCTCAGCGATTTTCCTGACGTGTCCTAGCACTCAATTTGTACACTGATGAAATCTTCATTTTTCTTAGCTACCTCTACAATGCCGGATTCCGTATTATGATTTTGGGGCATTTTATCTGGACAAATGCTTCCCAGTAATTTTTTAACAGTAAAGGATACATAAGCAAACAGATGGCTCCTAAAGATATTTTTAAATCCTTGGTTATGGAGGATAATGAAAGTGGCATACCTCTAATGAAATGTTTGTATTATATCAAGTTGAAGCGATGAGAAAAAGGAATGGTTACTACTGCCAAAAAATATGGCACAAATAAGAAATTAAGGTGTTTCATGGTGTGATCCATTTAAATAATAATAATGAGGTCTTAAAATAAAAGCATACTTTTTATAGAATTTCTTACACAAAATGTGTAGGAATTCTTTTAAAAATAATACATTCCATTCAGATATTTGATGCAGTTTGAAAAGTTGTTCGGCTAGTCGTCCAGCAATACCTGGCCAGAAAACTTAAAATTCTAAACAGATACAGCATCTCCCACTCAGCAAATGTACCTCACATCCCCCAAAAATACGAAGCAGAAAGGATCAAACAACATGTTTGGAAAAACAATATTTCCTATTGAACAAAGGACAATGTAATACAGATCTAATTGTGGTATAACGACCAATTGTACCCCTTATTTTTTATTTTATTTTCCTACTGTTTCTTTTGACAGTACAACACAACAGTGCCTTGCCAAATAATGAGTCGCCAATGACTGTTATGGGCTGACTGTAGAATCTATTACAGGGGTGAGGATGCATACGCGAAGGTAGAGTGAACAGACTAGCCAGAAAGATCACAATGGTAAATGGCATTAAGCAAGGTTATGCCCTCTCCTCCTTCCTTTTCAGTTTGTAAGTTTGTGTTCCCTGAAGAGCTGTGTGCATTTTTTCTTTCTCCACAATCACGTTCGTACGTCTCCATCAGCAGCAGATTCCTATATTGCTATTCTTTTCAACCATAAGATTGTAAAATCATCATAAGACTGTATCATAAGATTGGTTTAAAAAGTGAGGGCTTTGGCTGACGAACAGCAATGTAATCTCTGCTAATAGAAAATAAAATTGATTGTTAGATTTTGGACCATTGTTTTATTAAGACTCAATTAAAATATGGAGCAAAATTCAATTCAGGTAATCTATGAATAGTTTGACATAAATTTTTTCATTTTAAAAATGACCTGTGGTTGTTAGCCTAATTGAAATTTACAGGAGTAAATGTGAATTGAATGACTTGGTACAATAATAGTTGCACACATTATTGAGAAGGGCCCACAAGGCAAAGATCACAGCAGTCATCATATACCGTGCTTCAGTTCTGTTCCTTAACTTAAAGTGCTATTCAGCTAAGACTAAAGAAGTGATGTGGGAGCGGTCAGGTGGTCAAATCAATGACAAACTAATAGGGTTGTAGAGGTTGTATTTGAAGATACTGCTTTGTGAATTGTAATTCAGTTTGTTAGGCCTGTTAAATTTCTATTTTGCTCTGAAAAAGACCCAACCACTTGCACTCCTTTTGTAGACAAATAACCCACTTTTCTGCAATTATGCTGAGGCTGTTGGAAACTTAGTTTGCCTAGGAGAATGATTTGAATCAAAGTAAAATTGAGCATAATATTGTGTTGAATAATTAAAATCAAGCCACAGGAGTACGCCTTGACAGCATTAAAAACAAAATTAATGTGCTTGGATGCATGTCCAGCTCTACACTAGACAAGACTCTTACTTTCTGTCTTTTGAGTTCCTCAGAGAATGTATGAAATTTAGATATGGACATTATCTTTTAGGGGCATGCAGAGGCATGATACAGTTGCCGGTTCCCTGACTCAGTATGTATGTCTCCACAAACCAAATGCTGATTCACATATATAATATTCAAATAAAGCTGTGTCCCTGAACAAATTGCCTCAATGTTAGACTTTGGTATCAGTATCATCAAAAATAGGCATCAGAGAACGTAGTGGAATTTCAGTGGGATTGAAAGTTATTCTTATTCTTTAGCTTATTAATTGTATTGCCTTTCTAAGTATTTTAGGGAACAGGTACTAGAGAAGCATGCTGAATTTGTATATTTGTTTTAATTCTTTATAGTGTGAAGCTCATCCTGTGGAAATAAAGGGTTAGATGGTTTTATTATGAAGTATTTTGTGGATGAACTGTTTATGATATATGTATGCATTATTTTCTCTGTGTGTTTTATTAATAAAAATTAAGTACATGTTGAACATGATTGTAGACCCTGCTCTGTGTTCCTTTCTCAGTTCCTGGACCCAGATGCCAAGGATCTGGACGACACACTTACCCTACAAGAAGTTCTCCAGCATCTGGAGTTGTCTGAGTTGAATAGCATCTTTGAGAAGGAGAAGATAGATAAGAAAGCACTGGTAAGTGTAATCCTTTTCAATAATCAATTGAAAAGCATCTTTGTTTGTGAACTTTTTCTTCACTCCTATACCAGTTTTGCACTACTCACTGATATCAGCCATGTTGAAAATTTGCCTAAGCCCATGTCATGTCCACAAGTTAGAAGGTTGGTGTCAATATAGTTTGGGGAGATTTTATTTACATTATGGTTTCAAATCATGACAACAAGTAAGAAGGTATTGGGACTTGAGTCCAAAGAACAGTAACAAATAAAAAGAAGGTATAAGAACTTCACTTTGGTGGGGGCTCAATTGTCTGCTGCAATAGGTGATATAAAGTATGACCATAGTCATTCACATATCTCAAAGGAGTCCTATTAGGTAGTGAAAACATGAAAACCAGAAAGCAGTGGCATCTAATCTGTACCTTCTGGTTGACAATTTTCCGTGATCAAACAATAAATCCTTTTTTTTTAACAATAGTTTTTATTTGGCATTTAGTAAAAGTAAAAACAATTATAAACGGAAAAATTTGATATCTGTCCAGCATTTCTTTCAGGATATTTAAACATCCTATTAAGGTCATGATTATCTAGCGTTATGTTGTCAGTAGTTACAGGTATTGCATTCATGTAGATGGTAGTAATGGTCATACCAATGCATATTTAAATTGTTCACTATTTCAGATTTTCTTGATTCCTCTATAATGAGACCATTTGCCCCATATCTTGTAATATTTTTGGGGACATCTCCTAGCTTCATATATCGGTTTCTCGAGTGTACATACTAGACTTCCAACCACCAATTGATGGAGGTTCCCTTGCCCTCAAAATTAAAGTCATCTTTTCATTATTGAGACTGACAATTCGTTAAGAAGTTGTATTTTAAATATTCTTGTTATCAGATAAAATAGAATGTCTACTCTAAAGCCTTGACAACTTTCGTAGGTGTTCCATATTTGTATATTCCCTTTTCAGTTGGTCCCCAAGCCTCTTTTAAATAATCATCTCACCTTTCAAGAATCAAAAATTGCTTGGTCGTGTTTGTGAAAAATGTATTCTTTTTGGTTCTGAAAGACTTGTGATAATGTCGTTCAGACATGGCCAGTTAAAACTATTTTGAGTCCGAGTCCAGCCAGTCTGCAAAACTGCATAGAAGCTGTATATTGTATCCAGTCCACTGCTCCTTGCTGAGTGTGAGCTACATTAGCGCACTCTGACAGAGGCTTTAAAGGAAATGAGCTGACGACCCATGGTGTATAGGGGTGTGAGGTGATATCTAAGTATGCAGCTTTGTAGGGAATGTGACGAGAATGATGTCTAGAGGGTCCTATCATAGTTCATTCTTTTGGGTAGTTATTTTGTTTTGTTCTGCTTTCACATTTTTATGTTCACTTTGTTTGTTGTTTTATTGCCTCATGCCCTGGGCTGGTCTGCATGATGGCTTCAAGTTTGGAATCTATGGATGTTTGGGACTGAACTTGAGTGTCTCCTGAAGATTAGTTGGTAGACGTTGTGAACGGCTAGGGAGTGAATGTACCACTGCCAGCACTTGGCTCCTGTAATTTTTTACTGAAAATACGCATTAATTCAATAGCAGTTTTTGTCTTATTTATAGAGCGGCTCCACTTCACATTTTGATGGCAAATTGAAGCAGGGTACAGGAACCTGGTGCTAGCTCATGATGTCAAGTGGACCCAAGCCTGCTGGTGTCATTTGAGATTGGTCAGACCTGCTCGAGCAACCGGCTCACAGAGAATTTGCACTACGCAGCAGTAGGGTTCCATGGCAAGGGAGTAGATGGTGCAAAACACCTGATGCAGGGCAGCAAAGTAATGGCACTGTGTTGCGTCACAGCGCTCCAGTCATTTTGGTGAATGATTTATTACAGTGACTCCAGATTGGATACTGCATCACCCATTGAATGTGCGTCAAGTAGCCATTGTGGAGATTAAGGCTGCATTTCAGTTGTAATTACCTGTGAAGGATGGTCTAGTTTATATGACATCCTACATCACACAGATCAATGGGCGTCTATCACTTCAGAACAACGTTGTCAGTGAGTGGGTTATCACGTTGCTTTAAAATTTTCACTTTACAAAGAGGATTTAAGAATTCAGTATGGACCAAAGCTCCAGAATAAAAAGGCAATAAGAAAATAATAAGAAAGAAACATTTGTTAAATACAGTATTGAGTAATACTTTCAGCTCTTCAGATTAGTAAGACATAGAACATTGGTACGCAAAAGGCTGTGGCACAACCAGGTCCATTCTTAGTATGTCCAGGAAAACGTCTGTAAAATGGAAGTCTTAGCTAAGAAACTTTGAAAACGAGTTAATCGCCATTGATGCAAAGAAATATGACAGTGAGAGAAAGAAAGCCCTTTTATTCAGGTGCTTGAGAACGGCTGGGCAGAGCGTTTGTGATCACTTGGTGGAAACTAAACTGCCCTAAAGTAGTTTTGATTCATGGGGTGAATATAAAGAGCCTGTGGTCAGCTTTGAAAAACAGTGTGGCTGGGAGCCTACTGCCGTGATCGAACATTTAATTCTTTTTCAGGAAACCGAGGGCTTTTGGTCCTTGGACGATGCAGATTGGCAGAACGCAGTTTTGCGTCCCTCGAACTGGCAATTTCAGCTAGGCTGAATTTGCTGCACTTTAAATAGCTATGCAGGGCATATTTCACTCCTTGATTGTTATGGAAATGAGAAGGCTACAATCCCCCAACTGCACAAGATGTGGGAGAGGGGGGGGGGGGTTGGAAATGGGAGATTGTTTTTACATTATATGGTCATGCCCCATGATTGTGATGGGATCTAGGGTGTCCACTGTTGTGTTGCCCATAGCTGCTGATAGTGCTGTTCAACCTTGCAAAGGTCAGAGCTTATGAGAAGGTGTAGTCATAACAATATTTATTTGGCGATTAGAGAAGGAGGCGTCACGGGCTGGCAGGATAAAGGGAAACTTGGAGTTGTTCTATTACCTGGTTCGGTGAACTCCGGACATTTAGAAGAACTGCAAAGCCCAAGAATGTGGGTTGAACATCAGCAAAGCCTGGTTAGTGTAAAGGACATTTGAATTAAATATAAAGAGGTATTTTAGGATAAGATAATTTTGTAAAATGTTTTGACCACAAAATAATGTTAAAGAAGGATGCCATGCCAGTAGGGCATAAAGTTGGGAATGTACCTTTTAAGTGTGCGGAGTGAATCCAGATTGTTAATGAATAAAATATGTGCAGATAATATAATTGCACCTGTCGACTCATCTGAGCGTGGTGAAAGCAAGGAAGAAAATGGTTGAGATAACATGTGCCTATTTAAGATCATTGAATCACAATATTATTGTAGACTGTCACCCATAAGGCAAAAATTAAAAAAATTCTGGCGCAGTTGGGAAATTGCACCTACATCAAGAGATAAGGACTCTTTGCACACTAGCATTGGTTTTAGCGAGTACTGTGCTTGTTTTGTGTGCAGGTATGATGTCATAACAGAAACTTTAAAAATGCTAAGGAAGAAAGAAGAGTTTAGATAGGGAAGTACTTAGAAAGTTGATTTTTTATGAGTTGAAAAAAATAATAATTTTGAGTGTGCCCACTCTAAAACGATTTGCGGCAGGTGAGAAATGCTATGTTACATTTGACGCCAGTGCAGAAGGTTTGGGTGGTGTGATTTGTTAGGGATTGAATCGAAAAGAGGGAGCAATTGCCTTTTTGTTGTGTACAATGAAATGTGCAGAAGTTCACTATAGCAAAATTGAGTGTGAAGAATTAACGTGTTGGGTGGCGCACAAACAACAAATATACCTTTGGAGAAACAAATTTGTGTTTACTGACCATAAACCTCAAGTTTACTTAATAGTTGAGAAAGGAGTGGGTAAAACGTTGATGAGGTTGGTGGGACTGGTTGCTAAATTATAAGAATCTATTTTTGAAATTACTTACTTGTGAGATTGTTTAACATTAGAGCAGATTGTTTATCAAGATTGCCTCTGTCCATGACAGAGGAGTGTGATTCTTTTTAATATATTTTTTTTATTAATATTTTCTTAACAATATAAACAGAAAAACCGTGGAGGAGTGTGATTCTTGTGTGTCTGCAAATGAATGTGTTGTAGCTTGAGTGGATATCGATAAATAAACGCAGATATTAGACCTGAGGAATAGGATGAGAAGTGCCAATGGGATTTTGTGCATCAGACAGTTGTGAAATGTATAGGCGAGGGATGGACTACAGAGAATACATTTGCATCAAAGGAGTTGCATGGTTATCATCAAGTATTTGCTGAGTTAAGTGAGAAAAGTGGTATTGTGACGAAAGGATGTAAATTTGTGTCTCTAGAAACACTTAGAATGCAGTTTGTTCAGTGTATCAATGAGGGTAATTTTAGGAGTTACAGTGTAGTCTTTTGTGAATTTTTATATGGAATGACTTGCGTCTGAAAAGCTTTTAACTGTTGTACAAACATCGCTGAATAATGTTCCCTTGGGAAATGGGTCAAAGGAAATAGATTGCAATGGATGTGCCCGTTCAAGTATCTCCTTGATAATATGCATTACTTGATTCCAGTGATTAATTATTTCTCCAAATGGATTCATTATTTGATTGGAAGAAAGGTCACAGAGTGTCACAAGTAATGTTTTCAAAAAATATTTGTGTTTGAAGTCTTGCCAAATATTATGGTTTCAGTCAATGGTGCACATTGCAACTACGAAACAAATAGGAGTTTTCTGGGAGAATTGGGAATTGTGCAGTTGAGTGTTGCTCAGCATTCTTCACAGACCAATGGCTTAGTTGAAAGGACTATTAGTTAAGGAAGGATTACAAGCTGCTTTAACGTCATGGTTTGGTGGCGAGGGGTGCTTACACAAGAAAATCTGGAGTTCTGTAAATGCACTGCGTTTTATGAATAGGGTTGCACTGTTAACCTTGTCAAGAGGTAGATAACTGGCACAGAAGTGTTTCCGAGTTGGGTAGGTAATAAAACAGAGAATGCAGTTGTTTGTTAGTCTTTAGTTAAAGAAAAAGTTAATTTCATGTAGGCCAAGAGTGAAAGTTACTATGAGGATAAATTCAGGGTTAAGGACAAGAAGCTGAGTTAAGGCGATTGAGATATTGTGAAAAAAACAAAGGTTTGTGAGTCAAGGTGATTCCTAGTTCATAAGACCTCAACAGGTCATCAGAGTTGCAAAAATGTTTTCTTTTAAGTGCCAAAAGTTTATGGTGCTTAAACACAATGGTCAAGGGATGTGGTTCACATGTTACTGTTATGGGCGGTTCCCAAGATATTTCTAATATGGAGGTTCTTTGTGCCCTTGCTTTTACTAAAAAGGACATGCATTTTGCATCATTTATTGGGAGACGTAATGAGACACAAACCAGTGTGCTGGAGATAGTAGTATTTGTGCCCAAAGAGATGATACTAGTGAGGACGACAGCGCTGCTGTGAATCCAAGTGTTGATGGTCCGGTAGGTGAGACTGCAGGTTGGATGTGGAAGAAAGTGTTGCATGTGCAGGTGTAAGGCGAGGTGTGAACAGAACACAATATCAGATAGTCCTGCCTAAGCATTTTCGTGATTAAGAAGTGTATTACTGTGGTTTTTTTTTTAATAAAGGAAGAGGTGCATCATACATGGGTTTGTGTTATTGGGCTAATTGTGTATTCTGCTTGCACAGTTCATGTTATCCTCATGTGTTGGTGTGTGTAATGGTTCCAGGTCTGTACACTATTGATGTTTGGGATTGAACTTGGGTGTCGTATAGAGATCGACTGGTGTAAATTGTGATCGGTTTGGGAGTCAATGTACCTCTGACAGGGAAGGGATCTTGTAATTTTTGATTAAACCTACCTAATAACTCGATGGATTTTATCAGCTCTTTGGCTGATTTATCAGGCAAATGATGGTACCCTGTTGCCTTAGTTACACAATATTTCACTAAGTCATTGTAGGCCATGTGTGTGAATGAAATTACCACCTTAAAGAATACAGTGAAGTTTTGAGGATTGAGATAGTCTTCAAAAATCACGAGCCTTCTAGTTAAAAAAAACAAAAAAACAGATTAACGTAGAAAATGTTCTCTTTACATCCACATGAAAGTGAATCTGTTTTAGTTATAACCCAGTGAGTGAGTGTAGTATTCGATTTGTAAATAAAATCCAAACGAGTGAAGAAATATGAAGATAGGTTTATTCCAATACAGGACCCACGACAGCCAGCCACAACAGCAGACCAATCAATGAGCCAAGAGTTCCATTACACTAGAACACTTAAACAATCTACATTCTAGACTTGACAGAATTACATTTAAAGCAACACACTTATATTATATATTACTTTACCCCACATTACACACACACCTTTTTTTAATAAACAGAAGATGAATCAATAATATACATAATCTCTTGAGTGAACTGGAGCCGATCTTACCCTTGAACTACTTCTAAGCAAGATGTCTCCATGACCACCCAAAACAGTGTTGTTGATATTAGAACATGCACCACTAATGACAGTAGTTGAATTATCACCTCTGTCCAGATTCATTGAAGAAGAGTTTACTTCACTCATTTGCAAATTCTCAATGCTAGCCGAATGAGACAACAAACCAATGTCAAACCAATCATTTCTTTCTTTAGCTCTTGTACTGCTAAGTTTTTGTAAAATTATTTTAGCTTGTTCAACAGTCACTTTAACCAAGGCATTTATATTCCACCACCCTTTATTCTGTAACAATGCTGCCATTCTAGACATTTTCAAAACTTTCACTGGTTCTGAAAACTTTGATTGTCCTTTACTGACTTTAATAGGTTTTTTGATTAAAACCCAATCTCCAACATTCAAAAACCTTCTTTTACATGCATCCTTTTATCAAAATTGTGTTTGTACATATCTTGTTTCTCTTTGACATGTTCTCGTACACTCTGCAAGTCAATATTGTGAGAAAGATTGACCTTATCTAATAACCATGTGGGACTGAGAACAGAAATAGGTCTTCTACCTCTTAACAATACAAAAGGAGCAACATTAGTAGTGCTTTGTGGAGTAATATTGTAATTCCACACTTTAAAGTGTAAATATTCAGCTACATCTAAGTTATTGGCAACAGCTGTTTGCACACCTTCTTTTATTAACCGATTAGCCCTTTCCACAAGACCATTGGAAGATGGACTATACAATGGTACAAGAATGTGTTTAACATCATTTTTGTCCAAAAACTTAGTGAAAACGTCAGAAATAAAATGAGACCCATTGTCTGTAACAATTTCTTTCACCCTACCTTCAATACAAAACAAATGTTTCAAAAAAGATACAGAAGCTGAATCCGCACTCTTTACAAAAGAAAAGTACAACCACTTTGAAAAATAGTCGATGGCAACTATAAGAAATCTTTTGTCACCTTTAAAAACATTGAAAGGACCAGTGAAATCAAGACCTATTTTCTCCCATGCATTTTGTCCAACTCACAGGACACAAAGGTACAGTGGACGTTTTCCAGTGTTTGTCAGAACATAAACACTCAGCACTGGCATTGCCCTGAGGTATATAGTTTTTGGGAGCAGATCTTCCTGGAATTGGGCAGGGTGGTGGGTGTGGAGCTTTCCCCGGACCCAGCCCTGGCTCTCCTGGGATACTCTAAACGACTCCCTACAGCGATCCGCAGGTTAGTCGATATGGGTCTGCTGGTGGCAAAGCGGCGTGTGGCAATGTGTTGGTTGAAGGGTCCCTTACCCACAATCTTGCAGTGGTCGCATGATATGTTATATTGCAGCACCCAGACTGAGACCTTTAGTGAATTGCTACCTCCCAGGAACAGGCCCAAGAATTTCTGGGGACTATATACTACGTACCTGCTTACCAAAGAGGATGCCCCAGAGAAGGCAGCTTTTGCCATTCCTGACATGCGCACCCATGTCCCTGCAGTATGACCCTCTCCTAGGGACCATAACAAGCGTCACTCCCCAGGACACATTCCTACTGGTATAGGTTCGCACATGCCTTGTGGAATTGCATCTGCAGAGTGGAGGGACGGGTCAGACCCTACTAAAATTGGCACAAGGTCCCGCTTGCCGGAGCCACTGGGGGGTACTGGTCTTGGGACAATGTGTATAGTTACATGCTTTGGGAGGCCGAAAGTACAGAGTGGTAGTTGTCCTGGAATGATGGGTTTAGTGCAACGTATGTGCTTTTTGAACAATGGACCTACGATAACCTGTGATCGAAGACTGCTGCCTGCCCCTTGGGTTGTTGGCTAAAGAGCTGTGTTCATTGCTAGGGAAATATTGAGCTGCCGGCCCGATGGGTTGTAGGCGAGAGGCTGTGTTAATTTGAGACTTTGTTTTAATAAAATAAAAAAAATAAAAATAAAAACATAAACACTCAGCACATGTTTCCACAAATCTTTTAACTTGACCATCTATATCTGGCCACCAATATATTTGTTTAATTTTCTTAACAGTTGCAGTAATACCTAAATGTCCCTCGTGAGCCAACATAATAATTTTAGCCCTTAGACTCACAGGAGGAACAAATAAATCTTGTCTGACTAAAATATCATTGACTACAGATAACTCAGAAGACACCTGAGAAAAAACTCGTACATCAGTTAACATACTCCTGTCACATGGCCAACCTTCAATAAGAAATTTCTTAACCTGAGTTAAACAATCATCTTTCTTACAGCTCTCAAACCACTCTTTCTCTGAAATTTTAAATTGTTCATTAATATCATCCACTGTAAAAACATATTCAAAATTGGATTTATCACTGCTGCTAACACAGTCACCCTCTACTGGTAACTGTGACAAACAATCTGCTCTGACATTTTTGCCTCCTGGAATATATTTTATATCAAAATTGAATTCTTGTAGCCTTGCTAATAGTCTAATGAGTCTAGAAGAAGCTTTATTGGAACAGCTATCTCCTAACATATATATCAAAGGCTTATGATCAGTAAACAATTGAAATCTCGTTCCCCATATGTACATTTTAAATTTCTCAGAAGCCCATGAGCATATGCTGCCAGTGCTTCACGCTCAATGGTACTATAGTTTTTTTCTGCTTCATTGAGGGTACGTGAAGCAAACGCTATGGTACATTCCTGACCATTCACCATTTGGCTTAATACAGCACCAAGACCTTTGGCACTAGCATCAACCGTGATGATACATTTTTCTCCATGAGTGAAAGGTTTAATAGCAGCAGCAGTTACAATTAATTTTTGACTGACTGAAAAGCATTTTGACACTCCTCTGACCAAACATACTTTGCATTTTTCTTCAAGAGATTCCTTAATGGTTGTACTATGATGGCATAGCCTTGAACAAACCTTGCATAGTATTCACTTAAGCCTAGAAAGGCTCTAAGGGAATCTTTGTCTGTGGGAATTGGTGCATCATTAATACCTTTTAATAAAGATACCTTGGGTCTAATACCCTCTTTAGAAATATTATGCCCCAAATAATTAACCTCTTGAGCAATAAACTTACATTTATCAACATTGACAGTCATTCCTTGAGCACCCAATTTACTCAAAACCTTCTCTAACAAAATTATGTGTTGATCTAAATTCTCTGTATGAATTAAAATATCATCCTGGAAAGCCTGTATACCTTTTTCTTCTCGAAACATTTGATCCATCAACCTTTGAAAAACGCTAGCAGCGGATGCCAAACCAAATGGCATACGCTTATACATATATACACCAAACGGTGTCACGAACGTTGTTAAAGGTTGTGAATCTTCGGATAAGGGAATTTGGTGATACGCCGAACGTAAATCTATAGTAGAAAAATACTTACTCCCTCTAGTCTTGCCAACATTTCATGTATTCTTGGGAGAGGATGGCAGTCCAGAAGAATATTCCTATTAAGAACTCTCAAATCTGCACATAAGCGAATATCGCCAGAACTTTTGCGTGCAACGACAGCAGCCAAAACCCATTCTGAAGATTCTACTTGTTTGATTATATCTTGAGAACACATATCATCTAATAATTTTTTAAGATCCTCTCTGGCAGAGAGAGGAACAGGTCTTACTTTTTGTATAACAGGAGTGACATTATTCTTCAACTTTATAGTATGTTGAAATCCTTTAACTACACCAACCGTTTTTGAAAACACATCTGAAAACTTGGAACATAAGTTTTGTATAATCCCTTCGTGCATGTTAGTTTCTTGAATAGCTAAAACTGGCATATCACCTAGTGCCACTGGTTCAGAGTGCCCAGGTTTGAGTATAATCCCTAGTTTGGCTTGGTCTTGCCAACCAAGAATGGCTCTTCCATTAACTGCAACATAAATTTTGGTAAAGATGTTTCTTCCTTTGAATACAATGCTGTCATCAAAATAACCTTTCATGATTATATCATACTCACCAAATGCTTTCGGATTAACAGTGGTAGGCTTCAATAATTTCTTAGACCAAAACTTGTTGAACGTGTTTTCAGCTAAGATAGTAATAGGAGACCCTGAATCGGCCATAATGCCGATATTAATCACACCAATATGTACTTCACAAATGGGACCTTTGCACCTCTTTTCAGAATCACTTAACGAATTTACCTCAACCGATAATGAAACATTGCTAATAGCCTCACTCACTATGTCATTCTCGACATCAAGTTGACTAACTTTAAATTTTGCTTTGTTAGAATTGCATACAGTATAAAAATGTCCAATGTTTTTACAATTGTTGCACCTTTTACCTTGAGCAGGACAATTAGGATAGTTGCCCATATGAAACTTAGATCCGCACCTGTAACATGCTCCCCTAACACGTTTCTCACCTGTCTTCTTTGGTATGTTCTTATGTGAAACAAAATTAACATCAGAAATACTAGCATTAGATACTGCTGCTACTTGTACTACTTTTGTATTATCAGAAGAAATTGCAGTAGACGATTCATTCAAAATTTTAGAAGAAACAACAGAACGTTCAATACTCCTAGCAATATCCATAACTTCATCAAGAGATGGATTTTTACACGTTAAAATACGTTCTTGAATTTTCTTATTAAAACAATTAAATACTAATTGATCACGTAGAGCAGTGTCTAAATAATTTCCAAATACACATTTCGAGGCCAAAACGCGCAAAACTGCTAAATAATGTTCGATAGACTCTTCTGACATCTGTTTGCGTTTAAAAAATTTGTGTCTTTCAACCATAACAGATGGTTCATCAACATATTGTTTACCAATGCGTGCTAAAGCTTCCTTAAAAACATTCCAGGTTTCATCACCAGCAGGCGCAGGAAAAACAGGTAAATTATCGAAAATTTCTTGTCCAGCACTACTGTAGTAAGGTTCGGTAAAGAACTCCGGAAACTCTCGAGGTATTTCTGTAAAGTTGCTTTAATGAAGAGGAAAGGAACCCACGACAACTCCAGTTAAACAGCAAGCAAGTTATGACATAAACTTGAACAGGAATCTAGATCTCTGGAAACATGAGATTCTAAGATTCCACAAACGTCATCATACACAGTGAGCAAACTTCAATGAATAAACACGGCATAACTTACCACAACTACCTAAGTGATTGAACAATAAAGCTCTTTTCCTTGAAGGTGAATATTTGCTGGCATCTATAGCTTCAAGATAAGTTTCAAACACTCTATAGCATTTATGCCAAGGTGTAGATGGTTTACCTGGATTTTCAAGAAATGGAGGTGGTTGCATAACTGTATTCACTGAAGCCATAATGAAGAGTGTATATGTGGAAGTCACAGGATGTCAAAACAGCACAGAATCAACAAAATATAAATAAAATATTACTTGTAGATGTTGAAGCGAAGATATATGTACACTGGTCAAGTATTTATTCAATATTGAGTGGAACGTGGTGACGTGCAAGTCCTCAGATTAACTTGCATCCGAAGGTAGAATAGAACGAGGATCACGCTACAATCAAGTGCGTCAGTCAGCCAACATAGAACACATTCTCAGCCCTGCGATACGGTAAGCGCGAGAAATATGTTTGAATAATGCGCTATGAAGCACCCGTTAAGCGTGACCAAACTTTCAAAAGATACCACGCTGGCAGTTGACCAAACAGGTAACTGCGAATAATAACAAAAGAAATGTACTTTACCAAATGCGCAGTGAGAGGACAAATCACAGAAATCTTGATGTAGAACAGAAATCCGTTTCTGTTTAGATTTCTTCAATTTCTTATCCTCTGTTACACTTTGTTCGATAAAGATGAAATGAGATGAATAAGACGTCGGTGGGGTCCACTCTTTGAAAGAAATCGTCGCCATAAAATGTAGTATTCGATTTGTAAATAAAATCCAAACGAGTGAAGAAATATGAAGATAGGTTTATTCCAATACAGGACCCACGACAGCCAGCCACAACAGCAGACCAATCAATGAGCCAAGAGTTCCATTACACTAGAACACTTAAACAATCTACATTCTAGACTTGACAGAATTACATTTAAAGCAACACACTTATATTATATATTACTTTACCCCACATTACTGTGAGGCATACGAAGCCAAAATTAGGATAGAGTAATATGGTGCAGTTGAGAAATGCGAGTTACTGTGATGTAACATCCATCATGCCTTCTGTATATCTGTTGTCCCTCTTTTGTGTCGCTGCCGTGTCCTGTCAGAGTGCCTCTGTGATGTCACAGTATGCTGTCGTAGGATTCTCGGGTTGTCTGGGGCAGTGTTCAGATGCAGTCTAGTGACTGAGCTACCAACATCAAGCTCCTGGTGGGCACCAATTAATATGCAAAAGAAACAATTGATGGACGGAATGCTGGACAATGCAAACATTCACCCCCAGTCACAAGGATCTGGGTTTAATCCATCATTCTTTTGCTCACTACACCACCCCAGTTTGGACCCAGCCATATGCAAATCAGTCTTGACCCTGTTCCTTGTGGGAACAGTCCAGCCCGAACTGCCAAGCCAGGTCCTCCCTGGACCGGAAACAAGCATCCTGGGACTAGTTTCAGGGCATCACCCTTCATCAGCCAGGCTAGCTTGAATTCAGTGGTGTAGTGAGCACGGGACCCACGTCTGGGCATACCCTTCCTACTTAGGGCGACATATGCAAAAGAAACAATTGATGGACGGAATGCTGGACAATGCAAACATTCACCCCCAGTCACAAGGATCTGGGTTTAATCCATCATTCTTTTGCTCACTACACCACCCCAGTTTGGATCCAGCCATATGCAAATTCGTCTTGACCCTGTTCCCTATGGGAACAGTCCAGCCCGAACTGCCAAGCCAGGTCCTCCCTGGACCGCAAACAAGCATCCTGGGACCGGTTTCAGGGCATCACCCTTCATCAGCCAGGCTAGCTTGAATCCAGTGGTGTAGTGAGCACGGGACCCACGTCTGGGCATACCCTTCCCACTTAGGGCGACATATGCAAAAGAAACAATTGATGAACGGAATGCTGGACAATGCAAACATTCACCCCCAGTCACAAGGATCTGGGTTTAATCCATCATTCTTTTGCTCACTACACCACCCCAGTTTGGACCCAGCCATATGCAAATCAGTCTTGACCCTGTTCCTTGTGGGAACAGTCCAGCCCAAACTGCCAAGCCAGGTCCTCCTTGGACCGGAAATTGTTCCTTGTGGGACGGGTATGCCCAGACGTGGGTCCCGTGCTCTCCATGCCACTGGAGTCAAGCTATCCTGGCTGATGAGGGCTGAAAGCCCGAAACCGGTCCTAGGATGCTTGTTTCCAGTCCAGGGAGGACCTGGCCTGGCAGTTCCGGCTGGACTGTTCCCATTGGGCGCAGGGTCAAGACTGATTTGCATATGGCTGGGTCCAAACTGGAATGGCATGGTGAGCAAAAAAACGATGGATTTAGGCCCAGATCTCTGTACTGGGGTGAATGTACGACATTGTTCTGCATTCTGTCCATCATTTGTTGTTTTTGCATTGGGCACCAATTAATATTCCTAATTAATCGACGTTCCTACTGACTAATAAACTTTCCTGTATGTATCTGCCTGCCGGTACCTACCCACTGACTTTGCACAAAGGGTCCGGAAATTTAATGGAGAGACTGGTTTAAGGTAAGAATGTTAAAGTGATATTAGGGGGCACCTTGGGAGGTGTAGAATATACTTGGCAATACCGTTTTCTTGTTTAGTGGCCTGGTACAGACACTCGGCCAACGTTCATTTGTATTTTTGATGCTGTCATTTAGTGTTTGTTCGGTTAGCCTTTACAGTGGTTGTCTTGGTACATTTAAAAATATCAATTGGAGTTCACATTCAGTACATTTTATGTATTTAATTTGCCACGGACATACAGAAAGCAACATTTGCAGAAAAATGCACAAAGAGGTAAAAACAAGGCGTTAATATAAAAAGAGGAGACAGATATGCAGTTAGTGACTGATTTTTGCAAAGCGAAACCAGAAAACGGGGGTTAATAGCGTCTTTTCAACTGAAATAGTGTGAGTTTAGGCAAAAAATAGTTTAACCAAAACTCCTTTTTCTTCATTATCGCGTATGAGATCTCTTTCGAATACGTTAATTCAGATTACCAGCTGTTCAAAACCCTATTGTGTTTGATTTAAAACTGTAATGTTGCTCTAATAATCTGGGCCACATACAGGCTTCACATGACAACTGTCTTGCCTCTTGGTTCACTACTAGTACTGTCCCCTACGTGGAGACGGGGGCAGGAATAGTTCCACGTTCATGTTTAAAAACAAGCACTTTTAATAAGTACCTCTCAGTGCAGTGCTATAATGTAACTTATTAACGTTAACGTTAATATATATATTTTTTAATGTTAAAGACACTTTACCATATTTTACATGATGTTTGTTATATGATTTACATAGCAAACATTTTCAGGGCTTGGCTCGTGCACGGGCTCTAAGAGCCAAGCCAGATCCTTGGCTCGGCTCTCCCTGTTAGTTTCTTGGATGCACACCGTTGCCTGCCTCCAAGCTGCCCAGCAGCCCAGAACCCCTGATGTTTTCCCCGCCAAAAACTCATGCCCGCTTCTCCTGCTGTTGTTTCTCTCTCTCGGGCTACCTGGGGTGCTTCCACATCTATCCCTCCTGGGAGCACCGATCTGGAGCTTCTTTATGGTAAGGAAAAAAGAGATCGGCCTGCTTCGGCAGCAGCTGTAGTCTGGAAGAAATGTAAAAAATAGTTCTGGTGGGGGGGGGTGTGCGTGTGTGTGCGTGTGTGCGCGTGCGCGTGTGTGTGTGTGTGTGTGCGCGTGTGCTTGTTCTTGTTCGTGAAGTGCTGTACCTGGCACAATGGCGGTGGTTCTTGGTAATATGCTGGCCTTGGCACAATGGGGGTATTACATGGAAAAATGTAGGCAATGGCACATAGGTGGTAATCCCTGATAAAATGTAGGCCCCCCTCTTACTTGTGGTATTGCCTAGCAACAGGATGGTTGTGGCACATTGCTAATAATATCTAGTAAATGAGGGCTTTGGTGCAATGGCTGTTATCCCTGGCAACTTTCTGCGCTGGTACAAAAGTGGTATTCCTTGACAACATGCTGGTCCTGACACAATGGAGGTAATTCTTTGCGTTTCAGCCCGGGCTAAATGGTAGTCATTCCTGGTAAAATTCTGGCCCTAGCAGTATGGTGCTAATCTGTGGCAAAATGTTGACCCTGGCACATTGGTGGTAATTCCTGACAACATGCTGGCCCTGACACAATGTTAGTAATCCCTGATAAAATGCTGACTCTGGCACAGTGGCAGTAACTCCTGGAATATACTAGCCCTGGCACAATAGTAGCAATCCCCACCATAGCCCCATCCATGTCTCCACGCCATTCTCGATACGTCGGTGCGGATTGAGCCCCCCAGTGCTTAGCTATGTTACGTTTTGCGAACATCATACCTAATGTCGCCCAGTCTTGATCCGCGCGGTTGAGATCTGTCGGTTCCCATATGTTTAGTATACATCTTTTGGGCTCTGGGGTGATCGTCACTCCTCCAACTTGTGTAATTACATCCATAATTGTCTCCCAGTAGGCTACTATTGCAGGGCATTCCCACAGTGTATGATAGAAGGTACCTTCCCTCCCGCATTGTCTCAAACAGAGTCGGCTGTCAGTCTTCCCTATCTTATGTAGAGTTACTCTAGTGTAATAGATACGATGAAGTATTTTTAATTGTACTAATCTCAATTTGGAGGACATTGCTACTTCCCGAGGGGACGCTAGCGCCACCTGCCAATCGTTCTCATCTAAGTCTCCCACCTCCCCCTGCCATTTTTCACGGAGCGATTTTGTGGGATCTGGTTGATTGTTGATAATTTTAAGGTAGGTCAGGGAGATGGCTTTCTTGTCTATCCGTTCTGTTAGGAGCCTATCCTCTAATGGGGATGCTTCGGGGAGTATAGTTCCCGCTGTAATGGCTTTCGTGAGTGCATGCCTAATCTGGGTATATCGAAACAATTCTGTAGGTGCCATCTCGTATTGCTCTTGGAGTTGTGCAAAAGTAACTATTTCCCCCTTTCGCCAAAGGTCCCCCACCGTTGAAATTCCGATTGAGTCCCAGTGTTTAATGCCCTTACTAGTACCGAGTCTGCCCAATCGTTGAGTTTCCCAAAGCGGAGTCATTTGCATTATGTGACCGTCCCACCCCAGCTGTTTGAGTGCTGTGTGCCAAATTTGAATGTGTGTGCTGTGGGGCCCGTTAGTGATGTCTTACGATTTTTATTATATAGATGCCTCATAACTCCTCCCTCCCCCAAACTATTCCTGTCGGCGCAAAATGCTGGTTCCGTTTGCGGGGCGTGGAGCCATTGATTTATCACAATCAGCTGGGAGGCCCAATAGTATGTTTGTATATTCGGAAGGGCGATTCCCCCATCATACCATCCCTTTACCAATTTCTTCATGGCTATTCGGGCCGGCTTGCCATCCCAGAGCAGAGTACTCACAGGTCCAAAACTTTTTTGACATCTAGGGAATGAGCTTCAAGATTTAGGGAATGCACCTCATTTTGTTCATCCTCTAAAACCCAACTCCAGTGTAGCCTTGAGGAACATTTCCCAGAGCAATGGGGTTATCAGAGCCAGGAATGAGAAGCAACCCCATTTTAGCAAGATCTTGCCAACCAACTATGTTGCGTCCCTTGACTGCAGCATAGACTTTTGTAAAAATGTATCTACCTAAACATTCCAACCTTGAATTAAAGTAACCCAACATTTCAATATCAAATTCGCCGAATGCTTTGGGGTTGACATATGTTTGAGTCAAAGTAATAGAACCTTGCCATTTGTCAAAAAACATGACATCTGATAAAATCGTTATAGGCGAGCCAGAATCAGCCATAATTGGGATTTCTATTTCCCAAATAATGCAATACCTAGAGGACCTCTGATAGAATGACTGTTAGATATGGAATTGCATTCAACTGTTAAAAGCATATCATGAAATTGCTCTGTGCAGTCATCAAGAGTCTCAGAAAATTCTACACTGTTGACTCTAGTAGGTTTTTTAACAGATCTGCAGGCCTACTTTTTTGCATAAAACACATCTTTTCCCTATAGCTGGACACATGGGGTAATTGCTAAGATGTGACTTTGAACTACACCTATAACAACTTGTGTTACCCTTCCTTATCAATTGTTTAGCAGGTTGTTTTAGTTTCACTGCATTGACGCAGTCCGCAGTTTCATGTGTAGAGGACTTGGCAAAGTTGGACGATTGATCATTCTGAAGAGCTTTGGAGGTGATAATAGATCTCTCAATGCTCTTGGCAATGTCAATAGTTTCCAGGAGTGTGGGTTTCCTGCAACTAAGGAGGCGTTCTTGAATTTTTCTTGAAAAACAAGAGAAAATTAACTGGTCACGGATGTAAATATCAAGATTCGCTTCAAATTCACAAGTGGAGGCTAAAACTCGTAGTTCAGCGATGTATTCGTCTACAGATTCGTCTGCAAGTTGTTTCCTCCTGAAAAAATTATGTCTCTCTAGCATAATATTTGGTTCTTGGTCATAATGTCTTGCCAAACGAGCTAACGCCTCTTTGTAGGAATCCCAATGTTCAGCATCACCAGCTTCTCCTAGGGGTGTTGGCAAAGACATGTTGTGCAGAAAGGCCCAAACAACCATAAAGAATTGCAACTTTGCGAGCAGGTGAAAACTTGATTGCATCAATTGCTACAACGTGATTTTCAAATGCCTTTACCCATTGTCACCAGGGAATACTGGGTTTACCTGGATGTTGCAAGAAAGGAGGCAGTTGTGCAAACTGCTGAGAGGTAGCCATGGATGAAGAAAGAGAGTCTGAGAATATCAAATATTAAGCATGTAAAAGAAAAATACCTGTAAAGTGGAAAGCATTAAAATAAAATATGCAAAGCTGATACAGTGCAATAAATGTAAAATGCAAGAAGGTGACAGTCTAGTTCAAGAGAACCTTATAATTTTAAAAGAAAGATGAGCCTGTCACCGAAGTTTGCAGGCACAGAAATGATAAAGGTGAGCCTATCACTGAATTTGAAGGCTCCAATCCACAACAACAAAAATTTTGAAGTTAAGTAAAATATTTAAGGTGAGCCTATCACCGAACTGGAGGACTCCAATTGTTAGGCTCCAATTAGAATTTATCTGTAGGTTTAGATACGGAAAATAAGGTGTGCCTGTCACCGTAATCGTAGACAGGCTGGATCATACCTGTATCATGTTGTGGCAAACCAATCCAATATGGCCGTCTGCGTCGAGACATGATGATGGAGCTGCCCAATTGAGCGTGTGGACTGCCCAAGGAAATATGGCCGCAAGCGTGAATACGCGGTGACGTCTTTCAAGGAGGAGATTAGGTGATGTCACGAGGAGGGGCAGCTGTGAAACACCGCCGGAACGGCAGAAAACGAGGAAACTGCTGCTGCGCCCTGCGTGAGGAAAGGCAGGAAACGGCAGGTGAAGGCGTTGTGCTGAACGTCGTCTATCCGCAGTGAGGCAGAATGTGGCAATGGAGGCGCTGTGCCGCGCGTCGTCTGAATGATGCACGCTGAGAAGTCCTGAAGAGTTGGTTGGTGGGTGCTGACAGTGTGGGCTCCTCCGGTCGTCGCCAAATGAAGTAATGAGGAGACGAGAAGACTCCGAGGTAAGTAAAAGGGATTTATTTCCAATAAGTGAAGCACCCACGACCGAGTGCTCCTGCTGCGCACTAGGATCTCTGCCAACTGATTAACGTTGGCAGAATCCTGGCACGCATAGAACAGAGCCCGATCGTGGAACCATGTTCAAATGATGCATAGAGGACGAGACACCCTCGCGCTGGCTACAGCGCGATGATGCCTCCAGGCAAAGCAAGCAAAGCTACACACTACAATCCCCCAGCACCATGGTCACAAGGGGAACATTGGTGGTAGTTCCTGTTGAGTGCTCGCCCTGGCACAATCGTTGTAATCCCTGGCAGCATGCTCCCCCTGCCATTATTGGGGTAATCTCTGGGAACATTCGGGCCCTGGCACAATTGTTGTATGCCTTATAAAATGCTCCACCGGCACAATTGTGGTAATCCCTGGTAAATTGTGGGGCCTTCCACAAGGGCAGGAATTCCTGGTAAAATGACGGTTCTGGCAAAATGATGATAATCACGGGCAACATGCTGACTGGCACAGTAGTGGTAATCCCTGTGAACATGCTGGCCATGGCACATTGATGGTAATTATTGGCAATTTCCTGGTCCTGTTACAATAATGGTAATCCCAGGCAGCATGTTGACCCTGGCACAATAGTAATAATTCCTGGCAATATGCTGGTCTTGCGAAATGAGGGTAATTTCTGGTAAACTGATGGACTTGCATATCATTGGTAATACCTGGCAAAGTGCTGCCACTGGCATAGTGATGTTAATTCCTGGCCATATGCTGGCCCTGGCACAATGGTGGGCAATTGCTGGGAAGATGTTGGCCCTAGTATAATAGTGTTAATCCAATGCAACACGCTGGCCCTAGCACAATGGTGGTGAACCCTGATAAATGCTGGCCCTCCCACAATGATGGTAATACCTGGCAAAACGCTGGTCATTGCATAATGGTGTTACATAGTGGGACAGTAGTGATAATTCCCGGTAAAATTATGGCACAGTTGTGATAATCCTTGGCCTCATGCTGGACCAGGAACAGTGTTGGTAATTCCTGGTAAAATGTTGGTTGTAGCACATTGGTGGCAATCTCTGGCAACATGCTGCCCCTCACATAATGGTGGTTATTCCTACTGAAATACTATCCCTGTCACAATGGTTTTAATTCCTGGCAACATGCTCACCGTTACAGTTCCTGATAAAATGCTGGCCCTGGCACGAGGGTGGTAATCCCAGGCATATTGTGGGCAGCCACGGTTTGATGGTGCCAATGCACAATTATGAATCGTTTTGAATACATTAAGTTTTAGGCAGGCTTAAATAAAAGAAGAACGAATGCAAGTGAACCATTCAAAGAACCAAGTCAAATGTATTTTTAATTCCCCAAACTTAGTTGAAAGGGTTGGACAAGACGAAATCCACATTGCATTTCTATTGTATTTGTAAATGTTTGCTGTAGACCCGGAGCTCATGTTTTATTTATTGTTTTTTTTTTTTTGGTAGGAACAGGGTCAATTAGAAAGGAATATAAAAGGGTTGGAGGGATGGCTTTCTCCTGTTCATGATGATGTGACCGACTTAAAAAAGCATTTCATTTGTATAGCAACAAGTACTACTTTTGTAACTTTCTCAATTTCACTTACAAAAGAGATGTCGTTTCTTTGATGTATATATTTTCCATGTTTTAAAAATAATTTTGGTTTTATTTAACTAAAATTAAACTAATGACCTAAATTGGGATAAATGATTGTTTTGAACCACTATGGTCCATCTTAGTATAACATGTTTACCAATGCCTGCGCACACACTCCCCCACCCCATATACCCTCCCAAAGCCAATTTAATCCTTCAGTTATTTAGTGTGATTAATACTTTTAGCTATTTGAAGGCGCTTACACTGCTCTGTTCATATTGTTTCACATTTTACAGTATTTTCAAATTCCTTACTGCATTTTAAGAATTAAAATTCCCTGCTTGACTAATCGGCTGTTCCACTAGTCCCTTCTCTGTATGTTCTAGACTCGTCATGTGTTTTTATCCTAACTGCCTTCATTCCTGACGCCACTCTTGCACTAGCTTCCCATTTTTGATTCCTCTGCAGCACAGTTCTCAGCTCTAATGGAGCGTGTATACTTTCGAAGTGTACAAGGAGAATACGACAATTCCCTGTCTCCTCGCCAGAGACTCATGGCTGAGTTGCTTACTGACCCTCTCCACAAATTGTCCTCGCTCTCCTATAACTAGGGCCTTTCTTCTCCCCATCCCGATTATCTAGTGCTTGTGCACGAATATGGCCATAGGCACAAAATTGTGCTTCCCCACAGAAGTGCAAGCCCCTCAGATATGCCTCTTAAAGGAGCAGCAGCGACCCTCATGAATTCTCTAGAGATCTTTTTTTTTGTGCAGATATCCGACTTGGATGTCCCATACACATCCACTATTTTGGACCCTTTCTAACCTGCCTGCCTTCAATCTCCAGTATAGTAAGACCAGGACGGAACATGCAAAAGGTCACACGGCTTCAATAAGTCGAATTTGCGTCAGCCCGGACACTTAATTGATGACCCTGTTACCTGCCAGTGCTCTCAGTTTTGGAATGTAATGGCCAAACCGGCAAATATAGGGAGGTTGGAGTAGAAGAAATCAGATTCTGTCATTGATCAACTACAGTCTTGGGGCCAAGCCTAAATGACCTGAGGAACTACTTGAAGTACTCTACGCTCCCAAAAAAAGAGTGTAGTAGTTCATTAGTCATAGGATTTCTGAGGTTCTGGGTCTTTCTTCATTTTAATTGATATTATCTATATTCTGAAATGCGTTTAATTGATTATGTTTGACTGTTTCCTTTACTGGGAATTCTCACTCAGGCATTTAATTTGAGCGGCCTACAACTAAACCTTCACACAAATGTTAAGCTGTGCCAACTCTTCAATTCACAAAGTTTTACAGTTTGGTAACATCTCACCCCTTTCATCTGTTCACCCATGCTTCGCTCTTTTCTACCATCAGGAAATTGGCTGTCATTTCTGCCACTTTGCAGTTGCGCCTCTTGTCCCAAAATGTTCTTTGTTTCCTTCGTTTGTGCCCACGTATGCTGAAGTGAGGTGTTCTGTAGTTCTGCAGCTACATGTACAGTTCAACGTATAGTGTATTGCTAGAGGCCTGTAGCCCTCTGGTTACAGCAAGGCACTGCATATGTCAAGAGCATGGACACATTAGAGTGCATAGGTAGTCTTTTTTTTGTTACGTCGCTAGTGCAGTGTCCTTCCGAAGAGTGACGCCCATTGAGAATTGGGGACTCACTCATCAGGCCTGTTTGTTGCATGTCTTCTTGATGTGCACACAATAACGTGATCCAGGGGACCATGCCATGCCAGTACATCGCGCTGCGATATGAGTTTGGACATCCACAAAAAATACCTGCCAGGCAAATTGTAGAGAAAGCTCCTGACTGTAACGTAAGCCAGAGAAAAAGAAGCAGGGACTCCAAGGTTTGAAGAGCGTCTTTTAATACGGCACTGCAAGGTCCAGGTACAGTTACGAATGACCCAACCGCCACCCGCCATGTCTATATGCCCTGCACACATTTTAAAAGATGACATCCCCACTCGATGACATTTGAAGTAGACACGAGCGCGGCAGCACTCGTGCCAACTTCAAATGACAACAATAACCACTTAACACACCTCCCCCCCTTTTATTTAACACAAAAAAACCACACACAACAATAAAAAATTAAGAAAGAACAAAATCTTTGAATTTAGTGGGTAATCTACGAATTCTCGGATTCCTGGTCAAACATGGAGGAGCAGTTACACATTGTTCTTCAACAGGTAATTCTGTGCACGAGTTGCTCACTGGATTTTCATTCACATCCAAAAATACATTGGAAGCAATGTTATCAGTAGGATCCATTTTACCTTTATAAACTGAGACTCTATTAAAATTCCAAACACTTCCGTCCTCCACTCGTACAGCATTCCTAAACATTTCCACTACTCGCACAGGATCCGACCAGTTGGACAATCCCTTACGTATAGAACCACCTTTCTTCAACCGTACTAAGTCCCCAACCTGAACAGAAACATTCCTGACAATTCTATTTTTTAGCAAGTTATCTTTCATTTTGCTTTTGTAAGCATCCATTTTACGACGAATTTCTTTGAAATCTATCTCAGCGATTTCTGTTTGTGCTTTGTTCTTGTTTTTTAACCACCATGGGACCAGTTTTGTGCTGGGTTTGCGGCCTCTCAATAATTCAAAAGGACTTATCAAAGTTACGGCATTGGGTGATGTTCTGTAAGATAGCAACATGGATTGTAAAGCTTTGTCCCATCCCAGTCCACCTTTGACTGCTAACTGAATAGCCTCTTTGACAACCCTATTGAATCTCTCAATTTGACCATTAGCCTCTGGATGGAAAACTGCAATCCTTTTGTGAGTAATACCACATCTAGTCAAATAGTTTTCCATCTGTTTGCTAACAAACTGTGGCCCATTGTCAGTAACAAGCTCCTGAGGAATACCTTCCCTACAGAAAATATCATCTAAAAATTGTATAATGGCTTCTGAGGTAACTTCTCTGACCATCTTAATCTCAGGCCATTTTGAAAAGTAATCCATTAGCACAATCCCAAAAGAGTGTTGATGCGGTAAAATACTAAACGGACCAATTATGTCAATGCCCAATTTACACCAGGGCGAAGCAGGTAGATCCACAGGTTGTGGAGTAGCGGTTAAAACTTTAGCTGACTTATCACTATTAGCACACAAATCACAAGATCTTACATGATGCTCAACATATGAATCAATGCCTGGCCACCAAAAGCTATCCTTCAATCTTCTCCTGGTGATGGAGATACCAAAATGCCCTTCATGAGCAATGTCAACAAACATTTTCCTGAGACCAAAAGGTGGAATAAATTTATCCCCCCTCAGAATTATATCATTCTCTATAGCCAATTCATCACGAACCTTAAAGTAACTAACAAGACTCCCTATGAGTTCTATTTCTTCTGGCCAACCTTCTAGTATGAATTTTTTTACTCCTTTAAGTTCTTGATCCTTCCCCATTTCTTCATTCCACAATTGCTCTTGAATAATGGGATTGTCATTAGACAACAAATTCACGTCACGCACAACATGTGCAACCTCACATTCATCAGAATCAACGCAATCCGATTCCACACACGGAAGAGGCAATCTTGACATGCAATCCGCATGGACATTGGCTTTACCAGGAACATACTCTAGAGAATATTGGAAGTTTTGTAGTCTAGAGGAAAGTCTGGCCAACCTTGATGACAATGTGCGCCACCACCAGGTGATAATATATGAACCAATGGCTTATGGTCAGACTTAATGGTGAATTTTGTTCCCCATAGGAAAGGTCTAAAATGTTCTGCCCCCCACACACATGCTAATATTTCTCTTTCAATTACAGAGTAATGTCGGTCAGATTCTCGTAATGTTCTTGAACCATATGCTACAATCCATTCTTTACCCCACTCTTCTTGAATCAATACCGCACCTAATCCACAATTGCTTGCGTCTACCATTACAACACAATGTTTACCAATTACAAAAGGTTTAAGACATGGAGCCTCAACAATTATCTTCTTAACAGTGGAAAACGTGGCAGTCATAACATCAGTCCAAGTGAATTTCACATTTTTCTTTAACAGATTCCTAAATGGTTCAATCACAGTAGCATAATTAGGGATGAATTTTGCGTAGAACTCCACTAGTCCCAAAAAGGCAACTAACTGTTCTTTGTTTTCAGGAATAGGAGCCTTACTGATGTTTTCCAAATGTGACATTTTAGGTTTAATCCCATCTCCACTGATACTGTGTCCTAAGTATTCCACTTCATGTCTTTTGAATCTGCACTTGTCTGCACGGAGCGTTAAACCTTTGTTTGCTAATGCATTTAGGACTTTGACTAAGTTATGGTCATGTTCCTCCTCATTTTTGCCAAAAACTAAAATGTCATCTTGAAATGCTATGGCCCCAGTGAGACCATCCAGAGTTTCTTTCATCAGTCTTTGGAATACGGAAGCGGCACTGGCTAAGCCAAAAGGCATCCTGCAGAATCTGTAGAGACCCTCTGGTGTTATAAAAGAAGTTAAATCTTTAGATTCTTCATGGAGAACTACCTGATGATAAGCGCTAGCTAGATCAAGACAAGAAAACACACGTGCCTCAGCTAACGTGGAAACCATTTCATGTAGATTGGGAAGAGGATGAGCATCCACACAAATGGCATTGTTAAGACTGCGTAAGTCTATGCATAAACGAAGTTCCCCACCAGATTTAACTGAAATAACAACTGGAGAAACCCATGGAGATGACTCTATTGGTTCAATTATCTTCTTCATACACATGTCATGGAGCATTTCTTTCAATTTGTTCCTATAGGACAGAGGAACATTCCTTACCTTATGACGTACAGGAATGGCATTAGCATGTACTTTTATGCGATGTCTAAAACCTTTGTATTCACCAAGTTTGTCACTAAATAATGTAGGAAAATCATTTTTATTTTAGCAACTAGTACAGAGTCATTAGATTTCTTGATAGAATCACATTTTGTAGAATTTGTATCAACAGAATAAACCGGAGGATCAGCATTAGGATCTAATCTGATTCCTAGTTTTTCCTGATGTGGCCAGCCTAAGAGCGATTGCCCAACTTTTGTAACATAAATTTTTCCACGCGTGCAGCGTTCATGAAAGACTAAATCAGCAATGAAATACCCTAGAAGTTGTAATTTGTGACCAGTATAACCACTAGGAGAAATATCAGGATGTGTAAGTTCTATATCAGGCCAATTAGAACAAAAAAGAGCGTGAGGCAGAATAGTATACCAGGAGCATGAATCTACTAGTACTTGGGTAGAAATTCCATTGATAGTGACTTCACATGAAGGAAATTTAGTAGCACTTATCTCTTTACTCACACAAAGTATAGTATTTACATCATAATAGTTATCACACAACTCCTCATGTTCTTGTATAAAATTGACTCTTCTAGGAGCTGACCTACATACTCTGGGAAAATGTCCCTTTTTGTTACACCTGGCACACACTTTAGGGCAGGGCATTGCTTTGAATTCCCTAGGTGATATCCACTGCCACATCTAAAGCAGTAAACATTGTTCCACCTGGTATCAGGTTTTTGCCATCTGTTCCTGGTTTCAGGTTTTTGAAAATTTTCATTCTTTTGGGTTATAAATTTTTTTTGTTTGTCATTTTCCTTGTTGACAACATGTACATCACTTTTATCACAGGATCTTATCTCATCAACAAACTTTTCTGAATGCTCAATGGCCTTTGCTATTTCAATTGCAGCATTAAGAGACATGTCTGAACTCGTCCACAACCTTTCTTGTATTTTTTTGTTGTTAGTACGCATGAGAATTTGATCTCTCAAAACTTGATCATAGTTAATATGTTCAAAGTCACAAGTAACCGCTAAAGATCTCAAGGTTGATACATAAGTCTCAATGGACTCATCTGTTTTTTGCTTCCTTGAATAGAATTTAAATCTTTCCATAACCACATTTATTTTTTAGGTCTCGCCTACGCAGCGCGCATGCGCTGCCTAGGAAAGACACCTCTTGAAATCGATTCCGCTTTTGGCTCTGAAACGTGCACGCGTTGCATTGCTTTTAATGGCAACGCGTGCACGTTTGGCGATTCCCTTGCGGGCGCGAGCTTTGGCACGATCTGTTTCTAATTAACTTGGAAACAAATGGTGCCCCTGCTCGCGCACGCAAGGGAAACGCTGTGTGGCTTTTTTTGCCAACCGACCCGATTACGGCGGGAGACTCCCGTTTTCAAAGCATAAAATGGCTTTATTTCAGCTGTCTTCCGCCCAAAATTGCACTTTCTATGTAAAGGAATAGGGAAAATATATTCCTCTGATTTCTTTCAAACTCTCCCTATTTGCAGCTTGAAAATGTTGGCATGTATGCAGCAGATCGTAGTTTGCAAGCAGTGCCTACTCGCCCACTCATCCCCGATAGCTTCATTTACCTCTAATATGGCGGTCTCCGTTTGGTCAAGCGCGGTTAAGTGTTTAAAACTACAACGTGCGCAATAAAAGTCTCAAGAAAGGAGCGAGATCATTCGGGTTAGTGCCACCCCCTTGTTGATTGGCTGCTGTAAGCCGTAGAGGCCGTTGATAGGCTTAATACAAATATCCGTCAATCTCAGTTGTTCGGCCCCTTTTTACTGTCTCTGAAGCAAGGAAACTTTCCTGGGCTCTTTTGCTGCTCCGAAACTTCTTCTGGTTGTGTAAGGGGCAAAGCCTTCCAGTAAGTAAAATGCGTTTAATAATACAATGCTGTAGGATGCGATTAATACAGTGTTGTAGAATATGTAGCAACACCCGGCAGAGGTTGAAATAAGACCACGTGTTTTGAGAAGCCGTTTTCAATTAGACCAGGTCCTGGGCTTCCTACCCACGTTTGCAGTGCGTTTTAGAAAATATTATGTAATTGTATTTATATGGTGCTAACTGCAATCGATGAAGCGTTGAAACGCTTTACTGCGAGTCGCACGCTATTCCAGAACCTTTTCTGCTGAAGTCTGTAATATTCCGTTGTAGAGACTTTGTAATGATCATCGTGGATTGGACAGACCTACACCCAGGGTTTATAATCTTACTGAGTTGCTAAGAAATGTGTGCTCATTTTATTTACTTTTTTTGTTTGTACCCTAAAGTCTGTTTTTTTTAAAATTTAATTGTCCGTTTGATCTTACGCGTCATTACAAGTGCCCCCCTTTAGTTTGCGTTAAATGCTTTTCATCTTTTTTTTTTTAATTGCATATTGCCTTAAGGCAACTTCAGGCCGATCTCGTCAAGTACATAAATGGGAATGAACTTACTGGTATCTGGATCTTACATTGTCAATCATTTCGATTTTTGTTGTGATTGTTTTATTTTTGATTCTTTCAGGTAAGGTATATTGCTTGAAAAACGATCACTGGAGTGTATTTTTCCAGGACTGGAATTTCCTTATACAAATCGGTATTTTAAATTGTGCACTTTGAATTGGATACAATGGAACTAAATCAAATCTACAAATGCCAGACTACATATTTTAAAGGAAAGGCTAGGACTGGAAACAGTGTCAGTGATATGGAGCTATCTCTTAAGGCCAAGGAAGCATGGTGTTTAAATGCTTTCATAACCTTGCATTCAGGAATTTAGACGGCATGTTGCTGGCCTCTTTAAATAATGCTTTTTGGGGATTAGGGCTTTCTCCCAGTGATTCATGTTTTGAAACTAGTTTCCTTTTGGATTGTACCGCTGCCAGTCATTAGGCACTTTAGGACACTCTCTGAAGGCTCACCTGCTTTTAGTTAGCAATAACCACACCATGAGACGCTCAGTGGTAATGTGTGCATAGTAAATTGTAAGTTAGGCATAGCTGTACGTCAAAATGGGCTAGGAGTTGAAATGAAGGGGAGTGTGGCCTTGGAATGCTTTGTTGTTTGGGGGCTCAAACCTGGAAAATGTCATACTGTATTTCAAGTAGTGCTGCAGGATATGGATGCGCTTTGGCAAGGCTAAAGCCTGGGGCAGTCTATTCTTAATACATAACCGAGTTTGTCTTTGCCTAAGAAGTACGCAGTGTTACATCTGGTTCACTTCTTGAAGGTCCTCAGGCTGTCAATTTCCGCCCGCCTGGCTTTAGGCAGGTGCAAGAGCCAAACACCACCTCCCTTCTCTCCCCCCCCCCCCCCCACTACAGCCTTCCACAGTTTTCAAGTGTAAGGCGTCATTACTGCAGGCCAAATACGACATAGAATATGCTGTCTTCATTTTCATTGTCATTTGAGTGGAACATTATTAAAATGTCAGTAATATGTGCACTTTGAGACCCCAGTGGTGCCCATGCGAGTGAGTTAGGTTAACTAACACCTTAGGCCTTTGAGGTGAAGTGCAGGGCGCAGGTGTATGCTCAGATAAACTTGCATCTTGGGTGCCTGGCTGTTCCCAGACCACCTGTTGCTGTGTGAGGTTATCTCGGTTGTTTCTCTCTGTTAATTCTTTATAAATTATTATTTTTTTATCTTGTTTTGGGTACTTTATCTTTTAATCTTAATGTTCTATGTTCCTCAATACCTTTTCTGTTCAGTGTTATGCCACTGGCTGTGAATCATAGCACAACAGCCTTATAATGTATGTCCCTGTGTGGAAACCGAATTTGCATGTTTATAATATACATTATCTAGTCAATGTATAGGAGTTCTAAATGCACAGTTATGCAGGGTAGCTTCCTAGGCAAATCTTACTGCTTTTCCAACCAGCAGCACGCAGTTTCAAAGCCAGTGGCTTCCACTTTAAAGTTATTTCCTAAAATGATCTACTGTTAAATGGTTGCACCTTTTGATAAACCAGACAGACAGTCCAGCCGATTTGGCCTGTGGTAAACCTCATTTCTGAGTGTGCATGCTGGACCTTCGATATCTGGATTGGCAGTCAACTCAGTACACAGACCTGTGTGTCTCCTTGAGAAGTTAATATTTTGTTTAGTTCTGTCTGTGAAACCAGCCAGTTGGTGGCAGGTTCAAGCGAATTGCCTTCCATGGTGGTCATTGTGAAACAAAATGCTCACCACTTAGTCAGTCTTTCTGTTTTATTGCCTGGTCTTGACAGACCGTATAGGGTCTTCAGCTTTATTTTCAATTCTGCTTTAATCTACTCCACATTACAATCCGTGGGTACAGTCTAATGTTTGTGTAAATGTTTTCAGGTTGAAATGTTGACGTTTGGTGAGATATAAAAAAAAGCTGCAAGGCAGTCACAGAAAGAAATCTCATTGGAGCACAGTGTGTACTAGTTACAAATGAGTTTGCCTTGGAATGTTTTAAGGGTGAGAATATTTCAGTTTGAATAGCTTTGTCTGCATATTAGAATGCCTGAAACCTACTGCTGTAACCCTAATGCACCTACATGTTTGAAACAAACCCCACTTTCAGACACACTTGATTTATATCGGCCACGTTTCTGTCTTGATTGCTCCCATTTCTAGCAAAATAAGGAGTTGCTAGAGCCCTCCCCCACTCCGAGACGCAGCTCATATTTCTATGTATTGGCTGCTTTTGTGGTGTCTGCTTAAAATAAGTTCTCACTGGGAATGTCTGTGCCTTCTAAAGATTTTTAAACTGTTGTTTTATAATTGGGCATAGTAGTTAGTTCAAAATGACAGTCACTCAAGTCAAATTTTGGGCAAATTGCTAGTCTTGTCAGGGTGACGTTATCACATTGTTATATTATAATGTACTTTTGAGGTGGCTCTCCTGGGGTATTTTTCAGATGCATTATCTTTCATTTTTTGTGAGCGGGATGAAGGGTGAGTGTCTAATAGCATAGAATGGCATGCTGGAGTGTGAAAAAATATTCCACAGCTTGATCTTAAGCATGGTTGGCACACCTGCAAACGTGGTTTGCTCCTTAAAAAGCACATATTAATAGAGTTTGAAAATGTATCCTCTTTATTGCTCGTGGGCCGAGCCTGCCTTTCAGCTGCCTGCCAGGTGAGCTTTATTTACCTGCTGCTGCCTGAGGTGAGATTACGGTTCTGCCTGAATTGAGGTTAGGTGGTAATGCTCCTGCATGAGAGGTGAGCTTCCTACACTTCTGCTTCATGAGAAATTAGCCTCTGCCTGTGAGGCGAACTTGCACTGCTGCTGGAAGAGGTGAATTTGAACTGCTGCTGCAGACCTGTCAACTTGTGAATTTTTCTCACTGTTAGGAGGGGGTGTGGCCATGATGGGGAGGGGGGGGGTAGGCTTAGTGCTGAGCACAGCCTGAAAACCGAATACATCTACTGCTACCCCTCCCACAACGCCTCCCCTTCCCCCTCACCCCCCTAACAACAAGCATTGGCATAGCCAATAGGTCTCGCCTTTGGGACCTTATAAGTATTTAATTATGCAACACAATATCCTTGGTGCAACATCAACTGTTGCATGGCTAAACACTTATAATGTCCCAAAGGCGAGACCTATTGGCTATGCCAATGCTTGTTTTCCATAGCGAATAGAGAGTTGTTTAGATGCAATTTGGTACACATTTAAATCAGTCGTGATAGTCAAAGGAGGTAAGTTTTTATATTCCTTGAGACCAATCCCTCCAAGACAATGTTTTAATAAGGCTAGTTTCCTGTCAGCTTCGCATTCCTCACCCTCCAAAACATCAACATACGCCAGAAACATTGCTTCCCAGATATCCCATTCAATATTGGGTTCACCAGGCAGTGCCAGGAAAGAAGGAGGAGGTAAAATGCCAGTCATTGTGGACAATAAAAAAAAAAAAAACTGCACCAGAATGAAGTAGGAGTCAATAAAATGAAGTTCAAGCACTAAAACACAATAAGTTAATGTGTGTGTGTCACAGAAGATTAACTTGAATAAACACAAAATAGTTTGAAACAGAAAGCTCTTTTGGACACGCGTGTAGAAATGTGTGCGTGTCACAGAAGTAAAAGGCAAACCTGAAATGGAGCTCCTCAAACGATTATACGCCGTCGGGTAAATCTTGTAATTATGAACAGCTGAGTTGTTCTTGGGTGCTAGCAATACCCCTGTTGCTCCACAAGGGGGTGCCAAATAGCCAATAGTGGAACAGCTTGGAGAAGCTGACAAGGACGTCGAGACGGAGAAGGCAAAACCGGAAGAAATTGTAGAAATTCCTTGAGTATTACGCGCTGAAGCGTTTCCTGATCGTCGCCAGTGTAGAGAAAGCTCCTGACTGTAACGTAATCCAGAGAAAAAGAAGCAGGGACTCCAAGGTTTGAAGAGCGTCTTTTAATACGGCACTGCAAGGCCCAGGTACAGTTACGAATGACCCAACAGCCACCCGCCATGTCTATATGCCCTGCACACATTTTAAAAGATGACATCCCCACGCGATGACATTTGAAGTAGACACGAGCGCGGCAGCACTCGTGCCAACTTCAAATGACAACAATAACCACATAACACAAATGTCATGGGAAATGCGTGTCACTACGATGATACACAAACCTTGTAACCTCTCAGCCATCTGCAGTTGAGGATATTTAGTATTATGGTTCAGAAGCACATAGGCAAAGTGATGGTGGGCAATGATGTGCTCCTGCTAGAGCTGCATCTGACCTGATGACGAGAGTGTAGCCTTGTTGGAAATGAGTTCTGGAGTCAGAAGAACCTGCAGAGGGAAGAGGTGTGGTGCAGCGGCCAGGGCGGCTGACTCCGGAACACGGGGGCTCACGGTTCGATCCCCGGCGCCGGTGGCAGGTTAGCCCAGCACCTTGTGACTCTGGGCAATAGCTTGCTTAATCTTCCCGACGGCCCCCAGCGCCGGGACACCTCTCCCGAGGTAGCTGTGCGCTTTACAAATGCTGGTATTTCATTTAATTTTACTGTCTTACAAGAAGAATTATTCTTCTGTTACTAATACATCGACCCAAGACCTGCTTTCATGTAAGAGCAGTGACTCTGACTTGTGAGCTAGCTCTCCCATGCTACCATCTGAGAGATCCTCGGCACACCCTCCTATATAAGGCTGGCATAGATTAGTGGGTGCTTCATCGAGGGTGTATTAAATGTACTGGGCCTGTTTGGCAAAATACAACCTTCTCAACTTGCCAATTCCCATTTACCATCGAGTGAACAACTTGACTTTCTGATGTACAGGTGTTTCATTTTCTGTTGCTCGAAAATCCCCAGCTTTTCCTGTTTTTGTCCAGGACCCTGGCTGATCTGACCCTGGAAATAATATGTCCATTATCATGCAACTTACACTTCTCAAGTTATTGCCATTTAAAGATGTGGGGCCAACGTATCCTTCACTAAAGTCCTCTGGTTCAGCAAGTTCTCCTTGTCCCATGGGTCCCACTGGCACTGCAAAATACTGAACATTGGTTAGAAAGTGATATGGATCCCTAAAATTGCTGACGCCTTCGGTTGCCCCCACAAGGTGGTAAATAATCTCCCAGCACTCTTCCGGCATCCCAAACCGGGAACCGAGACCAGTGTGACCTCTGGTCCTTTAATCCTTTATTTTCCCATAGGTACTTGTTAACCCGAGCCCAGAGACCCCAACTCCATTTTGTGCATGTTGCTCTCATGCATTTCCAAGAGCATTCAATGTTTTGACTTTGATGTATCTTTGAGCGAGAGTTATAAGGATGGCTGCAGTTTTGGGTGAACCCCCTCAGTTGCCTTTGAAAGCCCTGCTCTCTTGTCCAGGAATCCAGTCAAAAAGACTAGGTCGCTGATGTATCTTTTGCTTTCTATTGACTGGAGGAAGAAACTGAAACCAACATGTTCTTTGAAAAGTACAGTTGAAGGATTCGATGAGAGCCAGCTGATGCCGGTGATCACGATCAACTTGCCGTAGATGGATGTCATTGATCCTTTTGAAAAAATAACTTAGTAGTTATTTACCGTTGAGCACTAAAATTGCATTTGGGCTCTTTTCCTGAAGGTTTTTCGCTTTGTTTTGTTCATAACCGTCTTAACTCTCCTACAGATTTTTGATTGTGAATAAAGTCTTTTTTTTTTTTTTTAAAGAAATAACACTGGTTGAACACTGACCTTTATTGTATTTATGCACATTTGTATCAAACTGTACCACTTCCTGGATCAGCTTTCACTGCTCGAACCTGCTACCAGTATACTGTCAAGAATACAAAGAGATCCTTGGCTAACGTTTTGCAGCTCGGTAGGATTGTTAGCTCTGAATCAACAGTTTTAAGGATTTATGGTTGGAGTGATCTGAAATAAAAATATAATTTGACTCGAGGAATAAATCTCTACTTCAGATCAGCCATTTCTGAAGTTAGCCTTGATGCTTTTAGATCACTGCCTTCCTCTTTTAACTCCTTCGGCTAGCAGTTAACATCATCAACTACTTTCACCACCATCTCATTCCCTCTCCTAACTGACTTACTCACTGGCCTCATCGTGTTTCCTCCCGCCCACGCCACCATCCCATGTTTAATAACTACCACTGCTGTTTTTATTGTACATTTGTTTAAAGTAGTTTTTTATATGAATTGGTCCTTTTTATATTTGCATTTTTATCGTTATCCTGTAAATATGTTTCTACTATAAAGCGCTCTAAATCACTGAGAACATTTTGGGGCAATAGACAATCGTAAATAAATAAAATGCTGAAATCACAGCTGATTCAGTGTGATCTTTGCTTCGCTTTATCCTTCACCCTCTGGCGCACCCTCATTGACTACCTAGTCTGCGGGCTTCTACCTAGTCTGCGGGCTTCTAGTAGGTAGGTGTACTTTCATGTTGACTAATATGCGGTGAATGGCACCCATATAGGGACCAGTAACTGAATGAGTTTGATAAAGTATTTTTCTCTTGTATCAAAGGTGCAATGTGTAGCGTCCTCCCCAGCCCGGGAGCATGCAAATGAATATGCCGCACTCAGAGCTCTGGATTGTACGCCTTTGTTCCTCATCATACAGTCTCACTCTGTTCTCTGATTACGTCATAACCGTTTTAAGAACCACACCATAACACCTCCCACCAAGTTACGTACTTCCTCTATTGAATACACCCAGAACCGCAAGGCCTCTAGGACACACAGTCTCACAACACTACATCTCCCCCTCTGTTGACGGCGTGGCAAACGCAAGCCCATCTGGGTGCGTCCGCGCTCGGACTGCGCTCAGCGCCAGCCCCCCTGCCCGTTTGGGGTCCCAAACATCTTACATTCGACGTCTTTCCAGGGAATCGCTTCTGGTAAGGTAAGGTAAGCCTAAAAAATTCACTTTTTTAACCCCTTTAAACACATATTAGAAAATATATATTTGTATGTGCCAAATGTGGCATTTCGTTTCCTCTGCTCAATAATAATAATCATTGTGAGCTTAATAGCCCCATCACTAATACTATTCTCTTAGGCCTAGCTCCGGCCACAGTCACCAAAGAGGTCAAAGGCGCACTAATAAATGCCAGGTCTCGATTAAAACACCAATTTGAATTTGTTTCAATTTTATGGGCAGCCATCTCATAAACATAGCCTGGATCACAGAGACCTGGGCGGACCTGGCATCTGGGCCAGATTTAGCAGCTGCCACCCCCCCTAACTTTACCCTGCACCATTTAGATAGGCCCTCCAAACGAGGATGTGGAATCGCTATGATAATGAGAAATAACTTTACTGGAGTCACTGAACCGATCTCCACACCTGATTGTGAGGCTTTTAGGTTCAATATTGTACTCGCCACGAAACAATCGTTGTGAGGTATTCCCCTCTATCGCCCCCCAGGCCCCAAGTAACCTTTCCTCCAAAACATTGGTGCCCTTCTTTAGGACTGTTTGATTGCTAACGACTTCACCCTATTGGACGATTTCAATTCTCATTTAGAAAATACTGAAAACAATGATTCTGCTACCCTATTAGAGACCCTTGAAGGCTTCGGGCTCTTGCAAATAGCTTGTAATCCCACCCACAATGCATTACATACCCTTGATGGAATTTTCACAAATAATCCATCACTAGACATCAAAGAGCCTGTCCCAGTAATCTGTTCAGATCACTCCGCAGTTAAGTTTGATATACTTCTCAAACAGGAAATTACTACTAAAAAGCCCCTTAGTGAGAGTGTCAAAATTAAGCTGTGGAACCTTTAACAAAAGCCTAATTGACTCCGTACCCGCCCCCTCAGATAACCCAGAAATTTCCACCCATAAATACATGGAATGGATACAATCTGCCATAATATTGTCTGCTCCTTCAGAATCTCTGAATCCTAAGAGAAATAAACCCTCTGCACCGTGGTTTTCTGAGAATCATAGGCAACATAAACAAGAATGCAGAAAACAAGAAAGACTCTGAAGAAAGGATTATAACCCCTTTGAAAAAGAGAAATTTAAGGCCTGCCTATATAAATATAAAAAATGTTGTTCATAAAGCAAAGTTGACTTACTTCACCCCAAAAATAATTGATGGCAACAATTCCACTAAAGAGCTTTTTAAAGTTGTGGCTAGACGGACATCACCACCCAGGAGTATCTCGAACAATAACACACAGGACTTTTGTAACACTTTAGCCAGTTTTTTCATGGATAAAGTAGTCCAAATTTACAACATTTTTGGATGGAAGCAGGAGCATTCCCTAAACCTGCCTACTCTTGACACGTGTAACTTTTAAAAATGTTCCCCTCTTACCTCAGAGCTAGTTACCTCGCTCATTAAAACAACTAATTCAGTCTCCCCCTCGGACCTGTGCCCTCTTTCCATCATTCATGTGCCGCAGAAACGGTGGCAGTCTATCTGACCACGATCTTCAACTCTATGCTGTCTTCTGGACTCTTTCCTTCAGTCTGGAAAGAGGACTCCATCTTTCCCTTGCAAAAAAAGCCAACAAGAATCCTGGGGATCCCAACAACTACAGACCTATCTCCCGTTTACCCCAACCTGCCAAAACCATTGAAAAAGCTATGAATCGGCAACTGACTCAATTTTTATCCAAACACCATCTGCTAAACACCACCCAATTCAGTTTCAGAAGTGGTCATAGTACCGAAACAGCCCTCTCAAAAACTACAGATGAAATCAGAGCCATAGTGGATGGCGGAGGTAGTGCTGCTTTGGTGCTCCTTGATGTATCAGCAGCCTTTTATACGGTCGACCACAAGATTCTGATCGACCGTCTCCAGGCTGTGGATCAAGGGTCCGCTCTCAAACTTTTGGGATCCTTTCTTTTGGAAAGGAAACAGATGGTGTCCCTTGATCCCGTTGTATCTGAACCCTTCAGTCTGTCGTGTGGTGTTCCGCAGCGGTCTTCTTTGAGCTCCACGTTGTTCAACGTATATGTTAAACCCCTATCAGCCTAGATCAGATCCTTTGGTCTGAATTTGACTTCATACGCACATGATACCCAAATTGTGGTTGCCATGTCTTCAACCAATAATCATATCGGCCTTAACTTTAATAATTGAATGGCAGTAATTGGCCATCGGATGAGCCAAAATTACCTAAAACTCAATTCAGGAAAAACCAAAGTCATCATGTTTGGGAACAACCCGACTCTATGGGCCCCATCCTGGTGGCCTCAAGAGATAGGTACCCTCTCCTCACCAGTGAATAAGGTCAGAAACCTGGGTGTAGTTCTGGACACCAAACTGACTCTCGGGCCTCAGGTTAAGGCAGTCACCTCTTCTGTCTTCCTTATTCTGCGTATGGTCAAAAAGATCTTTCCTTTTATTCCGACCTTTAGTAATGACCAAAATAGACTATTGTAATGCCTTCTATCTCAATATGCAGGACCATCATCTCAATAAACTTCAGGTACTACAAAATGAGGCAGCTAGAGCTCTAACTTGGCTACCTAAACACAATTCCACTGCCCCTGCCATTAATCAGCTTCACTGGCTTCCCATCAGACAAAGGATTAAATTCAAAGCCCTCTGCCTGGCCCTCAAGGCCCTCCATGGGGTTGGCCCAGAGATTTTGCAAAAATCCTTCAAGTGGTATCTCCCAGGTAGAAACCTTGGGTCCAGTGGCTCCGGCCAACTGTGGTCCAGAGATATAAACTTACCAACTGGGGAGGCAGAAGCTTTGTCAACACCACAGCCAAGGAATATAATAACTTTCCATCCCATATTAGATCCATTCATAACTTACTCAATTTCAGAAAAGCCTTAAAAACCTGGCTCTTCCCAAAGTAAGCATTATCTGGGCTCTCTTCTTTTCCCTTCCATTGTGCTAACTCCTTGACACCTTCGGGTAATTGTTTGCGCTTTATAAGTCACAAAAAAAAGTACACGCAACAATTATATTTAATTTCTTTGACACATCTAGGTGCTCGACTTGGTCGACCAGATCGAGTGGCATGAAGTGGTTGAGATGCACTCTGCTCTGGCATCGATGGTATAGGTTATGATGCTTGATCTGGAGTGTTGGGCGGAACGGCCTCATCTAAAAAGTGTAGGAGCTGACGATCGCAGGGGTAGGTGCTTGAAATGTGACAAGTCCCGTCTTATGGACCGCCCGGGACGATGTGTAGTCTCCATATACCCTTTGCTCGTCACAACCCTGAGAGGATCGACAGCAAATGGAGTATCTGTTATCCGCTTTTACTTCTTCCTGACCGGGAGCATGCAAATGAATACGGCACACACGGAGCTCTGGATTGTACGTTTTTATTCCTCAGCATACAATCTCACTTTGTTCTCCGATTAGGTCATAACTGTGTTAATGACCACACCTTAAAACTTCCCATCAAGTTATGTACTTCCTCTATTGAGTCCGCCCACAACCGCAAGGGTGCTAGCACATATAGTCTCATGACACTACACAATGTAGGGAGGGTTTTTATGCCGTTATTGAGTCTATTACCGCCTCGTTGCTATGCCTTTATAAACTGCTTATTATTCTTTCAGGACTATGTCGAGTCCTTTTACAAAAAAGTGATACTCTTTAAAAATGCATCCTGGAAGAGGATACATACTACCAACCTTAATGAATGTATGACCTATTGAATTGTATATAGCGTATTATGCCCTGGAAATCTATTGTAGCCCTGAAAAAAAAGTTATGACAGCACCTGGATGAAATAGTCAGTGTAATGAACAAGAAGTGCAAATAGCTACGTTTTTACGGAAGCAAAGATTGCAGGAAGTGACATAAAGTCGCACTGGGAGAGAATTCCATACCTTGGCATTTACATAGGAAAAGCTATGACCACCTGTGCGGACCTACTTAATGGCAGGAATAAGCAGATAGGTGGAAATTGATCTCAAAGAACGGAAGAGATATATTAGCGAAATGGGGTGCGAAAGGAATTGGCTCGAGCGATAAGGATTTTATGGCAGATACTAATACCCTTGAACCAGATTCTTTTCCGGAGGCCAATGAGATGTATTGAGATGTGTTCTCTATAAATAAATTTAAAAAAAATCCCTTTATGCGGCCAGCTGCATTGTACCGAGCAATTTTTCCTTTTTTGGAGAGTATATTTAGGGAGATCAAGATACATAGCATGCTTTAAGAAAGGCATGGGGAAATAATGGTCTGTGTAACAACAGTCTTTAATGAAACTGAAATATAGAACAAAATAAATTTGTCTTTTTCATCTTTAAATCTTACCTCAGGGCCACGATTATTTATATTTGCAACAACTGAGATAATGGTCCGATCCCCATTTAGTGTATGACGAATGAGCATTGGGCACTAATTAAGATATCATGCCAGGCCTAGATTTTCTCTCTGCGCTATGGGTTTCTTTTCTAGGAGTTTTGCTTTTTTCCTGTATTTCTGGTCTATGTGTCAGTTAAACAGTTCCACTAGATAAAAGAATGTCAGAAACAAATCAGTGTGACTTGGTAGTCACAGGTCTAACATCATCTGACTAAGTAAACCTCTGCCTGCTCTGGTTGCTTCCTTTTTGACATGTGCTAAATAGCCGATGGTGAAAAGACTAAGGCCTGTATCAGATGCAAAAATAATGGCCTGTTCTGAAGAAACTGTGAGCATCAGATGTACTGCTTACTGTCAGCTGAAAAGTAGATTTCTAAAGTCCAGTGCTGCATTAAGAGTGGGGGGGAAGGGTTCCAAGCGCTGCAGGCCACCAGGAGTCGTCCCAGGTGGAAGGGGATGGAGTTCCCTGATGAGGACTTCGGTCTTCTCTGAATTGAGCTTTAGGCAGCTGTTCTTCATCCAGGTGGCTACAGCCTTCATCCCGTTGTGAAAATTCTTGGCGACTGAGGGTTTGTTGGTGAGGGAGAGAATCAGTTGGGTGTCGTCGGCGTAGGAGACTATGTTGAATCCCTGGTTCCTGACGATGGTTGCGAGCGGGGCCATGTAGATGTTGAAAAGAGTGGGGCTCAGGGAGGAGCCCTGCGGCACTCCGCAGCTGATCTCTGTGGGTTCCGAGAGGAACGGACGTAGTCTGACTCTGTGTTCGGCCGGTGAGGAAGAAGTGGATCCATTCCATGCCTTTGTTGCGGATGCCGGCGTCGTGGAGTCTTGTGCATAGTGTGCGGTGAGGGACGGTAACGAAGGTGGCCGAGAGGTCCAGGAGGATGAGGGCTGCAGTCTCGCCTCAGTTGAGGAGGGCGCAGACGTCGTCTGTGGCGGCGAGAAGGGAGGTCTCGGTGCTGTGGTTGCTTCAGAAGCCGGATTGGGACATATCCAAGATGTGGTTGGCTTCGATGAATTCGGAGGGTGTGGTGTTGATGGCCTTCTCGATGACCTTGGCTGGGAAGGGGAGAAGAGAGATGGGTCTGAAGTTCTTGAGGTCCGTCCGGTCAGCAGAGGGTTTCTTCAGCAAGGGATTGATCTCTGCGTGTTTCCAGTCTTCCGGGAAGGTGGCGGAGTAAATGGAGCAGTTGAAGGTGCTGCAGAGTTCAGGGGCGATGGTGGTGGCTGCTCTGCTGGGGATATGGTGCGGGCAGGGGTCCAAGGGTGCTTCGGAGTGGATGCTCTTCATGATCTTGAGGGTGTCGTCAGGGTGAGGGGAGTCCAGTTGAGCAAGATCTGTTGGGGTCCGGCATCGTAGGGTGCGGTGGTTGCAGTTGGGATGGGAGTGTCTTGTGTAACGATGCTATTGAAGCGGTTGTATATCTCCTTGATCTTGCGCTGGAAGTAGGTGCTGAGGTTGTTGCAGAGGTCTTGGGAGGGGAGGATTTGTGCTGTCTCTGTACTGGGTCTGGCGAATTTTTTGACCACTGCAAAAAGTTCTTTACTATTTGAGTGCATTGGCGTTGATCCCTTCTTACAGGGCCGCTTTCTTTGTTGTTCTGATGAGGTGGTGGTGTGTGGTGACAGTGGTCTTAAAGGCTGGGTGGTCTTCCGGGGTCTTGCTGCTCCTCCATCTCTTCTCGAGCTGTCTACAGGTGCATCTGGACTCATGAAGGGCGGGAGAGAACCAGCTGGCTTTCTTGGAGTGTTGCTTGCTTGCGGCTTTCTTCAGGGTAGCCAAAGAGTCGGCGCTGGGGACGGGGAACCCAAAACGCAAATTTCCATAGGAAAATTGAACAGCTATAGCACGAAAATGGCTGAACGGAATTGCACTAAATTTGGCAGAAAGCTAGATCTTGGTCCAGAAAGCATACATTTTGTGGTGTAGTGTAAATCTGTTCATAACCTAGAAATTCACTGAAAATACCAAAGTTTAAAGTGACGTTATAGTTCAGTATGGTAATAATATCTTCCTTTGCATTAAAAAAAAGTTAATAAATAAAGGTAGCTATAACTTGCGCCCTCGCCATGCACTGCTTATGACCTCACATATTACAACGCTCCTCCGTATCAGGAAAACGACTACGCGTTTCTCCTGGGTGACTGAACACGCTCTAAATAAGTTGAGTTTCACCCGTTTCTGCAGATTGCATCGTGATTTGCACATACAATACGGGCAATTACTTGGTGCCGCAAGTTTTCCACCCTTCTTTGAAATTTGATAGTTTCGCCCGTTTTCAGAGATTTTTTTGCCTCATCACCTCTATCCATGTAAGCTGGTCATTGCTTGGCGCTACTAGACGTACATCTTTCGCCCAAATAACTAGGCGCTTGATACATACTACACAGTGCTTTACTCCTTGGTCCAATCGGTGACGACCCATTTAGCTGTGTTTCTGTCCTGAAGAAGACCCGCCATGACGCCCCACTAGTTGCGCTCAATTCAGGGTCGAAACGTCGACGATCAATATCGGGCCAGTTCTTTCGAGTCTCTAAGCTGAAATTATAATCAACGTTGATACCCCTATAGAGACATTCAGTTACTAGTATACTAGCCTCATGAAAGAAATACGCCTTTTTTAAGTTTTGTATATATTACGTTGTTCTGTCTTCACCTGTATATAAAGAACCCATTCACCAATGTCACTTGAGCACTAATGTCACTTGTATATACTTCCACTTCAGAAAAATGTTTTTCAAAGCATAAAACAGCCATATGAATTTTCCTAAGTCTTTTTGAGAAAGTAAAAGATTAATGACTTTGCATTTATCATTGGCTCTTGGTGTGTTTCAGCTGCTTTTTCTTTGCAATTTTGAGGTTTAAATTACTTCTTGAATGAATTATGTAAAATGTAAAGTAATTTCCTTTACCCGACAGAACCATTGTAGCTTTTCTGTATATGTACCCAGGTTCTGAGGGACACAGGGTTACCCCATTGATATTTCACACATCCTAGTACAGACACAGCATGCCTCCTTCATGGAAGTCAGAAGGCCCTCAGAGAGGCTGGGCTACAATATTTCCCAATTATTTCCTGCCAGGTTACGGATTGTTCTAAATGGCTCAACCCACTTCTGTGATGACCCTGATGCTGCTTGGACCTGGCTTGAAGCTTATAAGGCGGGATCAGCCCTTCCCAAAACAAGATCTAAAGCTCCCACAACTTGATCACATACTAGGAAGCAACACAGACAGTCTTCATGTGGTCGGACCCTGAAAAGACCATCACCCTCCCAGACAGAACAGGAGAGAGCAGCAGCATTGCTTGCAGTGGCTGAAATAGCAATGACCCAAACACAGGTTGAGGAACCTGGAACTCCATCCGAAAATAGATCGCTGGCTTCGGACTCTGACGCCTCCAAAATTAATGGTGACGCTTTGCCTCAGGTGACCCCTCAAGCCGCAGAAGACTTAATCTGATGGAATCTGAGGGAGAGCTTCGGACACTGTCCATTTGTCTTCAATTTGAGTGCTTTTATATAGTTAGGGAGCCCCTGCAGACAGGATTGGCACCTGGTGTTTAGTGATACCAGCTCCTCCTGTGGCCCTGTCTTCCCATTGGGTTGGAAATGCAGGCCTGAATTGGGATACATCCTGTTTTTTGACATAGTGGCTGGCTTAGGAGCCTGGCCATGCACTGAGAATTGGGCTAGCACAACACTACCGCAGTTTGTACTACACAGCCTACCACAACCAGTTTGGCCTCTGCCAGGGCTCTCGGGGTGGCCTACCATTAATGATGCTTTTTTTTTTTTTCACGAGTTTGGGTGGTCAGCCGTTGCTGGGCTACTCTTGGGTTTGGGACTTTGTAGTTGGGGGGTTTTGTTTATATGTCTTGGGGTATGTATGCACTGTCTGTCAATTATGAGGGGGTGGGTCCGGGGGGAAAGCCTAGGAATCGGTGTGAGGTGAACATCCAGTGTTTGCATAAATGGTGGACCCTAAATTCACTGTAACATTTATGTCCTGGAAAATTAGGGGGATGGGATCAGCCTCCAAACACCACAACATTCATAGGTACCTGAAGAGGCGAGGAGTGCACATAGCCACGCTACAAGAAACGCACCTTACGGGTGGCGAAGTGGCTCTCGGGCGTAGATGGAGAGGGCAGATCTTTGCAACCACCTTCTCGGCCTATACCAGGGGTGCACTCATACGGGTTAGGGTGGGGACGCCCTTTGAACATACCCACTCCACGATAGGCAAAGAAGGCCGATTTATCCTGATTAAAGGTAGCTTGCTCGGCACAGACATCATGTTGGGGAGTGTGTATGTCCCGAACCAGGATTAGGTGTTTTTTTTGCAAACATTGTCAACACCAATGGCCCTACTACTTGCGAACGATCTCCTCTTAGGGGGAGACTTTAATTGCGTGGCTGATGTCACACTGGATTACTCCAGTACCCCCCCCTTCAACTCCCATCCCCCACCCCCGCCTGGAGCGTTGGCACATAGAACTTCGGAGGGCTTTAGGGAATCGCTAGAGCACTGGGAAGTGTCAGACATCTGGAGGGTACAACATGGGCAGGAACGGGACTACTCCTATCACTCTCATATTTACCACTTACATACCAGGCTGGACATGTTTGTCTGCTCCAGCAGACTTAGCCAATGGGTAACTCATACAGAATACATAGGACGCACGCTGTCTGATCACAGCCCATTAATCTTGAAGTTCAGGCCAGTTGAGGAACCCACATGGCGATTTAACCCCCTGTCCCTTGAGGATACATACTTCAGGGAAACATTAGGCGCCACTATTTCTTCTGACAATTTCATGCATAATCAGGATTCTAACTCCACTCTGCTATTTGATTGGGAGGTGTTAAAAGTAGTGGTACGGGGACACTATGGGACAGTCAGTTGGTGTGCGGAAAGAGCTCAATAACTAACTCCTCCGACTAGATGTTAGGCTCCATGAACTGGACAACGCTGTGGGGACTGATGAACACTCGAAGACTAGACTCCGGGAGGCCAGGGAACTTTATAATACGATGCTCGAGCACTCACGCTGCCATGACTACTAAGATTGCATAGCTAGGGTACATGATGAGGAGGGCAGACCTGGCAGACTCCTGTTATGGCTCATCAGACCTAAATCCAGAGGGGCGCCTATCACACAAATCTGTTCGCATGACACCACACCGCTCTACTCGCCAAGTGCGATAAACAAGGCATTCAGGGAATATTACGAATCCAGTTACGGGCGTCCGGAGCTGGTAGCCCTGGAGACACTGTCTACTTTTCTGGACCGCATCCACCTGCTAGAGTTGGACCCTAAAGCCCGGGAGGATCTGGGAGGCCCGGTGTCGGTCCAGGGGATTAGGGTCGCCATTAAAGAAATGGCCAACGGGAAGACCCTGGGGTCAGACTGTCTCCCCACAGAATTTTATACTGCCTTCACTGGACTGTTGGCCCCTTGACTGGAGGCTTTGTATGCTGAATCATTACTCAGGGGTTCTATGCCGGAGTCCACCAGGGATCCATGGTAATTCCCCTCCCCAAGTCCAGTGAACTTGGTGCCCCGTTTCTGCGTTCCTCCCTTTATCCATGTTAAATATAGACTTCAAAGTCCTCAGCAAGGTCTTGGCCCTCCGGCTGCTGCCTCACATGCCGGGATTGATACACAGTGATCAAAGTGGATTTATTCCGGAACGGAGTACCTCCCTCAACCTCTGAAGACTATATCACGTCTTGTACCACCCAGACGTGTTGCTCCGTCCCCATGCTACCGTTATGTCGATTGACCTGGAGAAGGCTTTCAACTTGGGTCAGGTGGGATTACCTTTTCAAAGTAATGCTTCGATGGGACTGGGGTAAAAGTGGGTGAAATGGATTCAGCTACTATAGTCGTCCCCCATTTCGCGGGTCAAAATGAGCCACAGCATCTCTGCACAGTATAATGTATATAGAGACACTAGACCGGGGTGTCCGCTGTTGCCCCTCTTGTTTGCTCTCGCCATAGAGCCCCTAGCTGAGCTTTTTCGTCGTGAGGGCTCAGGCTCCTGAGTGACGGTTGAGTGTAAGGAACATATTATATAATTATATGCAGATGACTTGCTGCTTTATCTGGATGATGGCTTGACGGGGGCACTGCTTGTGATGACCTTGCTGTAGGACTCCACAACGTATTCGGGCCTCCAAGTCAAAAAGAATAACACCTGTCTGTTTCTTGTCACGGCTGGCATCCAGAGACCTGGCCATATGCCGCAGGGCCTAAGGTGGTCCCCAATGACATTTAGGTGTTTGGGGGTACAAGTGTTTCACTCTTTGGAGGGCTTGCAGGAGGGAAACTTACGGGGTACTCTTAGGTCCCTCAAAGCCTGTGTACCTTTTTGGCGGTCCTTGAAATTACCCATAATGGCCCGGGTATCTCTGTCTAAAATGGTCATGTTGACACAATTGTTATGTTTCTTTACTAATCTCCTGGTTCAAACACTTGGATACCCTGCTTAGGGAACTAGTGTGGGATGGAGGCTGCCACAGAGTGTCATTGGAGATGCTCAAACCCCCCCCCCCCCTCCCTCCGGATGAAGATGGCCTAGGGGCCCCGGATTTTATTTGGCAGCCCAACTACAGTGGGTAACTCAGTGGCTGGGTGGCTCCAATCTGGAGGAGCTGGGTCATGTGGGACGATCTGCTCATCAAGGGGCTTTGTTGCGAATCTCTTGTCCCAGACAGTTGAGCTTCCTCAGCCGTAAGTGCTGCTGTCTGTGGTGGTGTTGGCAGCGATGCTTGCAGAGAACTTCGGGGACCCCACTGTATGCCCCGGCATTGCCATGGGTGGGGCTCCCCCATGGAGACCCGCTTACCTTTGACACAGTCACATAGATGGCGGCGTGGTCCGGTGCAGGATTAATTACAGTGGGCGACTGTTTCCAGCTAAGAACATTGATCCCACTGGAGGACTTGATGATGCAATATAACCTACCCCCGGGTCAGTTCCTGACGCATGAAGCCTTGACACTAACCTTTGGGGATTTGTGGTTCAGTTGGAGAGAGGAACCCGAAACGCATGCGGTACTGCAGCTCCTGTTGTCCATGGGCACTGCACGGTACCTGGTGAGATGATTTTATAGAACGCTATCGGTAATGGCACGGAGGCCACTTGCGGCTCTCTGAACTCGATGGGGGGCTTTGCTGGGATGAGAACTATCTGACACGGAATGGGGTAGGGTTCTAGCATACCCCAAACGGATATCAAGGAATATGAGGCTGAAATATACCCAATTCAATAATGTACATATGACCTATTTAACACTCCACAGGATCCACATCATCTATGGCGGGGAGTTACAGCTGTGTCCCAAATGTGCATTTCTAGACGTGGAATTTGGGCATATGACTTGGAGCTGTCCTCGGTTGGGGCCATTCTGGGAGGGAGTGGTACACACACTGAACACTGCATTGGGTCGTATGCTCGCCTGCACGTTGTAGACTTGTCTTTTGGGGCTATTCCCCAGGCCTAAGCAGCGAAAAGTAGGCATCAATTTCCTAGATTTGGTGCTGGCCCTAGCCAAGAGACGTATAGCACTAGTATGGAAATCAGAAATGGGACTTAAGATAGAGGTGTGGGTAAGAGATGCCACAACCTGTGCTAGAGCAGAGGAGAGAGCCCTCATTAGTGAAGATGCTAGTGGCGTACGTAGGCACCCCATTGCTGGGTTGTGAGCAGAGGTGCTTAGGAGTTGGGAAAGTACAACTGAAGATACTTAGAGAAATGCAGACGGTAGGGGAGAGCGCACTGGGGAGGAGGCGGGGGAACCCTCTGCAGAGCACAATGGTTATAGAAGACACAGACAAGCTGAGATGTGGAGCTACTTACCCAGGGAACCAAGCCTGTACTGGGGGAGATGGACCCCACACCTACCCGTACCTTTGGGCCCACTGCCATAAATATGGTTGGTACACCATGACACACCTTTATTTCTGGGGGGCTTCAGATAGATGCGGAGACGACTTCCTACACAACAGACCCCAATATTGATTTGTTGCAACACCCCCCAAGACAGTTCGGTTACGTTTAGGTTGTTGTTTTGTCTTTATCTATCTTTTACACAAAGAGGAGCTACATTACATGGTCTGCAAACATGCAGTATGTTTTTAATTTGAATAAGCCCTCGAGTTGAGAATAAAAGTGGCTCCCTGGTGACTGAGTTGGCTTATTTCAATTTTACTCACATGGGGTTAATTTGTGTTATTGTACACACATATTCACCTGTTTTCACTGGGTTTCTGGACACCAATTTTGTTTATCTTTGTTTGCGAGGTAGCAACCAATGATGAGAAACGTGGGCATGACTGGTGATAACTAACCAGTAAGCTCCTTTGGTGGTGCGCACGTGAGGTGCTACCTCGTGTTTTCACAATTTTTCACATTTATGTGTTGAGTATACCTGTTAAAGTACAGGGTATGTTATGTGAACACAGTGACTGTTGACTCATGGGTCGGTTCTTTTATAATTAAATATAGGGCGAATATGATTTGGGACAATACCTACAAAATAGGAAGGGTTGTTGTTGAGGAAGAAAATAAACTTCCATTCCCACTCATGAAGTGAACAGGATTCGTTGGCCCGATCAGATTAGGTCTTTGTTGTTATTCTTGTCTTTATCTATAACAGCTGTTACAGATGAATGTTTGTTTTTGACGAGCACTGTAGCACTAATGTAGAGTCCTGTTCAGTATGCTGATACCCCAGGGGTGGGGTATGTCTAGAGAGAAGTAACAGGTAGCGGAGAGGATAGCGAGGGCACGGCAACAGAGCAGGAGTGGTAATTAGGTAGGCATCCACAAGGATCCAGGAGATTGAACAGGCCCCTCCAGTAGGGGAGGGCAATCTGGATAGTAAGCAATGGTTACTGGGTTTGCAGGGGCTAATGTTGCACCTCTACAAGTTTCTCTAATGTAAGGACCTTTTTGAAATGGACTCTGTAAAGTGCCATGTTCATGTCACTGTGATGTATAATATAAAATGCTGATAAAGATATGTTAAAAAAAAAGAGTTAATTTGGGAAAGGGCACTTTCTAGACCCTGGCCCTACCTTTAATCCTGCCACCCACCCCCCAAATCGGACAAAAACGTCTTGTAATTTGCTGTACTGAACCCATAGTGTAAAGATTTGTGCAGATTCATCCAAGGACACTGAAGTTATGTAGAAAATAAAACCAGCATATCACTTGAAACTCTGGCCTAATCATAACTAGAGTTACTATTAATGAAGGTAATATATATTTATATTTCTAGTATATTTATTGGTAACAGGATGTTTCTTAAGCAATCATTATTATGACTAAATGGAAAATGTGCCCAAAAAATTATACCTAGAGATAGTAGCCTTCTGCCGGCATATATATAAGGAGGAGCTTAGCAGGCGAAAAAAGACATTGAGACATAGTTTGGGATGATCTATTGCAAGCTAGCACCTGAAAAAATAGTTCTGCCTTCTGGCGTATAATCAGTAACCCCTGTTTTAATCAAGATACCACTCCTGCTAGATGTCATCATATCACCGCTGGTCAGTGGGTCACTCATTTTGAGGGTAGTTACAACTCTGCACTTCCCTCTGAGACTGGTGAGTCAGGATCATCAACCATGGAGAGGCTCAACGTAGAATTTACCCAAGAGATCAACCAGGGTATTATGGGTCTTACTAGACAAAAGGCCCCAGCTCCCAAGGGATTTCCCCTGGACCTCTGTAGGGGCGATGTGAAAATTTTGGGCCCCGCATTGACCGTGATCTTGAATGTGATGGTAAGGGTTGGCCCCCTCCATCCTGGTCCTTGGCGATAAGTGTCTGTTGTCAAAAGGGCAATAAAGGTCCTGGGACGGGTGTTAATGGAAAGACTATCGTACTGGACGAAGGTGAATAATGTTATCTCAGATTCACAATATGGTTTTAGACCGGGTAAATCCACAATTGATCTGTGTTTAAATCTTTATCTGGTCATTAATAAATATATTGTAGCTCGCTCTGAGTCAGTACATCTCGCTTTTATGGATCTTACATTGGCCTTTGACCGATTAAACAGCAGTAAACTGTGGAGTATTCTATTGCGAATGGGAGTAGAACTAAATATCGTTTTGTTTCCTACGGGATCTGCATGCCAACACGACTGCGTCAGTTAAATACACAAATGATGGCGCATGTACTTACCGTTTTTAAACAAGGAGGGGGTTTGCCTGGGGTGCATACTGGCTCCTTTTTTATTCTCTTTATGTAGACTGGCTTGAACAGGCGTTCATGGCAGATAAGGCCCCCTTATTGGTTCTCGTCCGCTTCCAGTACTTTTATATGCGGTTGATGCGGTGTTGATAGCCAGGACAGTAAAGGGCCTGCTTAGTCATTTGAACTCCTTTGATGCTTTTATGGAATTAGCTGGACCTTTCCGTTAATTTTACTAAATCTTTTATTATGGTGGTGGGACCTAATACGACAAGATCTAAAACTTTTAGTGTGAGCAAACATGTCCTTGCAAAAGTTAAGGCTTTCCCTTATTTGGGTGTGTAGTTTGATTCCAACATGAGTTGGAAACCCCTATTTACAGCAAAGGTAGATGACTTTACTAGAACCAATGCAGGTGTTTTTAGTTTTACAAGAAGAATGAGAGTAGACCACTAAAGGCATTAGTTGAGGTTTACCAGGCTAAGTGTATCTCTAAAGTATTCTATGGAAGTGACACATGGGGTCATGTGGCTCCAAACTGTGGAAAACAATGTCCTTAGGCACCTGTTGTGTATCCCCTAAAGCAAGTTGAATTTTTGTGTGCAGGAGGAGCTGGGAGTCAAGTATATTAGCGATCTGTTAGCCCTTCGCTGGGATGGATCAGGGTATGGACTAAGGAGGAACTCAACCTTAATCGATTAATGCTGAGGGACTGTCTGTCGCTTGAATATGCCTTTGAAATCCCCTGGCTTAGGGGATTGGTAAGGGAATCATTCCAGAAGATGGGTAGGGTTGAGTTATTTTGCAACCCTGAGGGTATACTTAATACGGATTATAAATGGGTTAAGGACTATTTCCTAGGACAGAACACGTTAAGAGAGGAGGTCGAACTGTTAAAACCCTCTGTTCGAAAGTGTTTTATGTTAACCACCACCCAAGATATGGAGCCTTATCTAGCACTGGTGAAAAATAATAGGGAAAGATTTTTGTTCATCAGATTTAGATTTAATTTACTACGCCTGTTATTAGCGCATCCAAGAGTATGTTATGATTTTAGATCCCTGCGGCTGCGACAACAGGTCTCCGCAGGAGACGTTGCATTTTATCATGTTTTGTCAATTTTATTCAGTACCCAGGAGAACCTTCATTGTTCCACTACTTAGAGATAAAGGTTTTTTTACAAGTTCGTCCAGCTCTTTTGTTTTTACAGATGTTACATGATGAGTTCACTCTATTTAATGTTGCTGTTTTCTTAAAGGCTGCTATTACCCTTAGGAGTGTACAGCAGGAGAAAATTATGCTGCTAAATATTTTAATGTCTCTCTTTGTGTTCTGTTATTATGAACTGTATTTATGATTCAGATGTATGCTTTTATGGTTAAAATCTAACCGAATAACAAAATATATTGAGTGACTGGCTGCTTCTCACTGTCCTTCCACCAATACTGCCCCTTGTGGTTCTGTCCCTCCTACATTTCATCATTAGCCTGGATGTTGAGAGGGAAAAGCATTCATATTTCACGTGCAAAAGTAAATTTTCTCTCCCTGTCAGAAAATGGCAGCAGAGCCTCCCCCCCTTCCCCCACTTAAACAGAGAACAGAAGTGGGCTTCTGGGCAAGAAGATATATTTCAGAGGTACTGACTTTCTTATATATATATATATATATATATATATATATATATATATATATATGAAACAGTTTTGCATTTTATAAAACAAATCTTTTCTACTTCAAATTGATGAGAATGTTTTTGTGATTTGTGTCTAGGCTTTATGTACAGAGAGTGACTTGAAAGCCATTGGAATTCCTTTAGGACCTAGGAAGAAGTTACTGAACTACACAAAGAATCGTAGCATTGCACAGGTACGTCCTACAGAATGGATGTAGATTTTGCCTTTAAAAGTGTAATTTTGCCTTAAAAGTTCGCTCATTCAATTTTAAAGTTGTGGTACCGCCCTTCTAGTAGCAAAGAGGTTTTTAAAATGTCATTTTAGTGGAAAGAAAAAACGTTTGTTTGTGTCCTTTGGTTGCACATATCAAATTGCTTCTTGACACAAAAAAAGAGTCTTCATCCAAGTCTTACATGTGAGATTTAAATAAATCCACTGGAAGACTTCTAATAGGATCAAGGATCTTCCATCGTGGATATAGAGTTATATTTACAAAGTAGAAATATTTAGATAAATATCTTACGTGTAGAATAACTTGACAGGCTTTATGCACAAAACAACAAGTTACAATTAAACCAGTACTGGTTTTATAGTTGTTGGAACATCGATCAGTTTTAAATTTGTATTTTAATGGGAAGTATAGTTTTGTCACTGGACTCTAAATGAGATACCCTGACTTTGGGTAATAGGAGTTCAATCAGGACCTGTGCGAAATGGAGGATAATTTAAGATTTTTTTTTGTATTAATTTGTAAAGCACACTGTTGCCTGCACCATCATGACACACGACTTAAACACAGCAAACCATCAGACAGAAAGAGTTAAGACCAGAAGACGCTTTTAGCTGAACAGGTAGGTCTTAAGAGGTATTTAGAAAGCAGCTTACTCAGCACGCATTCTCAAGAGTAGAAGTAGGGTATTCCACAACCAAGGGCTGTGAACCGTGAAAACATTCCCTTCCATTGCGCTTTGTTGAAATGTGGAATCTTTAATAGTGACCTAGAGCTTGATCTCAGATCATATGTTGGAGTGTGAGACGTGATGACATCTGATAGAAATTTTGGACCAAGTGGTACATAAATGTAAATGTCCAGTATTTGTAAAGCGCACAGCTACCTCCAGAGAGGTGTCCCGGCGCTGGGGGCCGTCGGGAAGATTAGCGAGCTATTGCCCAGAGTCACATGGTGCTGGGCTGAACTGCCGCCAGCGCCGGGGATCGAACCATGAGCCCCAGGATCCGGAGTCAGTCGCCCTGGCCGCTGCGCCACACCTCTTCCCTATCCAGCATCATGAGGCAAAGTACCTTAAAATTCATCCGTTTCTTGACCAGAAGCCAGTGCGAGGAGCAGCACTCTTCCTACAGATAATAAAACCAATGTACGCTGAAGATCAGCTGGACTGGTGTATTTTGAAAACATTAGCATTTCTCTGAGGGTCTCTGGGAGACCTTCATAAATCCCATTCCCATAATTTAGTCAGGCTAAGACTTTGCAGCCTGAGACTAGTGCGCACCTCTCCTGATATAAATGCCTGTCAGGGGTGTTCGTGGTGGTAGGTAGCTTATTGGACAACACGAAATCTAAAACTAAACAGTAATGATGAGCATAAGATATGGATCTTCTGTAAGCTCATTTAGTTGCTGAATTTTCAGTCTGCCAAGTCGGCAGGCTTACAACCTCCCTAAAGAAAAAATGCCATATTTAGGTTGTCTGACAAGGAGTCTGAACTTTCTCCAACAAAGTGGATGTGTCCGCCAACGGGTGTATCTACTTAGATAGAGAAACATTTCAAAGCAAAAATCCACCAATGTCTTTCAAGGGGGTGGAAATTCCTTCATCAAAATTGGGGTTCCATATTCAGATCTCAGTTCAAGCCTCATGCTAAAGTTTATTGCAGTTGCAAAGAGTGGTTTGCAGGCTTGGCGACTGCCAAACACATTTTCACAATGTACAAAACCTCTTTAATGAGTCGGAAATGTTTTTCCAATTTTGAAAACGGGTTCTGCAACCGTATCTGAATCACAAACAGGAGTGAGCGTAACAGAGCCATTTCCCTCTTCTCTTTGAGTTGCAGGACAGGAATGTGTCATTGGTTTATGACCCCAGTTGTAATCGAATGCAGTTGGAAACCATTGAAAAGTTGCTACCTCTGATGCTGTGGTGGTAACAGATTTGGAAAGGCAAAATTGTGACAGCTTCTTCTACGCAGGGGATTCAAACTTGAAAAGTAAAAAAAATATATATATATACCAGCACCTGTCTTTTTAATGGACACATATTACTTTTAAATAAGATTTCCTGTTTGGGAAGGCATATAGAGGGATAGTAGTCTGCTTTCTCTTGCAGGCCATCATCTCTGTATTCGCAGCCATTCACAGAGAATTGTAAAATGCGGCCTGCCTAATTAATATTCATTAGGCAGGTTCAAACTTTTAATTATTTTATTGAATGCTCATTAGGTAGGTTGTTTTGCGACCCCCTCTGAAAAGGCAATTTGCAGAGAGACCTATTAGTACATAGGTTCCCTCACAAATGACATCCCTGTGCGCAAACCAGTCAACTGACAGTTGTCTCTCACTACTGTCTTAGGAGTTACCCTCTTTTAGATAGGGAGTGTTAGACAAAACATATCAGACAATTCCCTATCTGCACGGTGTATTCTACATGGGGCCCTGCCCTGGCTCCCGGAAAACAGTAGGTATACACAAGTATTGGTATTTTACTATGTACAAAGAGTTTATGCATTGTTTGTCTGCACATCATGTGTATCAAAATGATAATTATTACAAAAAACTCAGCAATCATTCTAGAGAACCGAGCAAATACAAGAAATGCCCTGAATATATTTCATCCTACTTCCTTACTCTATTAGTCTAAACCCTGCCTAATTTATTCAGATTGCTACCAACTATCTAATTATTTGTCCTTATTTTTTGGTCAGCATTGTTATGCCAAGCCATGCAAGCTTTCCTGCTTACGGCAGTCTGAATTCTGTCATTCAGCTTATTACCTTAGCAACTATTCAATGTGATCCGCCCTTCCCAACCTCTGGCATCGCTTTATAATTACGCCCCTAATTATTTCCTATGGAGAGAGCATGGGACACTCCTGCTCGTCTCTTAAGTTGCTACTTCAGTACGCTGACAGTGCCACTTTTGCACACCTGTACGGAAGGCAGGCAACGTAACTATCTCTGCTTCATTCCAAGTCTGATCCGCACAAGGTCACTTCACCTTGTAGCTGTGACTACAACACGTAAATCAGAACAAAGAAAGATTCCATTCTGTGCCTTGTCAGGGTTGAATACATGCTAAAATAAAGGTGAAAATAAAAACATGCCTGGGACACACGTACTCTGTGTTAATGTGCTTATGTTGTATTAGAGTCAGGCCTGCTTGTATGTAAAATATGTTGACTGAAATGCCCTTCCACACACGACAGTGGTGTTTGTAGATGCATCTTACATCTTCGTGAAACAAGATCTGATCAACCTGGTGGAACTTTGTTTGCGATGAACATAGAATTACTACTGTTTCCTCTCTTACCTTGTCTCAGAAAATTAAATCTGATCTACTTTGGCTACCCTTTACTTCTTATCTCTCTGCACATGCACCTACACCTTAATCTCTAATTCTTTTCTAATCTCTAAAATTCTTTACTCCCCTTCTCTTTCTTTTCTTTTCTTTTTTCTCTTCTCTTCTTTATCTTTCTTTCTTCACTTCTCTTCTTTCTTGTTTCCTCTATCACTCATACCTTTCTCTTACAATTTTTCATTGTAATTTATTTATAATGTGTTTATTGGATTATTATATGTTCTCTTTTTCTGAAAACTTAATAAAAATTATTGAACAAAAACCTGTCATTGTACAATTGTCCTTGGACACTTTGGTCGAATAAATTGAAGAAAGTAGTTTGTGACACCACGAGTATGTTTTGTTGGCTATCTTTGAATACTGCAGAATATGACGGGGTACTTTGACCACCATATATGATTATACCAAAAGATGAATGCTCCAGCCTTGTTACCCAACAATGTTACAGCAAACAAATGATGGACAGAATGCTGACAATGCAAACATTCTCCCCCAGTCAAAAGATCTGGGTTAAATCCATCGTTCTTTTGCCCACTACGCCACCCCAGTTTGGACCCAGCCATATGCAAATCAGTCTTGACCCTGTGCCCCATGGGAACAGTCCAGACCGAACTGCCAGGCCAGGTCCTCCCTGGACCGGAAACAAGCATCCTGGGACCGGTTTCAGGGTATGTCACCCTTCTTCAGCCAGGCTAGCTTGAATCCAGTGGCACAGTGAGCAAGGGACCCACGTCTGGGCATACCCATCCCACTTAGGGAGAAAAGTGTTACAGCAAACAAATGATGGACAGAATGCTGACAATGCAAACATTCTCCCCCAGTCAAAAGATCTGGGTTAAATCCATCGTTCTTTTGCCCACTATGCCACCCCAGTTTGGACCCAGCCATATGCAAATCAGTCTTGACCCTGTGCCCCATGGGAACAGTCCAGACCGAACTGCCAGGCCAGGTCCTCCCTGGACCGGAAACAAGCATCCTGGGACCGGTTTCAGGGTATGTCACCCTTCTTCAGCCAGGCTAGCTTGAATCCAGTGGCACAGTGAGCAAGGGACCCACGTCTGGGCATACCCATCCCACTTAGGGAGAAAAGTGTTACAGCAAACAAATGATGGACAGAATGCTGACAATGCAAACATTCTCCCCCAGTCAAAAGATCTGGGTTAAATCCATCGTTCTGGGCGTCTTGGCGCTAATGGCAAAAACTCTCCGCATTCGATAGTTAACTGAACTTTGAAATGCACAGTCATTACTGTCATTGGAAAAACTCCGTATCAGGTGCTAATGGTATGGCTTGAAGTTCTTTGTTCAGTTTTTCCAGACCTACTGATTATTGGCTTTTAAGGAGTACATCGATTTATTTTTTTTCTCATTTATTGCACAAAAAGTGATAGAAAAGTGTTTGGCAGCTAAATTAATCTGCTTTAGTTCTGCCTGACCCTGCTATTGACTAGAAATTATTGTGATGCCATCTCTCTTCCCTTTCTCTACAGAAATGCAGTCAGACATCGGGCACCTGTGCAGAGCAGAATGCACCAAGGGACAAAGCAGAGCTGTCCCTCACCACCAAGAACGTGGTTAACTATAAGTATTTTGATGTTGGAATTGGACAGGTAATACCAAACAAGGTTAATTTGAAAAAAGAAGAGTTTTTGTTGCATGCATATATATTTAAATTGTTTAAGGCAGCTGACTTTGAAAATAGTGAGTCACAATTAGTACTTTCCATTTCTGTTCACTCCTATCAATGTTTACCTCCAGAATATGTCCCTGTACACATATACAAAAATAGTGTTGTTGGGATGTGGCCTAGTGCAAGACATTGGATCATTAGGACCACTGCACAGCCACCTGGCTGTTTCTTAAACATGTATTATGTGAATATATATGCACCCATGTGTGTGCTGCTATTTTTATTTTTATTTGAGGTGTCTAGTCATACGTGAAAAATGGTGCAAAAGGATCAGAGCTCCTTCTCTCAATTTGTGGGAAGGGCAATGTTTCAAAAATTGTAAAATACCCCTCACACACTGAAACCTGATTCAGTGTCATGCTTCATCATTGGGGTCTTCCCGCCCCTCTACGGGACGGGGCGTGCTACGACTTACGTAGACGCAGGAGCACTTTATTCAGTGATTGGTGAGTATGTGTAGTGCGTGGGATCGTGAAAAGAAAATGTGAGATGGTTAAAAATTCTCTGGCTAGTGGAACGAAAATACTTTATTGTCTTCCCTGGCTGAGAATAGTAAAAGTGGGGAGGTGTAGATGATGTACTATAATGAGTCACCTCCTACAAGGTCGACATGTTTCAGAAGCCATCCCCTTGGCTTTCTTCCTCAGGACCAAAAAACCGATCCCTGTTACACCTCAATGGGTGATAGAATAAATGTACATATGCCTGATAGTCACAAACACTGTCCTTTGTTCCCTGTTATGGGAGTAGAAAAATATACCACTTGTATATCTTAAGAACTTTAGAATTTAATCGTTATCGCTCCATGAGCTCACACGAGCGGTGTTGGGCGTCTTCAAATAGACAATGCTGGAAGGAGCGCGATCACCAAAGGAAGTACCTTCTCGTGGCTCGTCGGAACCTACGAGCCACGAGAAGGTACTTCCTTTGGTGATCGCGCTCCTTCCAGCATTGTCTATTTGAAGACGCCCAACACCGCTCGTGTGAGCTCATGGAGCCCCCTCATGCCCTGCTTCTCAGATAATGTATTTTACCATGATGTGCCAGGGTGATTGTTGGGAAATTTGAAGTTCACCCCGCCCCCCCAGTCTTGCTGACCAAGCTACGCTCCTGCTTTTGGGTTACTAACAAACCCCGGGAAGGGATCAGGGGCACTGTGGTACCAGTAAAACCTTATTTTGTTCTTTACAGTATCATATACACAGTACTAAGAAGAACAGACACTTTTAAGTAAAAGTATTTATTACAACAGGGTGAACCTGTTTTTCAGTACATCTAAAAAAATAATACAGGATATCATAAAAACAGCAAGAGGGCATGTTGCACACAACGAGAATAAAATGTACATTTCTAACATTGTTAAAACGTCACCTAGAAGCCTAACACCCTAAATCTACTTCTATGCGCTACCCTAAGAGATAGCATGTAGTAGAGCAACTTGTGGACTAGAATTTCATAGAAAAAAGCGGCACTTTACATACCTTGTTAACAGTTCGGGTTGTTGTTATCAGAAGGGCTGTGGAGAAAGTGTTCCCCGTGAAAGGCAAACATGCTGCGGTAGCAGCTCCACTTGGGTACTTGGCTCTTATCAGCTTCAGGCAAGATGCATCAGCTTCTCTAAAAGCCGCCAGTAACCAAGACCGTCTTCAGACGGTATCTTGCAGGTTAATATGGGATGAAGGACGTCTCAACCTAAGGGGCTGTGTGGTAGTCCTTAAATACTAAATGTTACCAGGGATGAAGACTTTTGACCTAGTTTTGGGAGTGGCTTATAGATTACAGGTGCCAGAAAAGGGGTCCTAGACATATCTCTAATAAGATGGGAGACGAGTGGACGTCAATTTGAACGACTCATCTTTGAAAAATTATCTAGGGAGGGTTTTTGGTGGCATTCACATATTGATAGGGAAGCACTTGTTCCAGACTATTATTAATAATAACTTTATAATGTACATTAATACTCGGGTATTTAAATGTTTTCTGACTATTAAACATCACCCCCAACTATTATTTTAGAATAAACAAACTACCCTACAATACTTACCAATAAACTTAAGTATATACTTACACATATGTGCGTGATGATGACATTCGTTGTAATGGCATGCGTGGTAATGTCACATGCGTGGTAATGACTTTGTTGTAAGTACATGTTGTGGTAATGACTGCGTGGTCTCATCAGTTGTTATATCTGAGCCAGTATCAAAACGCCGTGCCACTTTCTTTCTCTTTCTCAGTTTGACAAATGATAAGGGTGACATGACCATCCATGGTGCTTATTGTTTATAATGGATATGACAGTTTTTTGGCCAGCGTGTCATCTGGGATGGACTTGAGAGCCTGCCTGGAATGGAGTCAGAATTTAGGGACTTTAAGTCAAGTGGGCAGGGGAGCTCTCTGGTTTAAGACAGTGGAGCCTTAACTGGCTCCTTCAGAGGAAACCTTTAGACAGTAGTCTATCTGACATTGGGTTATCAGCTAATGAAAGTCAGAAAGCCTGCCCTATTTAGGGCAGCCCTTCTATATTCATTGTTCCTGCCTGGCAGTGCCACATAAGTATAGTGGTCCTGGAAAGAAAATAGACAACTGCTTGGGTGTTCAGGATATATTTTTTTCTTTTTCAAAAACAAAAATATTGCAGAGTCTGGGTTTTTTATCTGAAAAACAAAAACATTAGATTTTTCACCAAAAGTGCTCCTTATAGGAGAGAATGGCCACACACGAATATGTGAAGTCACTGCGATGGCATGCATATTCAACACACTTTGAAGGGAATGAGGGTGATTGTCAGGTTTTTTCAACTCTTAAGTTGAAAGAGAAGAAATTTACATTTTTGAAGTCTGAAGGGGTATGATAAGTGTCAGTACATACCTTTATTCAGGGGTTTGGTTTTTCTATTGTCCGATCCTCAGGATGTATAGTGTGTGGTCAAGAACAACCGTTTTTCAAGTTTATTTTGTCCACCAAACAAGTTGACCAAACCCCGTTAGAAGAGATCATTTGACTGCAGTTTACAGTACCACAATACAGATCTGTGAAAGAGCTTTGTCTTTAACTCCATATTTATAAATGTTTGAAGTTGTGCACATGCTTCATCAATGCAAAGCCTTTACTATTAGGATGAGCAATCTAAGGAAATACAGTGAGCTGTAAGCTCAGCTGGTATTATGGAAAGTGCTTCCAGTATAAAATTGTGTAAACCTGATTACAAAATGTAACAATTTGAGGCTACATATAATACTCCCAGAATGCTTCCAACTTAAATGCAAATACTATTTCAACTCTTTTATTGTTATCTTCTTTATAACTTCATGGAGATTACAGCAAGTATACACAAAGTATTACAGTCATTCTAGAACAAGTCAGTGCCTTCTAGTTATACAACCTGTCACTCAAAGTTCATAGTTCAGTTGCAGATATGTGGTTCTGGATGTTATTACGATACAATGTTATTAACATCAATATTGTTAGATTGCTGTCCCCTTCATTTCCATCTTAATTATGTTACTGCTTCGCCCTTAACAACAGGCTACTGTGCCATACAAACATTAACCAAACCATTAACTGTCTGCAGAGACCTATCATGGACAGGCAATCTCATATCATTCTATATAAGCTTGGTGCAAAGTATGTGTTGGGGGGGTGTGGGGAAAAAGGGGCATACAAGGGCATAGTTCTACTAAACCATAATTGTTCTGTCCAAGGCACTGGAAGACAAAACCCAGCCTGAGCATTGCCCTCCATTGTTTATTCAGTCTTGATCGATTAATGGGCAGGTGTATTTACCACTGAGATGTTATCATCTTCCCTTTTTAAATGCAGCAGTGCCTCCCATGCTGTTGCACACTTGGTGTTCAGATATCTTCTGTCCATTTATTTCTGAGGGAATCCAAAGGTGTAATGATACTGGTTCTTAATGCCAGGGATAAAAATGTTATAGCTTTGTGTGTGTCTGAAGGGGAATATAAATGTAACTGCTGGTGTACATTGGGTTCACTTGTTCCAGTTTTCCACATATGCCTGGCCGTTGCTGCTATAGCCGAATAGTACAGGAACTGACTTGCAGGTAAACCAAAGTCTGTCATTAGTCCTTCATCTCTAAACAGGTCACCAACCTGCTGAATGCCATAATCTGTCAACTCACCTATCCCTTCCAACAATCCTTATTAGGTAGTACATTCAGACAATTTAACATTGTACTTGGTGAAAAGGAAGCTAGTGTTTGCTGCAAGCTCCTAATCCAACAATGCTTAATCACCCTTAAGGGACTGTGCATCTCCAATTTTTTCCTTTTGAGGCCTAGCAGGAGTTGTGTCAACAGTTGCAACGTTGGGCCAGGACATTTGGCATCCTCATCCCCATTGATAAGTGCTGCCACCAATTTTGTCTTCCACTGCAGCAGTGTCGCTAGATAGTAAGTCTGAAAATGAGGAGCGGCAAGCCCTCCTCCCTTTATGGGGAGCTACAATTTATGTAATGCCACTGTGTGTGAATGAACCCCAAATAAGATCCATGAACAGAAAATCCATGTCACAGAAGCACCTCCTAGGTAATACAATCAAAAGTGCAGCAAAGTAATATAAAATTCGCAACCATTTTAGCAATTGCTGCTGTTCTAGCCACTGACTCCAGGAGCATTTCACAGAAGGCCATTCCTGTTTTCAAAGCAGTCACACCAGCCCTAATATTGACCTCTACCTAGTCCGTTTCTGATCTATAGATACAGACCCCTAGATTTTTTTTATAGACCTCAGTTCCCAGGTAAGATCATGGACCACCTCAATTTGGGCGTCTCCTTTTTGGAGCAGCCTCACAGGGAACACACTAGACTTTTGCCAGTTGATGCACAAACCTGATAAGTCCCAAAATGTATTCAGTTATTGATTTGCCTTTCCTCTATTTGTCTTCTTAAGAAATAACATCATGTAAATTGCCTATAGAGAGATATAGTGTGTTGTGGCTCCCGCTAGAATACCATTATATGTAGTCCCTTGCCTCACCCTGCATGCCAGAGGTTCAGTCGCCAGGGCAAATAGCAGAGGAGATAAGGGACACCCCTGTCACATACCCCTTTCTACTACCTATGCGTCAGAGTTAACCTTGCACCTTTTTTACCCTTGCCATGGGCGTGGTATACAGAATCCTAGTTCATTCCCCAATGCCCTGTTCTTGGCCCAGTCTGTTTAGCACAGTATACAGTTAGTTCCATTCTAGAGTATATAATGCCATGTCGACATCGTCATCACCATGGCTTCCTCATGATTGTTTGGAGCATTGACGAGTAAGGCAATAAGCCTCCATATATTCATTGCCGTATTTCGTCCAGGGATACACCCAGTTTGATCGGGGTGTATGAGGCGTCGCATTAAAGGCATTAATCGTATAGCAAGCACCGTGCTTAGTATATTATAACCCACATTCAACATTGATAGGGGCCTTATGCTGTATCATCTTCCATGTCCCTGTCTGGTTTAATGTAACAGGGTCACTAAAGCCTCTGGGGTCGACTGCAGGAGGTTCCTAGCTTCTCTGGTTGTTTGGTATACTACTGCTAGTTTTGAGGCCACCTGTTCTATATACCTTGGGTAAAACTCAATTGGTAGGCCATTAGACCCTGGAACCTTTCCATTTGCCATCCGTGTAACTGCTGCTTTTTATTAGGTCGAGCCTAGCGCAGCGCGCATGCACTGCTCTATGGGAGGCTTCTTGTGAGCACTCCAAACTTCCGCGAGACTTCTCTGTGTGGGTCTGGCAACTCCCACACATTCCATTGGCCTTTGCTTGTGGCGTTCAATAATGAAAGCACGCAAATGGCCAAAGACGGGAGCATGTCCCACCTTTTCTCTAAACGTTCACTCCCATGGCGTTTTGGTCTCGGGAGCGAGCAGGGTGGCAGCTGCATTCCTCCCTTGTTGTTGTGGATCATGTTACTAATTAACACAGTGCGGTCACTTTCACTTTCGCGGCCGCGCTTGTTCTTTTAGTTAAAGATCTGAAAAAGCAAGATGGGGCCGTGTTGTAGCGCTGGAGGGACGGAGGGGTGCGGAAACGAAGTGCTGCACTCAGTCTCACACTGTGCGAAGACTTTAGCTCCTAGAATCCTTCCGAGGTCAGGGCGTGGGCGCTCCTCTGGCTCTTATGTCTTCGTTTTTAACTGTCCGTTTGTGTTCACAACTGGTGAGGATCCAAGTGTCCGACCCTTTCCCTCCCCATCCGAACATGCCCGGATTCTGCCGCATAATTCCTGTTTGCTTTTTATGTCTAGACAGCCGTTTTACATTCCGTTTCACCTTTCCCCACAAAGCACTTTAAAGTTAGACGTGTTGCTTTGCAGCTGTTGTTTACTAAAAGCGCATCTCTTGAATCGTACACAGGCTCTTGTGAGCCTCTGCCAAGGATGTGTAAGGGAGGCAGGGCAGATGGGTTTACTTCCACGGAGGAAGCAAGGATGAGGCGTGTGCATTACAGGGTTATTCAAGTACAGGAAGCCGGGCAGGATACGAGCGGGGGGTGCGCACAGCTTTACTCTTTCACTGCAGGCAGAAGCGGCCTGTGAAAGAAAGCTGGGTGGGGTGCACGCACTGTTGGCGAGTAAGCAGTGGCAGGGTGTGTTCAGCACGGTTTACTTGTGTACAGTAAGCAGGGATGTGACATGTACATTACAGTTTACTTTCAGAGAGAGGGCACGAGGAGTGCATTGCAGATTTGAAGCAGGTGGTGCGTATATGACATTTTACTTGGGTAAATTATGTATTTCAGTCTGGAGTTGTACTTTTAGAAAGTAAGCAGGGCTCCGATGCGCGCATTACAGCTTTACTTTACAAAGTAAGCCGGGCTCCGGTCCGCGCAGTACAGCTTTACTTTACAAAGGAAGCAGGGCTCCGATGCGCGCAGTACAGCTTTACTTTACAAAGGAAGCAGGCGGTGTGTACTTTACACCTTTACGTGTGTGAGTTCGGCAGGGATGTGATGTCCTCTATACAGTTTCATTTTTGTAAAGTGTGTAAATAACGGTTTACCATTATATATATATAATATATATTTGTCCATTTTACTTATGTAAAATGAGCAGGGCACTCTGTACATCGCTGTACTTTTCTACAGTATGCAGGCATATAAAGGGTACATATCAGTTTTACGTGCGTACTGTAAGCAGCGGGTGGTGTGTGTGTGTTACCGTCATATTACTACCTGCATTCAGAGGGTTACTTACCCTTCACTTCTAGTTACAAAGCATGGATGAAATGCGCACTTTACAGTTTGACTTTTATGAAGTGTGCCAGGCAGCTTTAATCGGGTTGAAACAGCGTTGCATGTATGTGTGACCTGAGACGACTGCAAGTGCCAATACCTCTCGCTAAACACTTATAACATCCCAAAGGCGAGACCTATTGGCTATGCCAATGCTGTTTCTTCTGCAGTTATTTCGCCTCCTAGCTGCTCTGCCTCTTCTTGGGTAAATTTCTGCAATAGTGTTTCTCCTAAAAAATCCTCAGGATCTTCCCCTGCTTCCCCATAACTAATAGCATTAAGCAATTTGTAGTAATGCCGAAAAATGTCATTTATCTTCCCTTGTGTGTGTACTCTGCTACCTTATTCAATCTTAAAACCTACGATTTGCACACCCCTTTTATGTGGGTTTGTAAGCTAAGGCAATAAAGTTCCAGCCTTTTACTGTTCCTCGTGTGCCTGTACAATGAATTTATTGTAAGCAAAAAAAAATGAGCCTTTCTATTACGTCATCTAATTGTTCTTTCTCATTTAATAAGTCTATTTGTAAGTCTGAGCGCCCTGGCTGCCTCATGAACCAGTTTTGTGCGTGCTCCCACTGATCTAGCAATACACTGACCCCCGGATTACAGTCTTAAAGGATTTCCATTCTATCAAGACTGAAGTGACTGAGCCCTCGTTTTCTAAAAACAAAGATGGCCCCTTATCGCCTCCCTAGTAGTCTGTTTAAAAGCCTGATCTTCCAGTGATTAAAATTTGAGCCTCCAGCTCAGTACGGCAGTTTGGACTTTATCCTATGCTGTGTCCTAAGAAGAGGGTTATGATCTGACAGTAACCTAGCAAGGTATCCACTATATGTCACCTACATGTGAATGTTGGGTGTGCACTGGAATGTGTCTAGTCAAACATGGAGATCATGTAGGGCTGAAAAATATGAATGATCATATACTGTATGGTGCAACACCCTCAGTCAATCATTCAAACCCCAATGCAACTGCCACTCGCTAAACTTCTTGGCAAATCTAATAGAGGGTGAATCTGGAAGGGTTAGATGTGATCCGTCCAATGTCGTATCAGCTACACAATTTAATTCTCCCCCAATTATTGAAGATTGTGGCAAGAAGGGTGCTATTAAATCAGAAACCATGTCCAGATACCTCCTTTGATCTGCATTGGGAGCATATGAATTTACAATGGTTAAGTCTCCTCTGTTGAGTCTTCCTCTTATAATAGATCTGCTGTATTTATCTTTAATTACAGATTTGTTTGTAAAAGGATTCCTGGCCTGATCCAAATGAGGACCACAAGTGCAAAGGCAGAAAATTCAGTTTTATAGATTGGCACCCTCCACTGTTTTTGTAGCTCGCTGTCACACCAGAGTTAGTTAAGTGGATTCCGTGTAGCAGCGCAGTTTGCATCCTTCTCTTTACATAGGGCCGAACCTTGTATCTTTTAGACTTGTTATTGAGGACCCCGTACATTCAGAGTTCTAAACTTACCTCCTTTGGGTCAGTAGAGCCCACTAGCTCAATGTGCATTCTAATTTTGAGCAATAACCTTAACACTCCCCCGCGGGATCTTATGAGCCCTTTGAAGTTCGAAAAATGGGGACAAGCCCTCTGGAGCTACCATTTGTTTCAGGCAAGAAAGTAACCGTGCAGATGTTGTCCCTCCTGGCTCATCCCTTGGTGTCTTTAGCCTTGTACTCCAGAAAAAGCACTCTCTGTCAGTCCTTTCAATTGTCCCTGCAGATCACCAGTGGTAGGGGCAAGAGTAGCCACTACCTGTTGGTTTTGTTATTATTCTGCCATCTTGAGATGCTCTTTGTGAAGAAATCCAATTTCCACCTCTACTATGTCTATTTTATGTTCAAAATCATATTTTATGGCTGCCAAAAGGGAGTCCAATATGTCCTTCTGAATTTTGCCATTACTTGATGCTGTAGGGGGTAAAAGTGCCCTCCCTCCAACTCTTTCTGACTCAGTATTTGACCTTCCGCCTCCTCATAGTTCCACTTAGAATGCCTCCCCAGGTTTTCCAGATTACTTTCTCAATGATAATAGCATTCAAATTCTGTGGAAAGGGGCAATTATTCACCCTTTGCAGTCCATAAAGTCTCTTCGGTGTCATGCACAGTTCAATTTGTACCTCTTTCCCGGCTCTCTCAATCTCTCTAGAGTTTGGTATCAAAGTAAGAACAGTACTTACTCTGGATCCCTGAGATCAAAAGGTCAGGAGTCACATCTTCATCAGCCACTGCAATTCTTTCGTACGATTAGGGGCCCACTGTCCATTATGATTCACAGTGCCAAACGTCACGTCTAAGGGGCAAAGCATAAAACCCCGTTCCCTGCGCCGTGCTCAGCAGCCAGTGCCCTGCGGCCCAATACAGCTCAACTGGGACACACTCTGTCCCTGTATAGTGGAGGAACCTCTTTTTTCCCCAGTGCAGGCGGAGTTAGTGGAATTGACGTTTAGTGGAAGGGCCTCATTTGCAGCGTTTTTACCGTACTTTCAGCCTTCATTCTTCTGCTGCATAATGGAAGTGCAGGATGGTTGACTGTAGCTCAAGGGCGCGCGGGACGGTTGTGGCAAATGGGTTCCTCCATTTTAGTCCACCAGGATTTCTTCGCTTATGACGACCTGTTTTTTGGACCTTTGCTGTAGATGAATCTCACTATCCGAGTCTCACTCATGGTAAATTCACTGTAGTTACAGAGCGTGTTTACCAGTGCTTGCCTTTCAAAATAAGGCCTCTGTGGCGCAGCTAGTGCAATTGGCACTAGGCTGGTTACACGTGAACCTTTATGCATGTGCGCACATGTTAGATTACCATTGTGCGCAACCTGTAATTGCGCACAGGTAGCCTGATGCAGAAGTTAAACTGCAAGGATTGGTGCTGTCCAGATATATATATCGACTTTGATGCCACAGTAAATCATTATGTTCAAATAAAAGGCACAAATCCTTGTTTTTACCTTCAAAGCATGCCACTGCATATTAGTCCCATCTTCTATTTCCGCCCCACATGGGCTGCCATAGTATCGCTGTGTGCTGCCCATGGATTTGTGCCTTTTATTTGAACATAATGATTTACTGTGGCATAAAAGTCGATATGGCACTAGAATAACAAACATTGACACAGCACCTTTCCAGCATGGCAGCAGCAATAGAAAGAACATTTCCACAGTCCTTTCTTGCTTGTCACTACTCTGAATTCACCAATGAGGATGATGGGTTAATTTCTTTAAACCGAACGCTGTGCGCCGAATTTGTACACTTTGATGCACTGAGGAAAGCTACTGGCTGAAACGCGTCTGCAATGAATAAAGTGTATTTCAAGACATCCCGTGAGTGCCCTGCATTTGTTGGAGATGGTATGAGTTCCATCCACACGGTTATGGAGGCACCCGCCTTGAGAGTTCGATAGTTGTTGGTGGAACTGGAGCTGGACTTTCTATCTATCTATCTATCTATCTATCTATCTATCTATCTATCTATCTATCTATCTATCTATCTATCTATCTATCTATCTATCTATCTATCTATCTACAAAACACCTCCATCGTCGGGAGCCACCAACCCTACAGGGACGGAGCTTCCTGTTACTTGTGCACACACAACAGAAAAGCGCTGAAGCCAGATTCTGTAGACAAACAGGGCGTTTTATTCTTGTTCTTGAAAAGGCACACTCTCTTCTTCCTTACGCGTTTCGTCTTCTCCATTAAGCCTTGATCACAGGTGAGCAAATGACGTGTGCAATATTATCATGTGCTTTTAAGTCCAACCCCACGTGATGCCACTGCCTCCTACAGTGCCCAGAATGCACTTGGAAAGATGTTGTGTCTCTTGAACTGTAGAGCACAGTAAAAGTAATGCTACAATAGCGTAGATTGTTCCACAGTTTCAAAATTATTCCAGTGCAAGAATGCTCAAAAATAAAGCAAACCAAATCACGTGTGTTTAAAATAGGGGCCGTATTCTTAAAGAAACTCATAAAAGTGCATTGGTATATATTTTTTTGACTCGTGAATTCACAGGAATTTACAGAAATATGCTTCGAAACTGTTCTCCTAGTAAATGTTTGTGTATTCTGTTTTCTCATGCCCAAAAATCTGCTGAGTGAGTGCAAATTCACTGTCCACCTTGGAAACATTTTTACATTTGCTCTTGTCAAGAGTACATTTCTGCTCTTTTCCAGTGTAGGAAAAGAGCTGAATACCCTTACACATATACGTGTATGGGCGTGCACAGTTTCACAGGTCATTCCAGACCTGAACCTATCACTTTCATACATTTTCAGCCTCTGTAGATATATTTGCGGAAAGGTAGCAAAATCAGAGAATTGCCAGCATCCAAACCCTGATATGATATAAGCCCTGGCATATTCAGGGAGGCCTTTGTCAGAACTCTGATTTAATGAGGATGCTTTCATAATATGTCACTTCCCCGCATGGTAAGAAAAAGGGACAAGTGGATATTTTTACAGGGCAAGTAGATTTCTAAAGCACCCCAGCTCTTTGTCAAGTAGATATTTTATAAAATTCCACACCTCTGCCTTATATTTAAGATCTGTTTTGCTCATGCTGCTGACAGACAACTTGATTCAAGATTCACTGTGATATTCAACCCTAAAGCCTTGCCAGTTGTGGTAATATGCTGTGGTCACATTTTCATATCTGTGTTGCATTTAGCCACCTGTGAGACCACAAACGTATATGTGGAAGATCAATATGCAAAATGCTTACTTTCCCTCCACTAAGGTGGGTGTTCTGCTAGAATAATATTTCATTTACACGACTTTCAGCACCAGCACTGTTCAGAATAAAGAAGTTTAGGTCCTACTGTGTCTGAAGTCGTCATCTTCTGGTGGGGAATCTGTCAAAATTGGTCTTCCAGGATCATCATATAAGGCCAAGAAGTGCAAACTGAATGTTGGTACCTCCCACGATCCTGCCAGGAAGCTTCCTAGACCTACATTCCCTGTGGTTTTGCCACTAACAACCAGACTTCTGGTATAGGTAACAAGACTTCACACAAAATCCTTGAATCTTGTGACGAACCAGCTTGGGCCTCTCTGTTCATGGCACACAACTCTTCCTTACTGACTACATCTCCAGCTTCTGCTTTATTGACAAATAAGTGGAAGCAGACCTCATTGATGAAGAAATCTTCATTGGCACCCCCAATACCAATGACCACGACCTAGTCGACTGCTTTCTCTACAACAGTTCTATTGTTGACTCCTTCGACCACATGGCCATTGAAGACAATCCCTTTGTCAACAATACAAATACTGATGACGATCTTGACAACCTTTTTGCTGAGAGCACAAACAACAATGGTCCCAATGACGGTCACTTTATTGAAGAAAGCAATGACCAGCAACTCATAAACGACAGAATAAAAAAAAAAAATCTTTTAGAGTCAAAACCTGGAGGTCGATCACATTTTTCGATAATCTGTTGGAGGAAAGTTTTGCTTGTATAAAAAAAATCTGTCTGTCACATCATCTTTAGTAGCTCACCATGAAAGAAGTACACATTCTTGGATACTTCTCCTTCTTGGCTTTTAAACCCATTAAAGGCAGACTTATTTAACAGGCAGCACAGCACACTCAACCCTACATGTCCAAGTATTCTTCTCCAGATAGGGAAGGCTGTTGCCTAGATATAGCTGGCAAGAGTGTAGACATTTTCCCAGCAACTTCAGTGGAGGTTGCAAAGACAACAATGATGACAGAACTACCCTTACGGACTATACTCCTATAAGCAAAGAGGTGGTTATCAACGGTTACTAACATTCCTCTAATTTTCATCAATACAGACGATTCTATTACCAGCAAGGACAGTCATATTCCAGTAGGGAAAGCAATGTCAGTCATCAAACAGGCAGCAGAAGAAAGTACTAGGGGCCTCTTCTCCTAGAGTTCTAGACGGTTCTCACCCAACTTAACTCTTTGGCCTGCCGGTCCCCTTTTGCAATGCAATGCAATGTAAATACTTAAGGCAACATATGTATAACAATCATATTACAAACAAACTAAAGCGCAAAGGTGCACCACTTCGTAACAAGAAACAACAGACACATTACAAATCATCAGATCCGTGTCCATAATATTTTCCATATGTTTTCTTCTTTTATTTTTCAAAATATTCTTGATGCGTAAAAAAACCACAGCCGACGCGTTTCGTCCAATAATGGACTTCTTCAGGGCATTGAAGCCAGAAGGGCGGACACTCCTGGAGATAAATCAACATCCAAGTTCCACCCCCTGGGTGTATATTGGTTCTTATCCTTCGTATATCAATAAAATCAGGGTGACTATTCCTTGATTGAAAAAGAAGCAGGATGTATTTACAGGGATGGTACCCTCCACACAAATCCTTCCGGCGTGCGCCTCACTATAGTATAGTGGGCCAACAGTTGAAGCGGGCAATCTCCCAAAACAGCCTTGATATGGCCAAAGAAGTATATACAGCGACCTCGAACGATCTCCTCCGATCTCTTTGTCCTCGGAGGAGATCGTTCGAGGTCGCTGTATATACTTCTTTGGCCATATCAAGGCTGTTTTGGGAGATTGCCCGCTCAACTGTTGGCCCACTATACTATAGTGAGGCGCACGCCGGAAGGATTTGTGTGGAGAGTACCATCCTGTAAATACATCCTGCTTCTTTTTCAATCAAGGAATAGTCACCCTGATTTTATTGATATACGAAGGATAAGAACCAATATACACCCAGGGGTGGAACTTGGATGTTGATTTATCTCCAGGAGTGTCCGCCCTTCTGGCTTCAATGCCCTGAAGAAGTCCATTATTGGACGAAACGCGTCGGCTGTGGTTTTTTTACGCATCAAGAATATTTTGAAAAATAAAGAAGAAAACATATGGAAAATATTATGGACACGGATCTGATGATTTGTAATGTGTCTGTTGTTTCTTGTTACGAAGTGGTGCACCTTGCGCTTTAGTTTGTTTGTTATAATCCTGTTTTGGATTGCACCGCGGCAGTGGGTGTGTTAACGGTGTGCACACGTTATTACTGGAGAAATCCAATTATACCAATTAGGGATAGTGGGTCAGGTGCTAGGTCTTTACGGGGTACACTGCCAAACCTGTGTGTTTTTTACAATCATATTACAATTGATATAGTGAAGATAATAGATAAAGGGAAGAAAGAACCAACAATGCTATGTTTCTTAGAAAAGTGCAAAAATTATTTTGTTGATAATCATTTGACAAAAAATAAAATGAAACAACTCAATTATACTGATCCATTCATGTCTACATTCATACAATCTCATACACTCTAAGCTCTATTAAAAACATTGATATTAATGGCAAAGTTGATCATAATCATTGATATTCGGTTGTAATCTCCATAAACAAAAAAGTGTGTGGCACAATTTAAATTTGACAATGGTCTTCTACGTGCGTTTCGGCACAGGGAGTGCCTTCATCAGGAAAAGAGGGCCACAGAGCTTCAACAATGATATCTGTGAAAAAAATATATTGCATTTGAATGGTTCTTTCTATTACCTTCCATAAAACCAGCACAAAGGCATGTATGTAGAAGAGAATCAAATTTTGCACGTAACAGTCAGAGTGCGGGCGCTATGGTCAAAAAATATTTATATAATGGCTGAAATTTGTAATGCTGATTGCTGTAGAGGGATGTAGAGAGTACAGGGTAAAATACAACCATTCATAATGTATACATATTATTTAAAAAGAAAAAAGAAAAATACAGTTAAGTGAGAAAAAATGAAAAGAAGAATCTGGAAAGATGAAAAATTGTATAGAAATAGGAGAAAAAATTGATTAAAGTGAGTGTATTTTACAAATGGCGTTAGCGATAGAGATAGAACCCTTTCCAAAAGTGTAGCAATTTCACCAATTGTGATCTATGTTGTGATTACCGGTGCAGGTCGTTGTAGTAAAATAATCTTTTACCCGGTTTATATCCAGTGCACTTGAACTGAGTCTGCTGATGGTGCAGCACAGTATTTCGTTTTGGGTATGACTGGGAGAACTGAGGAGTACAAGCATACTTTATGTTAAAATGCGTTCTATGAGACTGTGGAGGTTATATGTAATAAAGTGTTAGTAGATACCTAATATGATGTTACTGTGGGGTCTAGACGTATACTTCAAGTCCGTCAGTGCAATATATTACTGACATTATATTCTTTATTTCAAACCTCATGGCTAAAAGCTGAGGAATAAAGGAATATTATTAGGATATTAATAATGTTTCCAGCTGTGTCTCTAGAGCAGGCATATAAATGAATACAGAGAGTTTGGGCCCCTTGGATATTGTTTGAATGAGTTTGTATCTATTTATCCTGATTTATGTTATAATGTGCTGTTCTTAGAACTGCTCTATATAAAACTGGTCTATTTGTATTATATTAGGTGACCCAGTTTAAATATATTATTGCAACAGAATGGATGTCATACTTACCTCACAATGTTGAGCTCAATAAGTGTCGACGATTCTATCTGAAAAAAAGGGGGAGAGCCCAAAGTGAGAAATTCTCTCCGATACATGGGTTGCTCTGTGCGAGCTAAGATGTTAAAAAATGGGGCATCATCTATAAAGATGAAAAAGCGGAAGAGCCCACAATGGGTAGATTACTCTATGAGAGCTGTGATGTAAAAAATTGGGGCATCATGTGGTTATATGATTGAACAACTACTGCCTAAACCACGAATTCCTTAACCACGAAGGCTAAACAACGAGCAATGCCAAACAACTACATTGTTAACGAGTTCCTAAACCACGAAAATTATTAGTTTATACAAACTAGATTCAAGTGACATACAGTTCTACGTGGTTTAGTTCTGTGCACTTTTTAGGAGCCCACTTGTGGATATCTATTGACATGCATGCTTGAATATTGTCCTGCATTACAATACTCCAACATCAATTTTTTGAAAACGGTTATATTCCACGCTATGAGAATGAATTATTGAAGTTTGGAATTGTAAGTCACATGCGCCATCTAGTGGCATGTTGACTGTTCTTGAGCTACATTGTATCTAACAGAAAAAAATGTTTTATCAACATTTTACTGAAAGTTGAGATCGTAGTTGAAGAACCGAGAACGTTGTTTTTTTTTATATAGAAACAGTGTGTGCCTGTCAAATAAAAATTGAGGACCAAGCACGTAAGAGTAATGGGTATCAAAAAGACAGTGACTGAGTAAAATATCTATGACTTTCTTATGAAGCAAAACTACCAAATTGAACAAAGTGGCTTTGGGTTATTAAGCGCTTTAATCAGCATGACATGAAATCGCATTTCTACACAATTAAATTTTGTGAGTTGCGGAATAATGAAGAACAAAAGTGCTTTTTCATAACGGTAACTTTTTCTGTACGATGGCTACTACAGTTTCTGCAGCCTCGTGGATCGGATTCCATACTTTGCCGTGTAGTATGGCTTGTTTTAGTCTGCATTAAATTGTGCAGGGGTGTTTTGCCCCCTGTTTCAAAGTATTATACATGGCAGATAATTAAGTGGTGCTAGTTGGTGAAAGCAAATTTTGGCTAACTAACACTTTTCATAATAGGTTGTATCGTTCATCTGCCGAGTGAATGATTCCAAGGGTCGATGAGGGGTGGGGGGCGGAGAGGAGTGACGTGCCACGCATTGTGCAGTCCTCGTTGTTTAGTCGTGGTTTAGGAAAGTCGTTGTTCGGGCTTCGTTGTTCAGGTAAGTCGTAATTAAAACTTCGTTGTTAAGGATGTTTCCCAAATATGACACTAAAGGGGTGCACATAAGTATTGTTCTATCGCTAAGAGTCATATTAAAGACTTACAGGAGTTCCGCATTATAGATGGAGAAAGGCTTATCACATAACATGGCTCTCGCAGCACACACTGTATTTACGCGCAGGATAAGAGCCGGAATACCTAAACTTAAAAGGCAATCTGTATTTGGGGATTAGTTTATGAGAAAGGTGCAACAGAACATCCAGCATTAAAGATACTAATCTAAATATGAACCGGAGGCTGCAGATTCAGTTTACAAAAAAGAGCGTTAAATTGAAACGATGCGTGGCAGTCTACATTTGGGGGTTAATTTAAGGGAAAACTGCTATGGAACACCCAGCATTAAAGATACTGTTCGAGGCATATGAGCTGCAGATCGACACACTGTGCATAGATCGCCATCTGGTGTTGGGCCCGGATGTTTGCACTTTATTGTTGTATTGGCAAGTCTTTGGAAGTCATGAGATAGGTGACTCCTCCTTTGGACAATAGTGCGCATGGGCATCGACTCCATCTTCAGATTGTTTTTTTCCGCCATCGGGCTCGGATGTGTTTCGTCGCGCTCCAGTTCGGTGTCGACACCGTTCTAACTTTCGACGCGCAATCCTTCACCCTTTCGTCGGTATTGTTTTCGATAGCGTTCCCCTTTTCCACGCGCATCTCTACAAACTCTGATTCTTCGATTCCAGTCGTCGACGCAGGCCTTCGGGCCTAACTGCGCCACCGGGCTTTTTGGCTCATGGAAAGGACTCCCTTTAAAAAGTGTCCTCAATGTGGATCGAAGTTTCCCCACGCCGATCTTCACGAGGTGTGTAACCTCTGTCTTTCGCCGGAGCACGAGGCCAAGGACTGTCCAGCTTGCGCCTCTTTCCGCTCGAAGAAAACCATACGGGATCGTCGAGCTCGAAGAAACATGGCTCGATCGTCGACATCCATTCCAGACGATATCTTCCAGGAAGGCGTCGACGTACCGGAACAAGAACAACTCGAAGAAGGCCTCGTCAGCGCCTCCGAAGCCGATGATTCCGACGTCGAATACATCACTCCTGGGCAACGGGTCGTAAGTACTGACGTCGACCCCTCCCCATCATCCATTCCGGCAAAGGCTTCGGTACCACCTTCACGCCTAGGTGCACACCGGGACAAAACTTCCCACGCCCCGCCTTCGGGCTCGGCTAAGAAGTCAATAACTAAGCCTTCAGGCCGCTCGGGCTCGAGCCAGCCTACCCTCGGTGCCGACACCCCATCCCCGGCACCGAAGCCCCATCCCCGGCACCGAAGCCAAAAGACAAGCCACTGTCTACACCCGCACCGAAGCCAGGTTCGACGTCGGCGCATTCGGCACCGAAACACAGCGCCGAGCCTTCGACTCCGAAAGAACCGTCGGAATCGAGTAAACATCCAGTTCCCAGAACAGCTGGCGCTCTATCTTCGGAACCGAAAAAGTTACCGGTACAGACTCCAAAGACCCCAACGGAACCGATAAAAACTCACGTTCCGAAACCTAAAACAACTCCAAAATTGGTGCCACACAAACCTTCGGAACCGAAAAAATCGATGCCGAAGCACCACATTTCAGAGGAGGAACTTTCTCAGCCTGATCCAACCCAACAAATACTGGAAATCGACCCAGAAACAGGTCGCCTTGTGGTTAGTCCTTCCAGAAAGAGGAAATTGGACACATCTACACCAGCTCCACTTCCTCTCAAGAAAAGAGACATTGCCACTTCCCCTTTTAGGATCCCTTCTCCACCCCCTCCTCCACACCACATCTCTCCTATTCCATCTCCAGTACCCTCAGAATCTCCTCCACCTCAGGATGGTCAGGACCCTTCTGAGTACGAAGGTGATGACCACCCTTTAGGAGAGCCCAGTCATCCTCTTATTCCTACTGACCCATGGGACAACTATGGTACACCAGATGTCCCCGATACACCACAGGAAGAGATCTACCCATCTAGACCATCCCCTCCAGAGGATACTATAGGGTTCACTCAGCTCATACATAGAGCTGCAGAATACCACGGTGTGGATTTACATACAGACCCTATAGAGGAAGACTTCCTTCTGGACACTTTTGCACCATCTCAAAGGTCCACTTCTATTCTACCAATGCTAAAGGGGGTAATCAAGCACGCTCCTGAAGTCTTCAAAGATCCTGTCAGGGCTAGAGTCATTAACCCCAGGGTGGAAAAGAAATATAAGCCTGCCCCAGCTGACCCTGTTTACATCAAAGGGCAACTTCCCTTAGATTCCCTAGTAGTTTCCAACGCCAGGAAAAGGGCTAACTCCCAAACCTCAGGCGATGCTTCACCTCCTGATAAGGAGTGAAAGCTCCTGGATGCATCAGGTAAAAGAACGGCGTCCCAGGCAGCCAATATTTGGCGAATTGCCAACACACAAGCGTTACTGGCTCGGTACGATAGGGCACATTATGGTGAACTAGAGACCCTACTACAACACCTTCCAGATCAATACAAACAAAGAGCCGCTGATCTCATACAGGAAGGCAAAACTATAACAAATACCTCCATTCGCTGCGCTCTAGACGCCGCAGACACAGCTTCACGGGCCATCAATACCAGTGTCCTCTTACGCAGACATGCATGGCTCCGTATTTCAGGGTTCAAACCTGAGGTCCAAACTGCCATATTAAATCAGCCGTTTGACCAACAACATTTATTTGGCCCTACTGTGGATTCATCTGTAGAGAAGATGAAAAAAGATACCGACACCGCCAAATCAATGGGCGCATTACAATCTCAAACTCCCAGAAGTTCCTTTCATCGCTCCTCTTATAGGGGCGCCTCTAGAGGCTTTACTACAGACAACTCCTCTACGTCCTATAAAAGTCCCACCCAGACCTCCACTACCAGAGGCTATTACAGAGGAGGCTACAGAGGTAATAATAACAAAGGTAGAGGCAAAACCGTCAATACCCGTACTGCCTCCACCTCCAAACAATGACTTCCCTCCGCTCCCCCCAGACCATTCCACTCCAGTCGGGGGAAGATTACTACAGTTCCTGCCTGTCTGGAACACCATTACCACAGACAGGTGGGTGAGACAACTCATCCAATCCGGTTATTGCCTAGAACTCACTTCAACTCCTCCAAACATACCACCCAGACAGCGTCCAATGTCAGCAGACCATTTAACGCTTCTCAAACAGGAGGTACTTTCCCTCCTACAAAAACATGCAATAGAACCAGTTCCCCTGCATCAGCAACACACAGGAGTGTACTCACTGTATTTTCTCATTCCCAAGAAGAGACGGAACCCTGAGGCCCATTCTCGACCTCAGACCATTAAACCTCTACATACAGTCGGACCATTTCCATATGGTGACTCTTCAACAAGTCCTTCCTTTACTCAAACAAGGCGATTTCCTTGCCACCTTAGACCTCAAGGACGCCTACTTCCACATTCCCATTCACCCCGCCCACAAAAAATATCTTCGATTTGTAGTGGACGGTCAACATTATCAGTTCAAGGTGCTCCCATTCGGAGTCACCACAGCACCCAGGGTCTTCACGAAATGTCTGGCAGTCGTGGCAGCCCACTTAAGAAGACAACAAAGCCACGTCTTCCCCCTACTTGGACGACTGGCTCATAAAAGCCAAGTCTCATACCCAGTGTGTAAATCACACACACACCACAATACAACTACTTCACGACTTAGGGTTCACAATAAACCTCACAAAGTCTCACCTCCAACCCTCCCACATCCAGCAATATCTAGGTGCCACAATAGACACCTCAAAGGGCCTTGCGTACCCCAATCCAGTCAGGATAGCAAGCATGCAAGCCCTTATAACAAAATTCCAGCTGCAGCACTCCCTTCCAGCTCGGGTGTTTATGCAACTAATAGGGATGATGGCATCTTGCATATTCATAGTCCCACATGCCAGACTCCAGATGCGCCCCTTACAGGAATGCTTAGCACGTCAGTGGAACCAAGCTCTAGGTCGGCTAACAGATCTGGTGTTGGTGGACGGCCGCACACATCTCTCTCTGCAGTGGTGGAACACCCAAAACCTTTCCAAAGGGCGACCGTTCCTAGAGCCAGTTCCACAGATTGTATTAACCGCAGACGCATCGCTCACCGGATGGGGAGCTCATCTTTTACATCACACCATACAGGGCGTGTGGACACCTCAACAAAAACTACTCCACATCAATCATTTGGAGTTACTAGCAATTTTTCTGGCACTAAAATCATTCCAGAAACACATATCAGGCAAAGCTGTATTAGTCCGGACGGACAATGTCACAGCAATGTATTATTTACAAAAACAGGGGGGGACGCACTCTCTGCAGCTCTCTCAACTAGCTCAGACCATATGGAGATGGGCTATTCCTCAAAACATATTCCTGTTAGCTCAACATCTTCCAGGAATTCAGAATCAGATGGCAGATCTGTTAAGTCGTCAAACACAACAGATTCATGAGTGGGAACTTCACCCACAGGTTCTTCAACCATTCTTCCAACTGTGGGGGCATCCAGACATAGATCTGTTCGCCACACATCAGAACACAAAATGCCCAAGCTTCGCTGCCAGATATCCACACCCATTGTCCAAAGGCAATGCGATATGGATGAATTGGTCAGGCAGATTTGAGTACGCTTTTCCGCCTCTCCCACTCATTCCATTAGTGGTGCGCAAACTACAACAGCAGTCACTAACACTGATTCTAGTTGCTCCAACATGGGCCAGACAACCATGGTACACAACATTGCTGGAACTATCCGTAGTCCCGCACCAAAAACTACGCCTCTCCCCACACCTGTTAACACAGAACCATGGAGAGATCAGGCATCCAGATCCGACACAGCTCAATCTAGCGATCTGGCTCCTGAAGTCCTAGAATTCGGTTACCTCAATCTCCCACCAGATTGTATGAACGTTATCAAAGAGGCTAGGCGCCCCACCACTAGAGCCTGCTATGCAGCCAAGTGGAAAAGATTTGTGATATACTGTACCAATAACACAATCAATCCTCTAGATGCCTCTATTCAACACATCATATGTTACCTTCTGCATCTTCAAAGATGTAATCTAGCATACACATCCATTAGATTGCATCTCACTGCCATAGCAGCTTACCTACAAAATAGACAACATTTGTCATTGTTTAGGATACCAGCCATCAAAGCATTTATGGAAGGCCTCAAAAGAATAATTCCTCCCAGGGTACCACCCTCTCCAGTGTGGAATCTAAACATCGTCCTCACTAGATTAATGGGCCCTCCATTCGAACCTCTACATAAATGTGAGCTCCAATTTCTTACATGGAAGGTTGCTTTCCTTGTAGCCATCACATCTCTCAGGAGAGTCAGTGAGTTACAGGCACTAACTATTCAGGAACCATTTTTACAACTCCATCATAATAAAGTGGTTCTCAAGACAAATCCCAAATTCCTTCCTAAAGTGATTTCTCCCTTCCACCTCAACCAATCTGTTGAGTTGCCAGTATTCTTCTCACAACCACAAACAGTAGCAGAGAGAGCTCTTCATACTCTAGACGTCAAAAGAGCACTACTTTACTACATTGACAGAACAAAACCTTTTCGCAAAACAAAACAGCTTTTTGTATCCTTCTCACCACCACATAAAGGCAATCCCATATCAAAATCTGGCATTGCAAGGTGGATTGTCAAATGTATACAAATTTGCTATCATAAAGCAAAACGTACACTATCTACTCCCCTAAAGCCCACTCTACCCGCAAAATAAGGGCTTCCATGGCATTTTTAGGGAACATTCCCTTAGATGACATCTGCAAAGCAGCTACATGGTCTACACCGCACACATTCACAAAACACTATTGTGTAGATGTGCAAGCAAAACAACAAGCTTCTGTGGGCCAGGCTGTACTCAAAACACTATTTCAAACCACTGCAACAGATACTGGTGGTCGCCGCTAAAGGAGGATACTGCTATGCAATCTATGCACAGTGTGTCGATCTGCAGCTCATATGCCTCGAACGGAAAATGCTACTTACCAGTATGCATCTGTTCTTGGCATGTAGAGCTGCAGATCCACACACGCCCACCCACCTCCCCGGCTACCTTTATCTGTTCCAGTATTATCTTAATTAGATACAACATACATGGACATCTCTTTCTGTTTCTCACAAACTCCATAATTTCCCTTCTTGGCGAAAAAACAATCTGAAGATGGAGTCGATGCCCATGCGCACTATTGTCCAAAGGAGGAGTCACCTATCTCGTGACTTCCAAAGACTTTCCAATACAACAACAAAGTGCAAACATCCGGGCCCAACACCAGATGGCGATCTATGCATAGTGTGTGGATCTGCAGCTCTACATGCCAAGAACAGATGCATACTGGTAAGTAGCATTTTCCTATCTAAACATAGGCCGGAGACTGTAGATTCAATTTGCGAAAAAGAGCGTTAAATGGAAACGATGCGTGGTGGCAAAGGTCATAAAGGGATTTTACGGGGCTATTACTTACTTTCTGCCTGATGCCAGTTGCCGGATGTGGGGTTCTGTCGCACGCCGATACTGCGTGTGAGGACTAACCGGAACTTGAAGCACTTCCGTATTTTAAACAGACCGAGGTTGTCACATGACGTGTAGCAGCCAGTCAATCGCTCTCGCTACAAAAACTTTATTGAAACGCAGATAGGTACTGAACAATATGGAACAAACTACAGGTGGTGATTCTATAATACTTATTTGTGCCGAGGTGTTCAGCTGAAGCGCAACAAAAGTGGTCAAACATGAATAACGGGCTACTAGTGACGGCTGTATATAGATTATGTGTACTATAATGTATTTAAAGAGTGTGACATCGCCGCTAGTGTATTTACATAATATGACAGAATCGGGGGAGAAATTGTGTTGCTAACGAGACTAGAAGGTCAATATAATTCCAAGGGTGATATAGTGGTTAAAGAGGTACAGAGATATTGGATGTATCCATTATATATACGAGGTACCTGGTGTGTTTTACTAGGCCATGTGAACAATGTTTCACATTGGGTCAGATGTTACCAGGTCGATGTGAATAAAGCTATGGTGAATGCATCAATTCTGCATATAAGATGCCTGTAATGCTTGCAACCTATAGGAAGAGTGTTTCAAGTGGCATCAGATGATACCAGATAATACCAATTATATAGATTGATACTATCCAATACTATGTAGAGGATCCAAAATATGCAGATGTGAGAGAAAGGGAGGGTTTCATAATATAGCCAACAGGCTAACCGGTATTGTAGCATATAGCATGTTCCCACGGAATTTCTTGGTTTAGACCTCGTGAGAATGTGTCCAGGGTAAAAATCCAAAATACTTCCCTTCTTTTTCGTATTGATTCAGGATCTGTACCTGGCTTGTCATTGATTTTTTCCAAAATAAGCCAATGAATTTGTTCTTGGCTGTGTCCCGCTTCCAAATAATGTTTGACCAAAGGGGCACTGATCTTTTTGGTGCGAATGGCCGAACGATGTTCAGTAAGCCTGGTTGCCAGCGTTCTTGATGTTTCTCCTACATATCCCATGGAGCAGAGGCATAGTAAGAGATAGACGATGTTTTTGGTCTTACAATTGGTAAATGACTTCAGTGTTATTGTGTAAGAATTGTATATGAATGTTTTTGTTATTATGGCATAATCACAGGCTTTACATTGTGAGCATTTGTTGTTCCCTAATAAAGGGGTAGAATCATCCAAAGTAAGTTGAAGTGAAGATTTCTTATTGTTCATGCGGGAATGTACAATTTGATCTTTCAGATTCTTGTTACGTCTATGAGCGAACATAGGACGTGGTAGTTTGTCTTCCTCCTGTGAATTAACATTTAGGATATACAAATTGCGCATACTGCTTGCCATACTTTCTCATTTGCAGTTGAATGTCTTGTAAAGCATACTAGGTTTGGGGCTGCTTTAGGTGGATGTAAATGGTCTCTGTCATAATATCTTGCACGTTTGAATGCTTCACTTACTAGTCTGCGTGGGTATCCACGAGATATGAATTTGGATTTCATCATTTCTGATTTTTCATCATAATCAGCAATATTTGTACAATTTCTCCGGAGTCGGAGAAACTGACCGAACAGGATGCTTTCTTTTTGTTTGTTCGGATGGAAACTAGTAAAATGTAACAAGGTGTTTCTTGCTGACGGTTTGACATAAAGATCCACTTCCAGAGCTTGATCTTTTACCTTAATCTCAATATCTAGAAATTCGATGTTATTTTGACTAGTATGGGCAGTGAATTTTAAATTTGGATCACATAGATTGATCCATAATAGAAATTCAGATAGTACATTTGGCTCATTTGCCCATATGAAAAATATATCATCTATATAATGAGCCCAGTTTTTAATCGACTCATAAAAAGGGGCTACTTCGTTATATATGTAGATGCTCTCAAAATGGGCCATGTATATGTTAGCTACAGTGGGAGCGCAGGACGCTCCCATGCTTACTACCTTTACCTGCCGGTAAAGGTTGCCGTTGAAGTCAAAGGTGTTTTCCTCTAAGACTATTTTCAAGCTTACGTTGATGAAATCCGAGCAGCAGTCTATTTGGAATCGCTCTATGAACCAATGTACTGCCTTGAGTGCCCCTTCTTGAGGGATGTTACTATATAGAGACTCCACGTCCAGTGTAACTAGTGTCTCTCTAGATTTATCAAATGACAGTCCTTCCACTGTTGTTATCATGGCTTTGGTCCCCTTTTACATCCATATCGGTGGGGGAAAGATCAAGGTAATCCTTCCTACCTTGCGCAATATCACATCACATCAAATCGCTGGGTGCTGGTATTATGCAATATTGAGATTAAAAAGAAGCCATTTCCAGACCGCCTCCTCAATGTCCTAAAAAATCCTTAAGACCTTCCTCAGATAGGTGCTGGAGCCTATACTCAAGGTACCAAGAATATTATTGAAGGTTCTGCCTTGCAGAGAAAAAGTTGGGGGAATAGTGCTTTGTACCTCAGGGCCCTCAATAAATTGATCAGGGTATAAAGCTGCCACTTGATGACACTACTCACCCTCCTTCAGTCAATCAATGGGGATGATTGCCCTGCATCCATAGACTTAAAGGTGCATAACTAAACTTACCTATTCATAATAAACATCGGAATATTTGAGGTTCATTGTCAACAGCCAGCATTTCCAGGTCAAGACATTACTATTCGGGCTAAAGCTGGTCCCCCGGTCTTTTTCAAAAGGCCTAGTTTCTGTTTCAGCACATCTCCGTCATCTTGAGGTGCAGATTTTTCCATAGTTGGGAGACTGACTTATTAATACGACCACGAAACAGGATCTGTAAGTTGCAATTCGCACAACACTTGACCTATTACACCAGCTCGAGTTGATACTAAATGTCATGAAGTCTAATCTGTCGCCTGCAACTTATACATTGTTCCTAAGAGCAATAAAAGGCACAGAATGATCTGAAGGCCTTTGCGTATCAAAAGCACGGTGAAAGATTTACAGCTTTGACTCGAGATTTCCCCTCAAAGGTTTAGATCACAGGTCAGAACCAGAAAACACTTCTGGTCATTTCTCATACATCTTCTTCATTGAGATGATATCATAATGATCACTCTACTCTTATTATAGATGTTAAAGGGTAACATCTTCTCCAGGACCAGATTTACACATTCAAGATCCTCAACTGCACTTACCAAATGATGCCTCCACGAAGGGGTGGTGCACTCCTCTCCAAGAACTTGCAATAAGAAGCTCCTGAAACCTTGCGGAACAGTCTCTTCACATAAATCTGCTATAATTAAGAGCATTAAGGCTTGCACTAAAGATTTTGTTGCCACGTGTCGAGATTTAGGAAGTCCTCATAATGGCAGACTGTACAGCGGCTCTTCATTACATAACTAAACAAGGGGGAACACAATCTTGGCTCCTGATTTTGGTAAATCAGACCAAATCTGTGCACTGATTAATAATGTAAATAAGGATTTCCCTATTCTTGATCAAGGCATCTCTCTATGAGTTTCTTTATATTTCACCTCTTGCCACTCCATAGATGGCAGGCTTTGGAACTCAGGTTGGGAGCTGATTCACTTAGACGCCGGAATGCCACTCAGACGTAACTTAGCTGCACTGTAGATGTCAACACACACCTTCACTAAGAGCTACCACTTCAATAAATACACACCCTCTTTCATTAAAGTGGACCTCATCCCACTATATTGTTACTTTATTTGTTATTCTTAATTCAAGCATGTTAATCTATGAAAGTTTCAATCCTGAAGAAGAAAAAGTTACCTACCTATAACTCCAGTTCCCAAGAACTTATGTTGTTCATAGATTCACATACGACCCTCCCTCTCTTCCTAGTTTCCTTATCTTACATGTTCAGAAAAACGTAACAGTTGTGCCTCAGAAAAGGGAGCTTTGTGCGTCTCTCCACCTTATTGGCTGATGGTCGAGTTAAAAATGAGGAGGCCGGGCTATAGTCTTTGGCTGTTTCACTGTTGTTTGAGTGTATATGTACACTGCTTTAGCAGGGGTGTTGAATTTAATAAAATATCTACTTGTCCATGGGGCAGGTTGCTTCATAAATCTACTTGTCCTGTAACAAAATCCACTTGTCCCTTTGGTACCATGTAGTGCGGCGACAAATTATGGCAGCAATCTCATTATATCAGAGCTCTGAGATACCCTCTCTGATTATGCCAGGGCTCATACCATAGTAGTGTTTAAATACTTGCAATCCCCTTATGTTGCCACGTTTCCGCAGATCTACATACTGGGGCTGAAGGAAGTGGTAAGCAATAGTTCCAGGGTTAGAATGCCCTTTTGAGTCTGTGCAAAGCTACTAACTTGCATGTTTTAAGGGTTTTCAACAAATCTTCTCTAATCTTTTCCCATACTGAGAAATATTGGAAATTTACTCCTGACAATGGCAGACTTAAACCTTCTTCCAGAGTTGGGAAAAAAGTGGTTGGAGGGAAAGTGAACTTGCAAACACGCAGATTTTCGCATGAGCAAATCTACACATGCATATTTGCTAATGCTAAAATGCAGTTCACAAATATTTTCTAGGAGTACTATTTCTTGTCCTTCTGTAAATTCTTGGGAATTCACGAAAGCTGTAAAGCTGCACTTAATGCAAGGATATATACCATTGGTGCACTTTTGAGACTTTATTTAATAATTGGGCCCCTAATTTGGTCTGGTGTTGACCATGACCTTTTGCGTTAATTAAAATTCTGTTTCTCTCTCTCTGTATCGGCTGGCTTCACTGTGAGTGACAGCATTCTGCACTTTCACAAGGAGCATATCAGCACACAAAGTAGTTTTGTTCAGTGCCAGTAACTACTGTGGCAGTGTGTGCTTTTTGAGACCAAAAACAATTTTTGCTTTTGCCAATGTTTGTTATAATGGTGAGGGCCTGGCAGCTCCCACACCAATAAGGTTTTACAAAACCATGCCAAAACAAGTCACACATTGACAAAACAAAAGCTGGCCACCAATTTCAGACCTACTGGCTTTTTATTTTTGTGTCCCATAATCTTATTGAAACTGGTTACGCTGATTTTACATTATGAATATTTTTGGGAAATACTAGCATGCATCAACACATGTTACTAAATGATGCTGCAAAGAAATGGTACCTGAAACTTTACTGTAGTTTAGCAAAATGTTTTTTTTCCTGCTTTCATCTTTTTTATCAACATTTTATTTTGAAAGCAAAGAATCATCAATCTTGCTTTCAAGCTTCTGCAAATATTTGCATCAAATCAGAGAGCATTCTGGGAGCATTATACACAGCCTCATATCGCTAAACTTTGAAAACGTGTTTACACATTTTTATACTGGAACCACTGTCAGTAGTGCAGTCAGAGCTTACAACATTAACTTAGCACACTCACTCTAATAATAAAGGCTTTCAATTAATTAATCATAAATACAAGTGTGAACAGCATTAACATATGGAAAACAATATTTCCTTAACCCCCGAAAATTGCAGGACAAAATCGAATTTTACATTTCCACACAAAAACTGAGGTCCTGCCACCATGCCCTGGCCAAAACCAAGCGTATTAAGAAAGCTAGGGCAGGGTGTCGTTCCTTTTCCAATCTGGCAGCTGTCCATTGGAATGAACTTCCCTTAGACCTTCGCCTAATGAACGAATACATACCGTTCAGGAAGAAGCTGAAAACATGGCTGTTTCCCAGAATATAGATACTAGCACCTGCAGCCCATTAACATAGCTCCCTCTGCTCCTGTATGATGAGTCCTCCATTACCACTGCCTCTTTCTCAGGAAAACTCTTCCTAGCGCCGTGATATCCCTTGGGATGAATGTTGCGCTTAATAAATATAAATTATACAGACAGTGTCCTTCACTGATCCATAATGTAGTACTTCGAACTGGCAGCCAAAGGGTTTGTGCTGCAGGGAGTTGGGCCTACTTGTCTCAAGGACAAAATACACATGAAAACTTGTTGCTCTTCAGGCTATAGGAATTCCACATCTCTGTTTAGTAACATTAATCACCAAGGGTTCTCAGCCTGACTTCGAAGAATAATTGATACATGTGAATCTTTGAAAGATTATCAAGGTTAGAGAACTGTAGTTATAGGTAAGTACATTTTTCTTGTTCTCAGACTCACTAAGTTTTTATTTAATACACTGTATATGCTTAATCTAAAGTGTATTTTGTTTCTATTCTTCCTAGGTTTCTGTTAAGTACCCTCAGCTCATCTTTGAGCCGGATTTCTTCTTTGCAGTTGGTTCTCCAATTGGGATGTTTCTCACTGCTCGAGGACTGAAAAGGATTGATCCAGACTACAGGTTACCTACATGCAGAGGCTTCCTCAACATTTACCATCCCGTACGTTATTCTGGCAGCTGAACAGTTTCACAATTAGTCCCTTCCTGGGAAAGCCTCTCTCACCCTTGGTAACTCAATTCAAACCATTGCCAACATAACCCAGAATGATATGATTCACACTTTTTAACATAAATGCTGAGTTTAACTTTGATCCTGACTTTTGTGAAGGGCTAGATTTGAAAGTGATCCTCTTATGCAGTTTAGCAGTCAGTTCAGAAGTGTTTCAGTGCAGTGACCCAAAGTAGCTGTGGAGCCTTGTTATTGATGGTAGCGTGACTTGGTATTTCGGAAAATATAAGACTACAAACCAATCTCACGTGAAAATACAAATACAAAATAAGAGCATAAGATATTGTGTTCTATACACAAGGTTCCCCCTGTATTGTTTTTAATTCAAACTGATAATCACAGAATTACTACAGCATCAAACACATAAAGAAATGTTTAAAATTGTTGGTACTTTAAATATTGCAAACTACAATTAACAATTCACCTCTCCAATGACTGTGACTCCATCGCAGAATTCTTTACAAATAAAATCCTAATGATACTTTTTTTTTTTTACATTTCTTTATTGTTATTTTTTTGTCATTGAAATAGTGCCAATACAATAGTCACAAAACGGTCAGACAATATCAGGGGCAGGTTTCAAGTACATTGTATAATCTCTGATACATTTCCCACATTGCTTTAACACCTAGCTTGGTACTCACCGTTTGTGAGTTGCTCACTACTTCGTTCATGTCATAATTGTGCTCAGCTGCTGATAGACTCCCATGCTCCTTATTGGTCCCCTCTCTCCGACTCTTCCCTCTTCTGTGGATCCCGCTACCTCCCCTTCACCTTCAATTCTAATGATAGGTATATTTTTTCAGCAAAAGGCTGGTTTGCTTCCTATTTTGATACTCAGACTGCACTTAACCCAAAAGACTTCCAACCATCTGTTGCTAGATGGAATGTGTCCCACTGACACTGAATAAGATCCAGTCCTCGATTTCTTCAATGAAAGCCAGCCCTCCTCCCCATGAATTGCAACCTGTGCTGGTCATTCAGTTGGCCCTTTTTTTTTTGCAATCTTGACTAGTGAAATGCTTCTATTTCTTCAAAAGTGTTTCTTTGTGAATGGAAGCCAGTATTTTTCACATATTTACACAAAAAAAAAAGGCAGATTGCAGTGGTATGAATAACTGCCTCCCTGTTCACAGCTTCCTGTTCCGTAAAAGTACAAGAAAAACCTGTGCATGGGCAAATATCTAATTTTCTTGCTAAAAGAAATGCCTTAGATCCAGCGCAATCAGGAGTGAGACAACTGCCCAGAACAGAAATGGCTGTAGTCTCTATAACAGATGAACTTTTGGATGCCTGATGAATGCGGCAGACAGCACTGCCAAGTAAAAAAAATCCATTATTTGGTTATTCCTAACCATACTGTGCATTTCATAAATGTTAAAATGTATATTTTTTCACAATATAAAATTTCACTTTCAGAAAGTTACAAAAGATAGCACTGATTCTCAGACCTCTCTGCCAGTTTCAATACCATCTCTTATGATACTCTACTAATCTGGCTATATGAAGTAGGAAACGAGGGCAAGCCTGTGTTCTGACTGCTTTTATCTAGAAAATAGAATTTAAGCATCAAATTGTCCTCTTTTTATTCTGCATTTGAGCGTGTAAACCAGGGGCGTTCCCCAGAGCTCATCAGTTAGCCTGATATTATTTAATATCTATCTCGCCTGTGTGGCCCATCTGATCAGGACATTTAGCTTTACTTTTGTGAATTATGCAGATGAAAGAGAAGTTTAAAATCTGCTTGGCTGCAGTAGTCCCATCAGTAGAAAACAATGGCACGAAGCTAAGTTCTGGTGAGATGCACATATTTATGCTAGGAGGTTTCCCAAAAACTTGGACCAATGATTAATGGCGCATACATCTGGGTACTCTACCTAACCCCGTTTATAGGTGAAAAACCTTGGGATCATGATCAACAGTCATTTATTCCAGATATTAACAATACCATTTCTTTGTCTCTTTTCTTTATGACGTTGCTGTCTAACATCTGTCCAATCCTCCTGAGCATTGTCGGAATCTGTAGTCCAAGCTATTCTTTCTCAGCTGGACCAGTGTAATGTGTTATTCTTGGCGTTTCCCTAGTACTAGTTGTCTAAATTACAGCGGTTACAAAATCTGACTGCATGACCCTATGTTGTCCCCTGCTGTATGTATTCATATTTCCCCTGCACTGAGGTTTGTTTATTGGCTCTTTATTAGCAAAAGAATATTGTCAGATTCTCTGCATTGTCCACCCTACCTTTTATCAGCAGGGAGTCCTGCCTACTTACAAGCGAAAAGTTACCAATTTATTCCAAATAGGCACATAGTGGCAAGAGCAGGTGGGCACTCCTTGTTCATGTTGCTATGAAACACAGTGCCTTGCCATTGTGCTTAAGGATACATACGAACCATTTTGCAAAAATATTACTTTTTGTCACTCTCTCGCAGTATTGTTCATCTACATATCTAATTCCAGGACACCGTTGGGTGTTAGTACACTTTTGAAATTTTGTAACACAACATAGAAGAGGTGACAGTGCTGGGTTGAAGCAAACGTTTTAGAGACAGATTCAGGGAAATCATAAATGTCATATTCCAATGGCATTTTTATGACTACTAAGGAAAATGTCTTGTCTTTGATAGCATTCCACAAGTTTTATTGCTTATGAGGATGTCATTTCATGGTTTGTGGTGAGGCGCATTGAACCACTTGCGAGACGGCTAATCTGTTGTTTGGAAACGGCCGTATTATAAACTTGTGTTGAATCCATATTTCACAAAGTTTAATTTAATGTCCCAAGACAGTCTTGTGACTGTTAAAAATAAGAATTCATAATGTCAGTAGGGGAAACATCATGACATGCATGAAAGCAATTTCATGACTAGCGGTCATTTTTTTGTGCGCAGATTGATGGGGAATGAAACATTTCCTAGCTAGCGTAACGGAAAGTTTCACTTCTATTAAGGACTCGGAGTCGAGGATTATGCTTTCCTTTCTTCACTTTATTGAACAGCAGCCATTTTAAAGTCAGATAAGAAATAACATTCCCATGAACCATAGGGAATAAACGAAATACAATAGAGTGTCCACAGATAGTGTCCCCTCATCTACACCAATCAGGGATCCCCATGGTGCTGATAGTCCTCTGTCTCTGTCCATGCTTCCTCTTTCGTCGCTCGGTCAGCCAGTAAAACCACATCAGGAGTCAAGTTTATTGGAATCCCCTGCAAAGTGCAAAGTAAAACGTAAGCGACAGAATTGGTTAAGGTTTACCCTGAGGAAAGAAATATTACAAAGCATTCACATGGTGTCCTTTACCATAATCAAAATAAGGTAGAATGTTACTTCACCAATACGAGGGGGGGGGGAACGCAGTCAAGAATTTGTACCCTGGGTGGGATAATCCTCGCCTCTGAGTCCTTAATAGAATTGAAACTTTCCGTTACGTTAGCTAGGAAATTTTTCATTCTATGTCAGGACCGGAGGCGAGGATTATGCTCGTTTAAAGCTTGCTCCGACCAAATGAGCCATATCAATAACCGGTTTGAAGTAAAACCACTTAAAGGTGGAGTCTGAAGACCAGTCTGCAGCATTGAGAATGTCTTCTAGACGAGCTCCCAGGGTAAATGCTTTGGAGGCCATTGCCCCTCTGGTAGATTGCGCACCGAATGCTCGCATATCGATGCCCGCTTCTTGCATTATCCACCGCACCCAACGTGCAATTGTGGGTGAGGACACAGCCTTGTGGGGTTTTCTGAATGCGATAAGCAACTGGCGCTCCCCAGGAGGCCTAAACGCTTCTGTCATCTCTCCGTAAGCCTTGAGGTAGGAAACTACGCATAGCTTTGTAGAATCCGGGAAAGCGGGGTAGGAGATAGATGTCGTACCGCATTTGGTGCGTCGACGGACGGTAAACGTCACTCCTGTGGGAGAAAATATTCTACCGGAAACATCCAGGGCTCTGACATCTGAAACACGTCTGCAAGATACTAGACAAAGCAGCATGGCTAGCTTGGCAGACAATTCCTTCCTAGTGAGGAATCTATTTGGTTGCCATGATATGAGTAAATTCAAAACCTGATTGACATCCCATAACTGGGAGTGGCGCGGCTCTGGGGGTAGCGAAAGACGGATACCCCGAAGGAGGCGACAAACTAGTGGGTGCTCTCCGACAGGGGAACCATTGACCATAGTATGTCCCGCCGAGATGGCGGATCGGAAAGTATTGATGGTTCTATAAGCCAGACCGTCTTCCGCCAGGGAGGCCAAAAAATGTAAGATGGAGGTCACATCCGCTGCCACGGGATTGCTATTCCGTCGCAGACACCAACGACACCACCGTCTCCAGGTGGATCGGTAACGTTTGATAGTGCTGTCTGCCCAGGCCTTAGACATGAATTTCTCAGCCGCTCCCGAAAGGCCTGGGACTGCCCATCGTCCCCTGTAATCCGCCACGAGCATCAGGGAACCCTGCTGGATCAATGGATGGGGACACCCGTCCGGACTGAGGAGAAGAGTCGAAAAATGGGGAGTGGGATTGGAGAATCCCAAGAAAGTTCCAGTAGAACCGGAAACCATACTTGAGACCTCCAGATCGGCGAAATGAGCACCACCTGCGCTCCCTGGTGCCGAACCGGGGCCGAGACCTGCGTTATCATTGCAAACGGGGTAAAGGCTTAGCCCGCTTCCCTCTGCCAGTTCTGCAGGAATGCGTCCGTCTGTTCCGCCAAGGGATCCGGTCTCCAGCTGAAAAATCTGGGAAGCTGGTGATCCAGGCGAGAGGCGAAGAGGTCCACGGTAAAAGGATCCCAGCGGCTCTGGAGGTCCGCAAACACTCCCGGATGCAACTGCCAGAGGCTTTGATCGTGGAAGTGACGCGAGTGGACGTCCGCCACCTGGTTGTCCTGTCCGGGCAGGTACTCCGCTGTAACGGAGATCCGATGGTCCAGACAGTACTGCCAAAAGTTCGCCGCAAGGTCCGATAGGGCTCTCGAGCGCGTGCCACCCAGGTGGTTGATATAGCGGACCGCAGATATGTTGTCCATCTTGAGGAGGACGCATGATTGGATGGAGTCTTTGGTCCAGCATTTGATCGCGAACGATCCTGCTAAAAGCTCCAGACAGTTGATGTGTAATTGTTGCTCCAAAGGAGACCACACACCCCCCGTGGTGAAGTCGCCACATCTCGCGCCCCAACCGGATCTGCTCGCGTCTGACTCGATAACGGTATCTGGCGCGGATCCGAAGATGGCTCGACCATTCCATGCCTCCATGTTGGAGAGCCACCACTGTAGTTCTTCCCTGGCTTCTGGTGACAGGCACACCTTGTGAGAATAAGGGCGGCCCCTGCGCAGGTGTGCTGCCTTGAGGCGCTGTAATGCTCTGTAATGGAGCGGGCAGGGAAAAATCGCCTGAATGGAGGCCGAAAGGAGGCCCACAATGCCAGCTACCTGACGGACGGAAATCTGAGTCTGAGTTAGAGCCCTCCGAATCTCGTGTCGAATTTTCGTCATCTTGCGAGAGGGAAGGCTGAGGGTAGACTCCACCGAGTCTATCAAGAACCCCAGAAAAACTACTCTCCGAGATGGAGTCAGGGTAGACTTTGTTTCGTTTATGACGAAACCGACATTCTGGAGGAGATCTACCGCGGTCTGCAGGTGACAAGACAGAGTCCTGGCATCCTGCGCCATCAGCAGGATGTCGTCTAGATAGACTATGAGTCTCATGCCGGACGCCCGTAAGCGTTCTATCGCTGGACGAAGAACCTTGGTGAAACACCAAGGGGCGGAGGACAGGCCGAAAGGAAGGGTGGTGAATTCGTAGGTCCTGTTCCGCCAAAGAAACTGAAGAAACCGACGGTGGAGGGGGAAGATCGGAATCGCCAGATAGGCGTCCTTGAGGTCGAGTCGTGCCATCCAGTCGCCAGGCCGGAGAATGTCGCGAAGTAGATGGATGCCTTCCATCTTGAAGTGGCGGTAGACCAGCCACTCGTTGAATTCGCGTAAGTTGATGACTGGTCGCTGACCCCTGTCCACCTTGTCTACGAGAAAGAGGTTGCTGAGGAAGCCTCTAGGATGTGGCAGGGTTTCTGCAATCGCTCCCTTGTCTAGGAGGGACTGGACTTCCTGATCGATCAACACGGCTTCTGCTTCGGAAAAACAGAGGGGACGTGGAGGAGCTATCTGATAAGGTGACCCGAGAAACTCTATGTGAAAACCCCGTACAGTCTGAAGGACCCAAGCATCCCCCGTGATGGAAGTCCACATTTGGAAAAAATGCGCCAGACGGCCCCCCACTTTTAGAAGGGAAGAAGGGAGAACACTCACCGGAAGAACTGGAGTTGCCTCCTCCTCCTCTGCCACCTCTGTTCTTGCCTCGCCGTCCACAGGTGGGGTAAAAGTTTCCAAAGCGAGCCTGGTCCTGATACTGCCCTTGATTGGAGCCTTGTCCTCTCTGGTTGGGACGACTGGACGAGCGGCCCCTACCTCGTCCGGCCCCTCGGAAAACCCGAGGCCGAAACACCTTCCTGATAGAAGATTGCTCTCTGTCGAGGGAGGTGAAGGTGTTGACGAACCTCCCGAGCTCCTTGATAAAGGGTTCTCCAAAGAGACCACCCTGCGCAACTGGGCCCACCTCAGAGTCCGCCAGGTCCCCAAGTTTGGGGTCAACTTTAATGAGGAGAGACCTGCGGCGTTCAGTAGCGATCGCACAGTTGGCATTTCCGAGAAACACCACTACGCGTTGGGCCCAGGAAGAGAGGTGTTCGGGCGATATGAGGGACCCCGTGGCTTTGGCTTCTTCCGCCATATCTAATATTTTTGTAATGGGGCCCAAGGCGTCCAGCATTTTATCTTGACAGGCCCTCCAGGACCTATCAATGCCCTTCTTGGGGTCTTTAACGAATTTTTGGAGAAAGGTCGCCATTCTAGGGTCTATATCAGGAGTGGCGGCTACCTTCCCCTCCAAGGAAGGGCGAGGGCATTCTGCCCTAAGGCAGTTACGGGTCGCAGGTTCCAATGGGCGGTGGATCCGACTGGCCATGTATTGGGCGACCTTGTCCGAAGGGGCCCAGTCTGAGGACCTCGGGTGGAGGATATCATCCGGGTCCAACATGTCCGCACAAAGGTTTTGTTCGTCAGGGGTCTGAGCCGGTCGGGAAGGACGGGACGGTTCGGTAGAGTTGTCCACATCCCCAAGGCCTGCGCCCCCTTGGTCCCCGTCGCTGGAGGTAGATTGAATCACTGGAGGAGTGGTACTAGCAAGAAAAGCCTGTTTAAGGCGACTGAAAGCATCAGGGTCCACCCCCGCGTCTCTAGCGCGCTTAGCCAGTGGATGTTGTTGGTCCGCGGCAGAATCGCCGGGGGAAGAGACATTCGCCGAAGCTTGGGAGGCCCTGGCCAGCTTATTGCAGGCCTGGTCAATTTTCCGGAGCAGCCTTTCCTCTAGAGGGGTCATGGCTTGCTCCACTGCCTTGTGGATAGACGTGTCCACTGCGTCATAAAAGTCGTCGTCCCGTGGGAGGGCCGCAAGAGGGTCTTCCTCCCATTGATCGTCCTGATAGACGTCATCTGGATAAGCCGCCATGGATACAGGTAAGTAGGGCTACAGGTAGGTAGGAAGCAGGTAAGTTGACGGGCAAGTGTAGCCACGAGGTGATGTGCCTCAATTAAAGAGGGCTGGGTGTCAGCCGGAGATGTGGGCGGGCAGGGCTCGCGATGATCAGGGCAGAGCCCGGGACCCCCAACAGCCCTGATGCCAAAAATATTGAAGGGCAGCCTGCCCGCACGGGTCCCTGCAGACTCTGTCTGCACTACTGACTCTGCCTGTAGGTAGAGCGTTATTGGCCTAATAGCACACAGACCCCCTCAGTCAGAAACGACTGTGTTTTACTGCCTAACGGCAGATACAGACCCGGTAACGGGCGTTCAGCAGGGGGTGTATAATAAAGATAAGATGCCTAATGGCACTGTACCGACCCGGGTCAGGGGCGTAAGGGCAGGCGCACAGACCAGGCTTCCGCGGCGATGCTGCTCGGGTTCCGATGCGCTGTGGAATGCGCGGAATCCCCGGCGCTCGCCGCGTCGGGCACGCAGACGGGCGCCCTCTGGCGGTGACTCGTGGTCACCGCAAGCCGGCACCAAGAAGACGGCCGTTAGGGAACCCAGACGTACCCACGGCCGGTTGCGAGTCGCCGAGTAGCGGCGGTTCGCAAGATAAAAAGGAAACCTGTAGGGAAAAAAGCTGAGACAGACCCGAACGGGTCGCAAAACAATTCGGGGCCGCGCGCGTCTCTTCAGAAATGATGGCGCGCGCGCGCCCTTTACCAAACGCTGTGAGGAAACTTGTGAACATACACAGACTACAGAGTAGCCATCGTGTCAACGCTACAAGAGTAGAAATAAACGTTGAGGCTCAAATACACAGCGCAAATACTACAAAAAGCAGAGCATATACAGGAAAAACGAAAAACATGACTTATCTCAGCTGCAAGCAGCGAAGAAAGAGGAAGCATGGACAGAGGACTATCAGCACCATGGGGATCCCTGATTGGTGTAGATGAGGGGACACTCTATCTGTGGACACTATTGTATTTCGTTTATTCCCTATGGTTCATGGGAATGTTATTTCTTATCTGACTTTAAAATGGCTGCTGTTCAATAAAGTGAAGAAAGGAAAGCATAATCCTCGCCTCCGGTCCTGACATAGAATTCAAAGTTCATATAAATGCAGTAATATAAAATTTACCTCTGACGGGAAGGGTGGGAGAGTGGCTAAAGAGATTTGTATATGCTTTACCTGAGCTTTCACATCACCCTTTCTTGTAAGACTCAGAGAGTAAAGCTAAAGGTCCCCTTCAAATATTCTTGTAAGGTCCCCTTCAAATATTCTTGTCTCACCCTTTCCAAACGCTGCTAATCTCAGCACTTACTCAAAGGGAGGTCCTGAAGAAGTAAAATGAACACCAGTTTAAAAAGCAGTACATTTAAGTCTGGAATTTAAGACTAGGTAAAACAAGGTTGTGTAAAATATAATTAAATACCACAATAAGGTATAAATAAAACAAAATGGATGAAACTATATATAACTAATTTCATGTAAGTTAACTTAGACGGTCATTTGACTAAAGGTGAATTGGATCCATGCAGGTCTATGGGAAACAGTAGAAAAGCAAATATCATAAACTTTGCTGTTAGACTTTAAATTGCACTGTAATTTAATTTGTTTGTTGCTCTGTTACACAAACGGAAGAATAACTGGCCCTGTACCCTTATAGTCATTTACTTAATCTAGTTATGTTTACATAATTTACACGCAAGCAGAATGCTTCCGTGCCCAAACTCTCTGCTCCAACAGTCCGAACTGTCAGCCAGGTACAAACACAAGCACCATTATCCCTACAGTCTCCCCATACTTCCTTGGCAAGGGATGCCCTCTAGCGCAGTTTTTGAAAGCAAAGTGTACCAATGAAGGCTAGAATAGTAACACATTTATTTTACAGTGTAATTTGAAGCACAAGATTGTTGAGGCACTTTACAAAATCGCTCATCTTTAGGTCCCCATGTTAAGTGAGGTAAGAAAGAAATTATGAATGTACGCACACAATTTCAAGCACGACATGCACTGTGCTTTGAAGACCACTCCTTCAGCTTAACAGACGCCAGTCTCCTTTGAATGTAAAAAGGATCCTCACAAGCACAAACGCCTCACATAGAGCAACCAAGTAAAATAAACCAATGATTCAAAAATAAATTGCTTTATTCATCTCCAGTATGACACAACTAGCAGATAAAGCAGCTGCCGCCAGTGCCAGATAACAAGAGCTAACATTGACTTGCAATAGTGGTCATTCCTTCTTGCTTCATTAATAGACTCCAGTCCAGCAACTGCAAACAGATGTCAGAAGGCATATTTGGGGGCAACATGTAGCCTTATTACACACTACATAATTGCAGTGCCTTCTTTGTAGCACCTTTCATCTATTTCCTCTATCTATAGCTGCCTTACTCGTTCGTTCGTAGCTTGTATTGGAGCTCTGGAGCTGTTTGCCTGGTATGTCCCCCTCTCCTTTTCTCTCCTTGAGCTTAACTCTTCCTCACAGACACTTCTCACGTGCTTCCAGAGAACTGTTTTTTCTCTTACTTTCCTTTTATCACTTTAGTTCCAGTAAAAAGAAATTTTAGATCTCTTCATCAGTGTTCAGTCGGGTGTAGCACTCTCGTAAGTATGAATGTACTTTTTTGAAACACAATGGGACATATTTATCACCATTTCACGCACCGCAGCAAGCCACTTTGTTGCGCTGCGTGAAAGGAAGAGAGCAGGAATGCGCCGTATTTAACATTATTTTGGGGGCGATGTCTAGTAGTTGGGAAGGTGGGGTTGTTCTGAGTTCCCAATTTCAATAGCACGTAATTTTCAGATGTAGTATGCAATGTCATGCTTCGCCATATACACTATTAATACTTTTATATGGACCGACACTCTGTAATGTTGATAATGCACTCACTGACACTGTCATGTTGTTTTATATGCTTCTTTTAAACTGAGGAAGATATCTGTATGTATTTTTTTCAATAATGAAAAGGCAATAATGCAATATTATATTGCACGTTTCTGCTCTCGCCCTGTGCTGGCGCACAAACTGCTGCCTAGCGCCAACGCCGGCACCTTTGCACCGTGGTGCTAGGGTGCCTGCGATATAGGCAGACTTGTTTTTGTGCAGGAAGGGGCACTGTCCTGCACAAAAACATTTGCAGAGGCATTTTCCTCTTTGTGTGTGCTGCAGAATGCAGCACACGGAGACAGAGCAATAAAACGAGGAGAAATAAGCATATTTCTCCTCGTTCCTCCTCCCTTGGGAAGGCGTAGCATTCGGACGCATTCCCAGGTCTACCAGTATTGATAAATCTGGGAATGCTTAAGAATCCATTGGTGGACGCGTGGGAAAACCCACGCTTCACCCATTGAACGCCTCCCTAGGGCAGAGTAACTCAAGGCAGCGACTTACGCTGTCTTGTGTTACTCCAGATTTACCAAGCCATGCAGGGCTTGATAAATCTCATCTAGGTTTGCATCGCACTTGCACCACAATGCGTGGCGCAGGTCAACGCAAAACGTTTATAAATATGCCCCAATGTTTTTAATTCCTTTTGTCATGCATCTACAGTTACACATAGTTAGGTACCACTGTAGAATTCACACCAGGAGTCGATTTACCACCATAAGCAGCCCTTCCAGCAATTGTAAATGACAGCCAGTAACACACACCTCCAGTGAAACACTAATTATATCATATATTCTATGCAGGATAAGTGAGGTCCATGTTACGGTGATGAAAACACTCACATATACAAGTTACGTTTTACATACAGCCGGCCAATTATTAGCCCCTCTTTAGACCTTTGGGCGCCAATCAATATCTTTTCATAAGTTGGCTTTCGTCCATTTTTCAGCAATAGTGCATTTTTTAAGGCTTGAGATGTTTGGTTATTGACTGATCTACTTTTTATTCCATATTTCCTTTCGGTCCCACTGTAACTCTATCATTCCTGCATGGGAATATTTCCTCTGACATGCTGTACTAGATCAAGGAAGAGGTGTAACTGGGAATTGGCGGGAAGGGGCGAAAGCACACAATGCTGTGTTACCAGTGGTATGTTGCTAGCTGCCCGAAAGACAAAGGCCTATGTGGTGTAATTAGCAACTAGATCACGCATCTTGCTGAACTGCTCAGATAGGGAGTTTCCAAGACACATTAATTCGGTTATGTCTGGCTACCTGCCACTGCAGTAGGCAGAAAAACTGAGTTTAGGGCTAGATGGGAAAAAAAATTATTTTAACCTCTTACAAAATACCATTTAAAAAATAGATATAACAACTCATGCTTTTGGCCGTAGCATTCCGCTTCCTATGTATGGAGTGCTTGTATTGCAATGCATGAGGAAGTATTTTGTATCTCAAAAGTACTCTGAACATCACACACTAGATTATTTAACTCATAGATGCAGGGTATGTGTGTGTGTGTGTATATGCATATATATACACATATACACACATTTAAAATGTTTTTTTTTTTAATGTAGCAGGTTCTAATTTTATAGGCTGGATTCGCATGGCAAGTCCGACCTCTTAGTTTTGCCAATGCTTGTTGAAACATTTGTTGGTGTCTGAGAATAAAGACCGGTTATGACAGTGGGAAAATTCAGGACTACTTTATTCCCCTGCTCTGTTTAAAAGTTAGACAGGGACTAGCTGGGTAAATAGTCTCTGCGTACAAGTGGTCAAACTCTCCATGTTCTTAAAATGTGTTGACAAAGTGATAGGTCAGAATAAGGGCAGTTTAAGGACTTGTGTGACTTGTATGGGTCATTTTACATGGTTTACTTGTCAGTTAATTAATTGCCCAAATAAGGAAAACTTTTTTTTATTTTTTTTTTATTGGGCAGTTTCATGGCTTTCTTAGATAATTTTTAAAGACTAGACTGGGGGAATTAATTTGGTTCAGTGAGGCAACCGTTGTTTTGTCAAATGACGCGGGAGCAATGTGATAGTTCATGCCCGCAGATTAATATGTCTTAAGGGGACAACTGTTCTCCTTTGCATTTAACTGATCACTTGTATTGTGTAAGGTTCCTGGTTCATATGAAGGCAATATCACTGCCGTTTTGGGTAGATGATTGATGTTCGTATGTCTCAATTCATTTTTCAGATGAGTGTTAAAGTACCTGCTACTGCGCAGTCACTACTGTGACCTTTGCAAGGGACTGCTAGGCTGTTAGGTAAATTTAAAATTTTAGCTCTGTAGAAATGTAAATATTTCTGGGTGGGTATATTTGTGACTCACTGGTGGAAAATCTTGTGGGTCACATTTGGTCAATTTTTGGCCATATGGTGGCAGTTTTGTGACCAACGTTGGGTCTGTTCTTTGACTTACTGAACAAAATATGGTACAGAAAATGCATCAGCTGTCACTTTTGCATAAACAATGTTCCTTAAGGCACTGTCTGAGAATGCAGTTTGCAGCTTTTAATTACAGAAGTTGGCATGTTAATTCTTTGTAATAAAAAAATACGTTTTGTACACTGTTATATAGCTTTATCATTTTGCTTTTCTCAATTATTTCTTTACAATGTCACTTTTACTCTCATTACCTTCTCCAGTTTATTCACTTTAAATGTTCACGTTCTAATCCTCCTCTCTGTTTCCTTCTGTCTTGCAGTTTGATCCTGTCGCTTATAGGATTGAGCCAATGGTTGTTCCAGGCCAGGAATTTGAGCCCATGTTGATTCCACACCACAAGGGCAGAAAGAGAATGCATTTAGGTAAGCCATGCAGACAGCATATTTGTAACTATAAAGAATAACCATAAAGTCCTCTTCGCAAATTGAACTTTGATTCAGTCAGAGATTAGATCGGCACACTAAACGATTGCTGTTGATAGTAGTACCTTGGAGATGCTCACACATGATCAAACGTGACTTCTATATCATATGGTCAGAGTGAAACATAGCTTCCTAGAGCAGAAATATGAACAGTGACTGCTCTACAACAAATTTGACAACTGCCAATTAAGCCTTATTGCTCCTGCGAGCATCTGTCCGATGGCGGTGATTGCACACCTATGTCTTTACATATTCAGCTTGGAGAATAACTAAAAGTGATATAAGTACCTCTTGGTGTCGAGGCCTCCAGTGCCTGTGAGCTTCTGTTGACTGATGTTGTGTCATCACTGGTGTTGCCCCTTTTATGTTTTTGTCTGTCAGTGTTTTTACATTTTGTACAAAAAAAAACCAAAACATTTAATAGAGACTGATTAAAAAAAAGCTATTACTCATGACTCACATTGCAAACAGCAGGAGATGATGATAGTTGCACACCCTGCGAATTAGGGCCCCAGCCAAAGACAGCAGTGTGTGAGCATAATGCTAACAGCACCCCCTCCCCATCCAGCCCATAAAAGACAGACAAACAGACCCTCCATCCATGTCTGCTCTAGTTCCCTTCTTTACACTCACTGAACCTAGAATGCCTACATTAACTACTGTTGGTTGCCTGATTTGTAGGAATTCTGATTGGCTGAGTGAAACTCAGTAATTCAGTGAGGAGTTTAATGACAGGTAATGAGTACATAATAATATCCTCTTGTCAACACATTTGATTCAACTCATGATAGGAATCTGCATCAAAGTGTATGTGTAGTACAAGACTCGTGAGCTGGTCGATTGGGTGTTGATGAAATGGCGACTGGGTCACCGAATCTGATTGAATCCCATTAGCCAGAAACTGTGAGAAAGATACTTAGGCAAACAATGTAATATTAAAACCCCAAACAGAGGCTGTGTAAGAATGTGGCAGTACTCTTTCTAAAAGTCTGCCTGTGTTGGGCATACAGAGAACTGGTCTATTTGTCTAACACAGACCGATATACAAGCCAGTTGTCCATGTCTGATCTATGTCCTCGATTCGGCCAGATACTCAGGGTGAGGATATTTTAGCAAACACTGACAGGAAAAAAACTAAAATAGGTACTGGCAGTGAATATGAGTGATCATTACGATTGCTTTAATGGAATATTTATTAATACAGTAAATGATATAGGCTCAATGTGAAGTGGGCAATAGTTTAGGAAAAGTCATACCACATTGATATTTTGAAATGCTCTGCTCATGGTGAATCCCTGTGCCATGCTTCTCTAGGTGGAGTTTCTTTAATGGCTCCTCTGTGCTCCAATGTTGTTGTAATCTTTCACCAGCCTATCAGTAACCCACCCAAGCTTGCTCCTTTCATTACATTTAATGTGGGGAACGATGCTCTTGGTGTTTAGTTTAAGCCTCATTTATAATGTTTCTGCTCTAAGAAATCCTGAAGGAAGCCTGAACGCAAATGTTGCCAAATAACTGAGAAGACCTATCTTTTTAAACTATAAGTATATAATCTACAAAGCTATTAATCGAACACTAGCACAAGAACAATAGTGCTAGCATTTAGAAGTCAGTTGTTAAAAACTCTTTAACTTACATAATGAGGCCTTTGATTTTTGAGATAACAAATCCAAAATCAATAGGTGTGTAATAATATGTAGCTTTTCTGTTTCATTTAATGGAGCAGCTACTTTTTTATTAGGAGTTTGGCAATTGTATAAGTTAAGAGATATATGTGCTGTTCATCTTTTACTTACAATACTATTATTAACATGTATTTCGATTCACCACAATGCCAGGGGTAGCAAAAGTGACTTCACACACACACTTTGACCTTAATAACATCACAGGAAGTGACATATTATGACCACTGGCCCTGAAATCTTTCAGGAGGTGTTGTCACCTGAACTTGTACCTGATGACATGACAATCATTGACATTGCTGAAATTCCATAAGAACAGCATGATAAGCATAAAAATCCCAAACGTCTATTTTTAGTTACCACCTATATTAAAGTACTCACATGATGCATCACAGGTACTTCACTCGTTTTTCTTTTTATTACATGACAAATTATGTATTTGTCTGAAGAACAAAAGATGTTGGGCCCTTATAAAGCTCCTATGGGTTAGGCCCCATCTAGACCAAAAGTTATGAAAAAAATACTCAATGGACTTATGTAATTCTTAGCAATAACCCATACACTAATTATTAGTTACATATTGTTTTCTGAACATATTTATGAGCATTGAAAACCCACTTTATTCATAGCCAATTAATATTTTTTGGAAAGAGCTACAAATTGTAATACCAATAGCAGTCATTGATAAAAGCTTAGTTCATAGATCCAGCCAATTGTGCCGTGAAGTGAAGAAAGGAAAGAGCCACCACCAGTTATAATGAAAATGTATACAATGTCACAATTAATGATTTAGACAAAGGTACCACAGTAAAATGAGAATAATTTCTCAAAGATTCCTTATCAGCAGACACTAAGTTGAATGGCCAGTCCATTTTACTAAACGGGAGAACTCCCTATTTCAGTCCTTTCTGTTTCCACTTAAGTAATGGAGTTCAGGTCTTGGAGATCGAATATGTGGATGCTTGTGAATCATGATTATTGGAGTATCTGGGAAGCAAATCACCAATTCTCTAAGACACGTAGCCTGGTTCATAAAACAATATCTTGTTTTGAGCCTATAAAATGTAGTTGTAGGGGTCTCGTTAAGATGATGAATGACCTGTCCATTCACAAAATTGTGACCTTAATGAACAAGTTACCTTCGAGAACCCATTATCTGGTAGAGACAATATCTAGCTGCAGATTCTTTACCTTTGAATTTCCAAGGCGTCAGATTGGATCCGGAAAAGTTTGCGGGAGCATTACCCCTGCACGCCGTCGGATGGATCCATTTGGCTCCGTGTGGTGTTGTTGGCGCCGGATGTGACGTCGCGTTCACCTATATGGGCACCACCAAGGCGCGCAGACGTCAGTTTCCTTTCACGAGTTTCCACGCCAGGAGTGCAGAGCCATGAGTTAAACTGACCAGTGTGTGCCCAAACTATGGCTCTGAAAAGGGGTTCAACCCTAGCTCTAAAAATGTGTCCGCAGAACGGGGAGGCTTGGGTGGGTCTGTAAGGAATCTGCAGCTAGATATTGTCTCTACCAGATAATGTGTTACTGAAGATAAGTATCTTAATCTGATAGAAACTTCTAGCTGCAGATTCCTTTCCTTTGAATTGACGCCCAAGCCAAACCATCCTGGTGGTGGGCTGCGGACAAATTACTAGACTAAAATCCTGCAGGACCGAACGGGCGAAATGCCCATCCCTGCGGACCTGACTGTCCAGGCAGTAGTGTTTAGCAAACGTGTGCAGGGAAGCCCACGTTGCTGCCTGACAGATGTCCTGGACTGGCACTCCATGAGCCAACACCGCGGTTTCAGCCTTCCCTCTGGTGGAATGGGGTCGTAAGCCCTTAGGAGGCTGATTTTTAGCCAGGACGTAGCAGATCTTAATACAGTTAATGACCAGCGCGAAGTGGTTTGTTTCTGAACTGCCCGATTTTTTTTAGCTCCCACATAGCCCACAAAGAGTTGGTTGTCTACCCGGAACTCTTTTGTGTGGTCAAGGTAGAATGACAAAGCTCTTTTTGAGTCCAGACCATGGAGTCGCTCCTCTTCCTTAGAGGGATGTGGAGGAGCATAAAAGGTGGGCAGTGTGACTGACTGACCCAAATGGAATGGGGTCACCACTTTAGATAGGAAAGAGGCACGGGTGTGAAGCATCACCTTATCCAGAAATATCATAAGATAGGGAGGATTGTATGACAAAGCCTGCAGCTCACTCACCCTCCGGGCAGATGATATTGCCACTAGAAATGCTGTCTTGATGGTAAGCAACTGGAGGGGACAATTATGTAGCAGCTCATAGGGAGCACACATGAGGTAAATGAGAACCAGGTTCAGAATCCACTGAGGCCAAAGAAGGCTCTAGGGGGAACATATGTACAGGAACCCATTTACAATAGGGGACTTGAATAAAGAGGGTTGGTTGGTCAGGCAGCCGCAGGAAAGCGGACAGAGCAGAAAGATAACACGTTAGAGGGCCCAGAGCAGAGCCCTGCTGGGCAAGGATAAGAATAAAGAGAAGAATATCAGAAAGAGAGGCAGAAAGAGGGTCAAAAAAATTCTCTGTACAATATTTACAAATTTTTGCCAACAGCAGGCATATACCGTTTTGGTGGAGTGACGCCTGGCTACCAGAAATACTGTACAAACTTCGGGAGGAAGGTCAAAAGCTATCAACGGTCGCTGCTCAATCTCCAAACAAGGAGGCAGAGAGTTGACAGGTTCGGGTGGAGGACCCTACCCTGCTGCTGCGACAGAAGATCCTCCCAAAGAGGCAGCCTGATCAGAGTATCGATGCTCATTTTCAGAAGCTCAGGATACCAGACTCTCTGTGCCCAGTCCGGAGCCACAAGGATGACTTGGTCCCGATCATTCCTGATCTTCTTGCTTGTTGCAGTAGCACATGGCGGTGGTGTTGTCCGTGAACACCTGCTTTAACTTCCCCTTGACAGAGGGAAGAAATGCTTTCAATGCTAGTCGGATCGCCCGTAGCTCCAACAAGTTGTTGTGGAGCCCTGATTCTGCCGGAGACCAGAGTCCTCTGATCTCCATCCCTCCCAAATTGCCGTCCCATCCTAGAAGTGACGCATCTGTCTTCACTGTGAGCTCTGGTTGAGGAAGGGAGAGGGGTCTGCCTCTGACCCAATTGCAGTCCATTAGCCACCACTGCAGGTCCTTTCCCGTTCCCTCCGAGACCTGGACCACATCAGAGAGATTTCCCTGATGCTGCGCCCACTGGAACTTCAGGTGCCACAGCAAAGCCCACATATGCTATCTGGCATGATTTACCAACAGGATGCAGGAGGCCATGAGGCCCAGCAGCCTCAGAGTCATTTTCACCGAAATCCAGGATAGAGGCTGAAACATCGGTATCATAACCTGAATATCCTGGACTCACTGCTCGGGAGGATAAGCCCGAAACTGCACTGTGTCCAGAACAGCTCCGATGAAAGAGAGCGTCTGAGAAGGAGGCAGGTGTAACTTCTGCACGTTGATAGTGAACCCCAGTGAATGAAGGAGGTCTGCTGTAGTCTGGAGGTGGGAAACAACAGTCTGGGACGAAGAAGCCTTCAACCGACAGTCGTCAAGGTAGAGAAAGACTGAAATCCCTAACCTGTGCTGATGAGCTGCGACCACCGCCATCTCCTTGGTGAACATCCGAGGGGCGCTGGTAAGGCCAAAGGGTTGTACAGTGAACTGACAGTGCTTGTGGCCTACCTTGAACCGCAGGTGACGCCTGTGGGCAGGCAGGATGGGGATGTGAAAATACGCATCCTGCAAGTCCAGTGCTACCAGCCAGTTTCTCTGGTCTTGGGCAGACAAGACCTGAGCCAATGTGAGCATCTTCAATTTCTCGTTCTTGAGGAAGAGATTGACAGTATGGAGGTCTAGAATAGGACGAATACCTTTGTTCTTTTTGGGTATCAGAAAGTAGCGTGAATAACAACCACTGCCTACTTCTGATATCTGAACCCTTTCTATAGCCCCCTTGGTCAGGAGTGCTGTAACTTCCTCTCAAAGCAAGATAAGATGATCCTCCGCCAGCCGTTCTTGAGATGGCGGTAAAGGAGGAGGGAAATATTGGAAAGGAAGGGAGTAACCATTTCGAATGATCTGCAAGACCCTTTAGTCCGATGTTATAGACTGCCAGTGGAGGAGATTATGTTGGATTCTCCCTTTAACTGGACTCCCATGGTCTTGCAGAACCAAACTAGGAGGACTTGGAGCCTGCAACTGCCGGGGGTTGGTGCAGACGACTTCTGGCTACCATTTCCACGAGGTCGAAATGCACAGTGTCCGTGTCCTCGCACAACTTGGGAAGCCTGTGCAGGACGGTGGCTGGGGTATGGCTGACACATTTGAAAGCCCCTTCCATTGCCACGAAAGGGGCGGAAAGCAGACTGGGGGTGAGATGTCACTGAGAGGCCAAAGGACCTGGCCGTAGCCCGAGAGTCCTTGAAGCGCTCCAGCACCGAGGCTGCCTTCTCTCAGAAGAAACGAGTCCCATCAAGGAGAATGTCCTTGAGGTTAGCCTGGACATCCCCTGAAAAGCCAGATGTTCTCAGCCAGGCGTGGTGCCGCAAGGCCACCGTCTGCGAAACTGCTGTGCTCAATGAGTCAGTCGTATCCAGACCACATTTAATGGTGAACTTTGCCGCATCCCTCCCATCTCTCACTGCTTGGGATAGCACACCCGGGCCTCCTCCGGGACTTGTGGCGGCACTTGGCAACAGTTTCCCATTAGGTGTGCGAGAAACGGTCCAAAAGGCATGCAGTGTTCACCAACCGCAATGCTAGGTGGCGGAAGAAAACATCTTCTTCCCAAGTGTGATCAGCCTCTTGGATTCCCTGTCCGGGGGAGCGAAGGGAACGCGCCATTGGATGTCGAGGCTTGGACCTCCAAGTTCTCAGCGGTAGGATGGTTGGCTGAGGAAACTTGGATCACCCGGGGCAGGGTGATGGCGGCATGCTATTGTCCTGTTCACAGGAGCTTGGACCACAGGCCTAGAGGTACATCTGTTAGTGCTACATTAGAGGGCAAAAGGGTTCAGATGAGGAAGCTCCAGGCTGAAGCACTTCGGTCAAGAAGTTAGTCTTGACCTGCACAGAAGGCAGCTCCAGGCCAAGATCCTCTGCTGCCCTCTTCTCCACCATTGCATAAGAAGCTCCCTCCTCCATAGCCACAGTAGGTGGAGAGAGCAAACCAGTATCTGGAGAGGTGTCCAGTCTACTGGCCTCCCCAAGTTCCTCATACTAGTCCAATTTCTCACCGGGAGTGTCCAAGTGGTGTTCTGTAGGGTCCAGTGACCCCTCCCACTCTTCTCCCATGCTTGAAACCTCCTCCAAATGTGCAGGCAGCGACCTAGAAACCCCGGGCTCTGTCAACGCCGATCCGAGTCGGCGGGAAGCAGAATGGGGCTGGCACCAGGAGCATCGACTTCAGGATCGGCATTGGGGAAGGTAATGTTGGCACGACTGGCGCCGATCCGGGATCGGATCCCGGACGGAGCCCAGGCTGGAGCTCTCGGCGTGGAACCCAATGGGGTCTCTTCCGACCCTGCGGGGCCCGAAGGCACACCAGAGGGGTCAGCCCATTCAAATACTTGGCGCATGGCCTTGTAAAACTCTTTTATTTGAGTGGGGGTTGCTCTGTCTCCCGGAAATGAGGGGAGGCGTGGAGTCTTATCTGGCACCGGCTCCGCAGAACCGTGCCTGGAATGTCGATGTTCCTTACTCGTCTCATCAATTCTCAATGTACAAGGTGAAGTTCAAGTTCATTTAGACTTCTTCTTCTTGTGCCTCTTCCCCAAGGACCTCGAGTGTGACGAAGAGGACTTGGGCCTCCTGGAGCAGACCCTCAACCTTCCCTTTCTGGACCAGGGCCTCCAAGGAGTCGTGATCAATGGCATCGACTGCCGGGCTGCAAGCAGCTTTAGGGACCACTCCCTCAAAGCCTTCAGTGCCATGGCCCAGCAGTCCGAGCATGACTGAGTTCTGGTCGCGCTTGAGACACCTTAACCACACAAGGTGCGGGTCGGTAACTGGCCCGTATCTTAAACCCTACCTTTCTAGAGGTCATTCCTCGACACACAATGAAAAAACCCTCGACAAAATGACAAAAAAAGTCTGTCAAAAAGAGTCAGAGGGGTAGCTCTTTTCCGGATCAGCGCTAACTGGTGTGGAAAGAAAATAACTGACGTCCGCACACCTGGGTGGCGCCTATATAGGGGACCGTGACATCACATCCGGTGCCGCCGACGCTACGCAGAGCCGTATGGACCCACCCGACGGCAAGCAGGTGTACTGCTCACGCAAAATGTTTCCGGATCCAGTCTGACTCCTGGGAAATTTAAAGGTAAGGAATCTGCAGCTAGAAGTCTCTATCAGATTTAGCAGGATATTGAGGCATTTCCCTGCTGACATTAAATCAAGCCACCACACATCAGGACAGGAATTTGACCAGGAGCCTCTACCGGCCAGGAGACATTCCTGGCCTCTCAAAAGGGGATGATGGACGGAACGTTTGAGCCAATCAAACACTCACCCCCAGTCAACTGATCTGGGTTTAATCCATCATCATTCTTTAGCTCACTCCACCACCCCAGTTCAGACATTGCCATATGCAAATCAGTCTGACCCTGTGCCTCATGGGAACAGTCCAGCCCGAACTGCCAAGCCATGTCTTCCCTGGACCGGAAACAAGCATCCTAGGACCGGTTTCTGGCATTTCAGCCGTCATCAGCCAGGCTTGCTTGAATCCAGTGGCAAAGTGAGCAAGGGACCCACGTCTGGGCATACCCCCGCCAACTTAGGCTTGGCAGTTCGGGCTGGACTGTTCCCATGAGGCACAGGGTCAGACTGATTTGCATATGGCCATGTCTGAACTGGGGTGGTGGAGTGAGCTAAAGAATGATGATGGATTAAACCCAGATCAGTTGACTGGGGGTGAGTGTTTGATTGGCTCAAACGTTCCGTCCATCATCCCCTTTGTATCGCTTTGTTCGCCCTAAGTTGGCGGGGGTATGCCCAGACGTGGGTCCCTTGCTCACTTTGCCACTGGATTCAAGCAAGCCTGGCTGATGACGGCTGGAATGCCAGAAACCGGTCCTAGGATGCTTGTTTCCGGTCCAGGGAAGACATGGCTTGGCAGTTCGGGCTGGACTGTTCCCATGAGGCACAGGGTCAGACTGATTTGCATATGGCCATGTCTGAACTGGGGTGGTGGAGTGAGCTAAAGAATGATGATGGATTAAACCCAGATCAGTTGACTGGGGGTGAGTGTTTGATTGGCTCAAACGTTCCGTCCATCATCCCCTTTTGTATCGCGACATTCCTGGCCTCTGCCGCATCGCCTCTGCTCATTCCAGTGGCATGAGTCATACATACAAATCCCAGTTTCTTGCAATGATGACAGAATGATATTGTTGTCAATGAAAGCTTGAATTTGTAATCGTCCTGAGGTATTTTGTGTAACTCTTGCCTAAAGATCATAAATTCCAGATGTGCCCAAAAGCCTTCGTAATTGATGAAATGACTGCTTTCTCACTGCACATCACATAGACCTGGAAATACTGAGCAATGTGCAACCAATTCCAAACACCTATCCTTTGAAGGAAAAAAACATTGACAAATGCATAGCCACCAAACTTACTAAATACATTTCTGAAAAAAATATTCTCGCAGCCAAAAAACTAAGATTTTTCAAGACGTAGCATTGCATTAGTAGAGCTTGCTAATGGGCAGCACTAGTTGGTAATGTGGGCTTCTCTTTTACTCATTGTTGACTATGAGTTTTTCTTCTTGTACAAACACCACTTGGTATGGTGCGATGCATGCTGGGGCATTCTTGCACTTCATAAATCTAAATGCCATAACAGGATGGAAACTCAAAAAAACCCATATAGATGAAGTGCCCTGGAGTTCATATTTTCCTCTGTATGCTGCACATTTAAGTGTCACCATCAGTCATTATTAGAATATCTAACTATAACTGAGGATATCGGTCATCACCCACGTTGCCTTCCTGAAAGAATGGCTATCAAACATTCAGTCCTGAATAGCAGAAACAACTTCTCCTGGGCAACCCCTCAACAACAGATTTTGTTCTAACACCATTGTCATTTTGACCAAGAAAGCATGTTCTCTTGACTCTTCATCCTGTCTCTCACACATATTCAAGATCCCCAGATGTATATGAAGACAAAGGGCACGATTACAAGTTGGGCGTAGTTAGGTATGGATATACCGGGTAACCGGAAGGAATGATTCCAACCAGTATCTCTGCACCTAATTATGCCTGTTATGAGTGAACCCCGCTATGAAATGGGGAATAATTGCTCGCCTCTTTCTTCCTGCTTGAATTCTTCATGAAATTGCCAGTATTTATAGGAATTAACACTTACATTTACCATCTGTTCTGAGCACTTGCAGCACAAGCCTAGAGCAACTTTATCAGCTGGATTTTCCAGCTAGTAAAATCCGGTCTGGTGTTCACGCACCCCAGGAAATAAAAGAGAAAGAACACCACACCACTTGTAATTGGGCAGAACAATGCACCACCCGGGGATACCATTAGTCTAATCCGTAATCAAGACCAATGTATATTAAACCGGAACCAATGTGACTTCTAATCAGAGTCAGAATTGGTCCTGCCCTGGATTGCCCATTTAATTGTGAAACTCCTTCCCACCAGTAATTTGCAAGCGGCTATTACTCATCATATTACAGAAGATTTTGAAGACATTAATTTCCTGAAGTGTTTGAGGAAAAGCTATTTCATGCCCCTTCATATATCCGTCCGCAAGACTCTGCTCCGCTGGTTTTAAGTGAGCTTGTATTCTTCTCCAGATTCCCATTCCTCTCACTTTCTTGCTTCTGCAAATGCATAATTTTTTTTAACTCTGACAGTGTATTATTTTTAGGTCTCGCCTGAGCCAGCGCGCATGCGTTGCTCTGCGTTTCTTCTAGTAAGGACTTCCAAGTCGGACCACACGCTCGTGCGTGTTTTTTTTGGGGCTCACACCCTATTGGCCTTTGCGTGCGTCTTTCTAAGAAAGACAGCGCGCAATTGGCAAAGGCGGGTGCATGTCCCACCTTTGCATCCGCCCACGGCCTAGGGCTTGCAAGAGCGAGCATCAGCGCCATCTGTTTCCAATTATCGCGCCCTCGTCTCGCTTTCGCGTTAATTGGAAACAGATGGCGCTTGCGCTTTTTCTTGTTGATCTACTTTACACCAATAACCGGGCCTGTTTCTGCCTGCTTTATTTAGGGAGCCGGATCCCAGAAGCCTGAGCATCTAGCGAACTGTGACTCCTCGCTCGGCAGCCTATTAATGTCAGAGGCAGTGCTGGGGGAGCAGCCCTGCTCGAGTCGGGGGGGGGCAGAGAGAAGGGAGACAATGCGCGCGCCCGCCGTGTGCGAGCATCCATCACTTGGGGCCAGTCAGGGCCCGTGCTATTCCCGTGCTGGCGGCGGGGTCTGAGATTAACACCTATCTGCAGCCCGGCACCTTCCAGCGGGTCCCCCCTGCTGCAGCCTCGCCGGGCAGGTGGAGGGGAGATAGCTCCCCCAGCGCTTTGTCTGTCCTGACAGCATCATTAATCACTGCCCGGCTTTCCTTCCAGCGGGGTAATCAGGGCAGGCGGCCCCCACCGCCTTTCACAATTCAGCCACAAATTGGAAGAGTGTCTCGCCCCTCCCCTACTCAAGCCCCCACCCTCTGGCCGCCACCCTCATCTGCCAGGCAACCATCTCTCCCCATCCAGGGAGGGCAGGGGCCGCAGTCCCGGTATCCGACCTACCTCCTTAACACCACCACATATCTCCCCCACTGCCCCCAAGCCACCCGTCAGACCAGCTCTCCCACCCCAGGAGGGCAGAAATTGAAGTCCTCGAGCATCATCTGCCCCTTTACCCCATATGACCTCATTCCCTCTCCTCCCACCTCCATGCGTCGCAGGGCCAGGCCTGCCAGGATGGAGAGCTGGTCCAGTGGCTGAAATGCGGACCCTTGAACCCTGAGGCCTAGGACTATATTACAGAACCGTATCACCTGTGCACAAAGGATTCACACCTATCTGCACTATTTTTTATGTTAGTGTAACTCAGAACGGATCATATTAACCCTTCTGTAGTCTATGTACAGAAAAACCCACGCGAAAAATAAAGGGGAAGTTATAACGAAAGCAAATGTGATGGCATATTTTTGTTATGTTATATTTTATGTTATGTTATCGGTTATGTTGTCGGTATTTCATGCAACTCTATATACATTAATAAATCGTTTAAAATAAGTAATGGACGTTTCAAAATAATTTTAGTCTAAGGATATTCTTATAAAAAAAATGCACCGTCGTTTTTTATTATTTAAGAAGTATCGGAACGAATCGATTTCTCCTCGTAGGTTTATCGTTCACATTTGAAAGGTGGAGACAATGTTTGGGTTCCCTCTCCTTGTGTCAGCAACGGCAAAACCAGTGTGAAGTCGATTTGCACCACGTCGCTTGGTGCATCCCCAGTCCTTACAACCGAAGCTGAAAAAAATGTGTAAACGCAGTTGCCCAGTTTTCAATTCAACACCCGCACTACATTTCTGTAAAGTGCATTTAAGGATTCAATCCCAGCTTCATACCACTTGACTGAAAATCGTGTGATTGATGGCAAATCAATTATTCTCCTGTTACCCCAGACTGCAAATGTGTAAGATAAATGTGTAAAATAAAACGTAGTCTGCTGCCCCGGTTACCTGTTGCCCCCAAACTCTCATCATACCCTGGTTTCTGTAATCGTGCAACCCCCCCTCCCCCCAACATTCTGTGCACAACACCTCAGGATCAAGGCGATCCGGCTACAATAAAACTTTTCTCCGTAAAAATGTGTTCGGCTGCTCTTTGGAGCGAAGTCTGCATTGTATCAAGCACCTAAAGAAAAAAATGAATTCCAGGACAGAAGTGATTGCATCCTCGGCACCTGATCCGTGCCTCCGACCTCCCCCTCGAGCCCCCCCCCAAAGCTGTCTCATCATGCAGGTATTTATCCAGCCGGGCCTGCCAGAGAAGCCTCCCTGCCTCATCCCAGGAGGGCAGAGATTGCGAACCCTGCATCTGATCTGCGACCCCAGCCCCGGTGCTGTGATTGTCCGCCTCTAAATCCCGCGGATTACAGTAAATGGACATTTCCCACAGGGCTCCGCGGGGTTTGCTGGCGTTTAACTGTTTAACCTGGTCTGTATGTGAAGCAGAGGGGAACAGCGGATTTAGGAAGGAAGGGTCGCCTCAGATGTAGGCCGGGGATGCCGACAGACATGGCCCAACTTCCTTCCAGTCAGCCTCGCAGCTCCCTGAACGTGGAGAAGTGGCAATGTTAAAATACTATTTTCAAAGTACAATAGAAAATAGAAACAAAAGAACGCTGCCTCTATTTCTGTTACTTGGTTCTGGGATTTTTTTGCTTTGATATTTATATATTCTTTTCTCTCGTTTCTTTTGCTCTGCTTCCTCCTTTTTGTTTTTACTTCCGGAGCATTTTATTACCTATGTGCTTAAAATAATGGGTATCATTTGATTATTGTTCAGGGGATCGCTACCCTTCGCAGTCAGTTTCTGCACGTACAATGTTGATATTATGACGAGTGAATACAAAATAATCTTAAACCAAAGGAAAATAATTCTTTGACATAAGCTCTGCTCTATGAAAGGAAGAAAGAATACAAGGGTAACAAGCATTGGCATAGCCAATAGGTCTCGCCTTTGGGACCTTATAAGTGTTTAGCCATGCAACAGTTGATGTTGTTGCACCAAGGATATTGTGCTGGATAACTAAACACTTATAAGGTCCCAAAGGCGAGACCTATTGGCTATGTCAATGCTTGTTTCCATATTACAATATGCACAGGTGTACTCTGGCCTATGTAATAGAGACACGTTATTTTTATTCCACTGTTGGCTCTTTGTGAAGGACCCAGATACTCCATTGGTCTTGCAGCAGTACTTCTAAATATTTGTATTTATTATTTATCATCACCAGTATGCCCCCCAAATGCCACTGACCTTTGTTTTAGCTTTTTGTTCCGAAAATCAATGTTTTTCTGTCCAAAATTCACTGCCAATTGTTCATTTTTACAGTATTTATCCAAAATATTTAAGCGTTTTGATAGTCGATTCCTGTTTGATTCAGCAATGCCACATTATCTGCATGCTGTAAGGAGGTGACTGCCTTGCGGCCCATACTTTAGGGATGTGAATCTGCTTGATCTAGGTGTGTGTCAGTTTCTTCCATAACAAGTTCCTGTTGTCATGATTTTATGCTTTAGTAAAATAGATGAAGCAGGTGTGTGTATATATAGTTATTTTCTTTTATTTGCCTTCTTGATTATCATCAATAATGCTACTAAATTGTCCAATTTTTTAAATGTGATTAGACTTTATTTGGAAGCCCACTCTCCCATATCTGTCAACAGTAGTCTTGCAATGTACTTCAATTCTGTATCCAATCGTGCTATCGAACGATAGCTGTCAGGGCTTGAACATGCACCTTTTTATAGATTGGCTGTAGCACCAAGAATCCAATAAAGTTTCTGAGGTCAAGCAAAAGTTGATTAACGTACAAACGGGTAGGCCACTGGGGCCCGGGGGCTCCATCTCCCCTGCCCTTGCAGATTTGTGCTCTTATATAATTCATTCAGGTTAACTGATCAACATTATTACCTGTTAACCAGCGGGGCCCTCTCTACAGGTGAGCATAAACATCGAGCCAGCAGCAAAGTTATTTCAAGGTGTCTGTAGTCATAAATTTT